>CM065682.1:39535681-39538181 GCA_017654935.2 Phymorhynchus buccinoides | reverse complement strand
GTGTGTGTGTGTGTGTGTGTGTGTGTGTGTGTGTGTGTGTGTGTGTTTTTGTATGTGTGTGTGTGTCTGTGTGTCTGTGTGTGTGTGTGTGTGTGTGTGTGTGTGTGTGTGTGTGTGTGTGTGTGTGTTTGTATGTGTGTGTGTGTCTGTGTGTCTGTGTGTCTGTGTGTGTGTCTGTGTATGTATGTGTGTGTGTGTGTGTGTGTGTGTGTGTGTGTGTGTGTGTGTGTGTGTGTGTGTGTGTGTGTGTGTGTGTGTTTTGAATGTGTGTGTGTATGTGTGTGTGTGTGTGTGTGTGTGTGTGTGTGTGTGTGTGTGTGTGTGTGTGTGTGTGTGTGGTGATGTTTAAAGCCTGTACGTGTGTATGTGCTTTTGTTGTGGAAAGTGTGTGTGTGTATGTGTGTGTGTGTGTGTGTGTGTGTGTGTGTGTGTGTGTGTGTGTGTGTGTGTGTGTGTGTGTGTGTGTGTGTGTCCTGTCTGTCTGTCTGTCTGTCTGTCTGTCTGTGTGTGCTGATGCGTGTGTGTGTGTGCACGCGCGTGTGTGTGCATGTGTGTGTGTGTGACTGTGCGATGTATGTCTGTATATGTGTATGTATGTATGTAATTTGTGTGCGTGCATGTGTGTATGTGTATGCATGTAAGCTTGTATGCGTGTGCACGAGAGTGAACTGTGCGCGTACCCACGGCCACTCTTCCGAGCAGGTGTGTGTGTGTGTGTGTGTGTGTGTGTGTGTGTGTGTGTGTGTGTGTGTGTGTGTGTGTATGTGTGTGTGTGTGTGTGCGCGTGTGCGTGTGCGGGCGTGTGCGTGTACGTGTGCGTGCGTGCGCGTGAGTGCGTGATTGTGTGTGCGCATGTGTCTGTCTGTGAATGTTTGAATGCCGATTGTAAAGCGCTTTGTGCTCGATAAAAAGCGCTATGTAACAATATCCGTTTATGTTTATTATTATTATTATTATTATTATTATTATTATTATTATTATTATTATTATGCCTATTATTATTATTAGGCCTATTATTATTAGACTTCAAATTCATCAACCAAAAAAAGAATGGTTTCGGCAAAAAAAATAGTATTAAATCGCTGCCTTATTATTATTATTATTATTATTATTAGTTATTATTATTATTATTATGATTATATTGTTGTTGTTTTTTTAATGGCAAAGACATTGAAGTGATGATATTGTCATTATTTTTGTTGTTGTTGTTGTTGTTGTTGTTTTTGTGCAAACAGTGTGGAAGCAAACAGATTGTGTGGAATGCTGTTGTGGAGAGATAAACGGGATTTGTTTACAGTAGTCTAGAGATAATGCACACGGGGAAAGGAGGGTACGGGAAAGGAGGGTACGAGAAGCCGCGAAGCGGGTAAGATAACAGCTAGTATGCATAATACACGTACATATGCTTTGCTGTCCGCAGTAAATAATTAGCAAGAATATATACATATTTTATTATTATTTTTATCTGCTGCATTGACTTCGTCACGAACTCTACCTTGTGCTTTTTGTTTTATTTTCTTTCTTCCGTGGTATGTGCTTACTACTTCTGTGTCAATAATTCCTTTGATGGCTTTACGACAAAAAAAAGAGTTTGAGTTTGAGTTTGAGTTTTAAAGACCCCCCCACGTCACGTGTCACATTCCCTCTTATGCTAGGAAGATTTCTTAAGATTTCTGACCAGCTATAAGAGGGAAAGCACGTGAAAACCGTGATTTTGACACGTGACGTGCTGGGTCTTTAAAAGGTTGTTTATTGTTAGGCTTACGAGGGTTTGTAGTGATGATGAGGTTGATAATGTTATGTTTTGACTAATTCGAAGGGGGTAGGAGTGGAGGTGGGGGTGGGGGAGCGAAAATCGGGGTGGGATGGGGAGATATGGGTAAGGGGGGTTGCTTTTAGACCTGATTACCTGATTACCGGGCTTAAGTTAACAAAAGATATCGCGAAACGAGAAACCATCGCTGCCTCAACGATTACGAGTTTAGCAAAGATTCGCAAAAAAGTAGGACAAAGACCCCAACTAAGCAGCAGGACGGCCCTGCTTTCAAAGATGGCGAACAAGCAATCATCACCATCATCATCATTATCATCACCTAATCACTACGATTCCCCTAACCACTTTCAACTCTTCAGAGACCTTGTCAATTCATCCCACAGAGCTGCCTTTGTTCTCAAAGGCCCGAGCCGCCCTTTGAAGTTGCCCGGCTAGCTCAATAAACGGGCTGTTATGTCTTTCACGCAAGACTTGCGTGTAACGCAGTAGTAGTGCTAGTGGAGTATAGAGCGGACGGACGGCAGTATAGGCCTACTTGGGGTATTTTACGCCCCATTAATGTGCTCTGTGGGAATGGTTGACTGAGCGAGTCGACGTCATATCGCTGAATGATTTCCACATAGCACATAGATTAGATCATAGCTCTCTAGTCATCGGGCCCTGTGACCATGAATGCGTCTTAGACAGTCAACACGTGTATGTAGATTAGGCTAAACAGATAATCGT
>CM065682.1:39515681-39525681 GCA_017654935.2 Phymorhynchus buccinoides | reverse complement strand
CACAATGAGGGTGAAACAAAGAGACGGGGGCACAATGAGGGTAACACACAGAGACGGGGACATTAAGGGAGAGACGGGGGCACAATGAGGGTGACACAGAGACGGGGACACAATGAGGGTGACACACAGAGACGGGGACATTATAGAGACGGGGGCACAATGAGGGTGACAAAGAGACGGGGGCACAATGAGGGTGACACAGAGACGGGGACACAATGAGGGTAACACACAGAGACGGGGACATTAAGGGAGAGACGGGGGCACAATGAGGGTGACACAGAGACGGGGACACACACATAAAGATCGGGGCACATCGACTTCATCCCTCCAACCTCGCACCCTTTCCTGTCCACTTCTTTCTACAGAAATCGATTTAAAGCCCAGTAATACTGCGCAAATAGAACAAAAAACACGAATAAAATGATGGCAAGAATAAAGCTTTGAATATAAAAAAAATAGATAATTTATTAGACCTTTTGGCTTTAAACACAGACAAAAGCATCTCATGAAAATATGGTTTTACGCCCTCTTCGGCCTTTCGGCCATGTGGGGCATTTTGTAAATACAAAGATGGTGGGAACGATACTGGAGGCAATACCCGGAGGCAGTGCTAAACCAGTAAAGTCCCGATTTTTTTAATAATACAGATATGTGTAGCAGTAACCACGCCTCGGTTAAACCTCATTGGCTATGGTACCACCACAAGAATATAATCTGAGTTATCTCGCATGAAAAGCATCTCATGGGAAATAATGTTTTACGCCCTCATCATTGTATATGCTATTATAAGTACGCAAAGTACTTATATAATGATCATGAAGGTATTTCCAACAACGTAATCAATAATTTGAACAAAAAAGTGAACAGAAAATGTCTGACTTTGTTCAGTTATGGCCTTCAAATTGAAACCAGTCATACTGAATGTTTTTGTTTGAACACTTCATACGGGAAACCAATGCCACCCCCATCTCCTCCAGTTATAAAGCTATAGGGGAAGACGGGGCAAAAAGCGCATGGGCGGGTAAGAAGCCCACCCCAATTATCTCATGAAATAAAGAAACTTTCAGTCAAATTTGCCCATGAGACGAATGCTAGACATTAACGCTCGTCTCATGGGCAAAATGAGACTGAAATTTGCTTCATTTCATGAGATAATTGGGGTGGGCTTCTTACCCGCCCATGCGCTTTTTACCCCGTCTTCCCCTAATTAAGATTGAAGGGATTTCAGCTGAAGGTATTGGATGGAGAAAGAAGGATTGAATCACATTATTTATAAAGGCGTGCTACAAAAGTTAGAAATAGCACATTATTATTCTCCGTTTGAGTGAAACAAGATAAGTCACACACACACACACACGCACACGCACACGCACGCACGTACACACACACACACGCACGCACACGCACACGCACGCACACACACACACACACACACACACGCACGCACGCACACGCACGCACACGCACACACACACACACACACACACACACACACACACACACACACACACACACACACACAGCGCGCGCGCGCACACACACACATACACAGAGTGTTCGAGTCCGCAGATGCAGATTAGGCACAGAATATAATACGACTGAAGACACAGATTTTGGATAGCGTGCTTAAACCAGACACTCTTTGCCAGAGATAGGGGTCAGATAATGGTATTAGGTACTTCATAGTCACAGAGACGTCTCTGTGAAATTCGGGTTGCTCCCACCTGGAGAGCGTGTCGCAGCCATAGGCGCGCCACCAATTGTTTTGTTTTTGCATGCGATTTGTGTGTGACTGATGAGGAAGGAAAGGGGGGGGGGGGGGGGGGGTACATTTTGACCAAATGACAACTTTTTCGTTGCCACTGGGTTTAGCGTATGCTAAGTGCATGGGCACACGGGACTGTTTACTTGACACGAGCCGAACGCGCTACCACTGTGCCACTCTACACTAAAATGCAGAAATGAAACAATTTGCACACTTAAATAAAAGACAGACTAAACAACACTTCTTCTGTTAAAAGAACAGAACAGAAACTACCCCCACCCACACACACAAAAACGATGCACAAAGTGGGGTCAACCACAAAACATTCGCAGAATAAATTCGCCAAGACAAATGAGTATTGCTGTAATATTATATATCGCTCTTTTTTTTTCTTCCAAAGTCGTCGCACTGAATGATTATTTGAATTAAAGAATAAGAAAGAAAAACATACACGAATAAGATAAACGTGTTTGTTTACTGTTTGAAACCGAAAGTGTTATTTGCGTGTATTAATCCGTCAACATTAAAGAAAAAGACCGCATTCACATCTTTTATTATTGCTTAAGCGTGGGATTCACTGGTTTTGGAGAGTATAATCACATCAATTATGAAATGACAGGCAAATGAATGTGATAACTAGAGCGTTAAGACGCTAACTCACCAACCGCGCGGCAGCGTTATTCGGCTCCAGTGACCTTGACCTTTGACCCACAACCTTCATTATCGAACTTGGCCTAGATCTTCCTACTACCTACACGCATGCAAACTTTGAGCACCCTAAGTCCATCCGTTCAAACGCTAGAGAGGATACATACAAACATACAAACACCACCTCAGACACGAGTGAAAACATTACCAATCCGCTCTCTACGATCACGGTTGGTAAATATTGTGATTCGATACAGAAAAATGTTCACAAGGCTCAACATAATGACAGACAAAATAATTGTGACGATAATTATCGGAGATTTTGACTCGAAAATCACCCTAATGAGCCTAAACACGAAGAGGATGAAACATAATTTGTATTATTATTACAATACTGGGAGTGCATGACGCAGGCTTAATAGGCTTGATTACAGTTTTGCAATGGGACACAGCAGCTCCCAGCAATACACAACGATACAACATTTCAAGTAATTCTGTGCAGCGGTTCATGGGATATTGGGCGGACAAACAAACAGAGAGAAACGATCGCGGAAGGCGTTCTCCATAAACAAAATAGGTAAAGGTCAAGATGTGCCCCCCCCCCCCCCCCTACATTTCTCAGCTCTCCCCGCATTTTCACACTTGCCTTTCTTACCAAACATTAAGCTGTATTTTATGAACCTTTTCAGCTAATTATCTTTGTTGAATAATTAATCGCAGTCATGATAGAGGCAATTACCCCCCCGGCATTTGTTACAGTCCTGGTTCATTGCGTTTTTCCGTCTTGTCTTTATCTTCTACTATTATTGAATGCGTGTGTTTAATTATGTAAATGGATGAAAATCAGTGTTAAATATAGCAAACTATAGAGGATGAAGTACTCAATCTGTAGTAAGAAAGGCAAGAACGGAAAAATGGAAACAAGTGTATGAACGAGAGCTGAATCTTCGAACAGATGTTGCATATAGAGCGTTGAGTCAACTTGAGTGTAATATACGCGTAGGTTCTGGGACATAATTTATAACCACGGAATAATCGTCCCCTAAACTACTCCGAGCTCAGGGCAACAGCTGGGATGAACAGCATCATCCCTCTTCTTCCTTACCCTTCTAGTCTCTTTTTCGTCTTTCTGTATCACCCCCACCCCACCCCCCTCTCTCTCCACCACACTCCTAATAATTACACACACGCTCTAAGTGACACTGTGCTGAGCTGAAAGGTTGATTCAATGGTGGATACGTGTCATTACATCAACCTATAATTTTGCCCTTTTTTGTTCTTTGCCCCACTACAGTGGGCGAAGGAGTAGAAGTTTGTCTCGGTTGTTAGTTTATCCCTTTTCCTGTCTGTTTGCATGATCTCCTAAAGAAAACGATGAACACATTTTGATGACACTGTGTGGAAGATATATGGGTGAATGACTGAATGAATGGTTTATTGTGAGAAAACTTTACAGCCCATTTCACATTTGGGGAGGGGTGGGGGTCGGGGGTGGGGGGTAGGAACTCGAAAATGTACACAAAATCGATCCAAGCAATTCGTTCATACAGAAAATGGAAAATATCATCGCGAAGAGGAAGCCGATTAGCGGAAATTCAACACACCAGTATCACACTGATGTTACTGTCACTTCGACGAAAAACACTTTACATCGGATTCATGAACATTTCATTGTCGTGATATACAGGTATCTTCGTGGTCATCGCAGGCTCTGTTCTCTGCAGTCTGGTCCTGAAGTCCCTTGGAAGGCGCCAGCGTTCTTGTTCAGTTTCTCCAGGCAGTCCAAAAATGGTTCTGATCTAGATTTCGTTATGTGCACCCTTCATGTTCTTCCTCTACGTTCACAGGCCATAATGGATGGCGAAAATGGAGTTTTACGTCCTCTTGGTCTGAATCAGACACATATGGGACATTTGTAAATACAAATATGGTGGGAACAATACTGCAGTCAATACCCGGAGGCAGTACGAAACCAGTAAAGTCCCGATTTTTAAAAATTAATACAGATAGCTGTAGCGGTGACCACGCCTCGGTTAAACCTCATCGGCTATGGCACCGCCATAAGTTAGTATAGGCCATAATGGGTAAGGTACGTGTGTGTCCAGTTTCTTTGACAGGCAGTCCAAAATGGTTCTGATCTAGATTTCGTTATGTGCACCCTTCTTCTTCCTCTACGTTCCCCGGCCATAATGGATAAGGTACGTGTGTGTCCCGTTTCTTCAGGCAGTCCAAAAATGGTTCTGATCTAGATTTCGTTCTGTGCACCCTTCTTCTTCTTCCTCTGCGTTCCCAGGCCATAAGGGGAAAGGTACGTGTGTGTCCGGTTTTCAGTTTTCACTGGTCTCCCCGCTGCGTACAGCCCACACATTCCGATTTCGGAGGAGCTCAAAGGAGACATATATTTTGGAAGATAATATTTTCTAAAAGGCAGGAGAATGGGCCGATAAGTCAGAAAGATAGTAGATGACAGAAAGCAAAGGTAAAAGGCAGAGTCAAAGAGTATGACAGATTAAAGGAAGTTACAAGAACAGAACTTCCAGAACGTGGGGGAACTATTTGTACGAAAGACACCCCTCCCCACACACACACACACGGTATTCACACGGAGAGAGACTCGTGGATGGGGCGGGGTCGTCCAGCTCCCCGTATGGAGGCACGAGGCATCCACCCACTGCCCCGCTGTGCACCCAAACAGATCGTTTTATTCGCACTTTGTTGTTCGTTTGCAGTTCGTCTTCGCTGTCCTCGCTGGCTTCAGTTTCTGTTTTTGGCCTATCGTGATGTGCTGTCTCTGTCACTATTTTGTTGTTGTTTGAAGATACAGGTCGAAATACACGTTGATAGTTTTCACTCTTTCCCCATGGCAACACGGTGATAGACAAGCAATAGAGTATCATTGTGCTGACATGGGGAAAAGAGTGACAACTAACAACGTGTATTTCGACTTTAAAGGTGGACCCTGACGGATGCGTTTTTGCAAGAAACACGTCGAGATCACCAGAAAGACAGCCTTTTCAAGGATAGGAACACTCATTTTGCTCTGGTTTCCTAGAAGTTAAACCGTCAAAACGGCGATTCCTCCTTGGCGGATATGCCGGAGAGAGTAGCCATTTTGGATGGGGTGGGTGGAGGTCACTCATTGTGGTTGAAGCGTTTACTTTTTTGTAGTGCAGTAAAAACAAAATTGAGCTATTTCCTTTGTTGTGAGCGAAACTCCTTCCTAGATGTAAACTGTATAAATTTAAAAATAAAAGGCTTGTATTGCGAAAATTTCGTGCAAACGATTTGCCGGCCATTAAAAAAAGAGACAGCACACGCCTTCTCTTTGGGTGAAATAAATTGACTTTCCGCACCTCCGCCAAGGAGGAATCGCCGATTTGATGGTTTGATTTATAGGAAACCAGAGCAAAGTGAGTGTTGCAATCTCTGTAAAGGGTGTTTTCCTGGTGATCTCGACGTGTTTCTTACAAAAACTCATCCGTCAATGTGCCCCTTTAAGGGAATCAATCGATGAGATATTGGAGCAAAATTAGAATGTCATTGGTGCGAAGGAAATATGGTTGGAACGTTATACAGAACTTACACCGTTAAGTTTACAATTAAAGATAAGTTTACAATTAAAGTTTATATAACGTAAAAAACCCAACTATTAATGAGGTTCCAAAGCTCAACATTTTGAACGGCTAAAGAAGTAATTCGTTCGAAGGTAATCGAGAAACTATTCAAATGTGAAGAAAATAATACTATTTTCCCAAACAGTGAGGGGTGTCCGTACTGTCGTTTTGACGGAAAACGACAATACGGGCAGGACGACAATTTGGGGCAGTGAGGGTTACCCGTATTGTCGTTTTGACGACAATTTGGGGCAGTGAGGGTTACCCGTATTGTCGTTTTGACGACAATTTGGGGCAGTGAGGGTTACCCGTATTGTCGTTTTGACGACAATTTGGGGCAGTGAGGGTTACCCGTATTGTCGTTTTGACGACAATTTGGGGCAGTGAGGGTTACCCGTATTGTCGTTTTGACGACAATTTGGGGCAGTGAGGGTTACCCGTATTGTCGTTTTGACGACAATTTGGGGCAGTGAGGGTTACCCGTATTGTCGTTTTGACGACAATTTGGGCAGTGAGGGTTACCCGTATTGTCGTTTTGACGACAATTTGGGGCAGTGAGGGTTACCCGTATTGTCGTTTTGACGACAATTTGGGGCAGTGAGGGTTACCCGTATTGTCGTTTTGACGGAAAACGACAATTCGGGCAAAACGACAATCTGGGTAGAAACAGTGCACTTTCTAAGCCATTTGTAACTTGTCCCTCTCATCTGTTTTCTTATATATTGACGAATTATCGTGGGACAACTTTGAAAAATAACGATAAAAAATAATAAGAAAAGAAGAGCTACTTTAATAATAATAATAATGATAATTAATAATGCTTATAGAGAGCATAATCTTGCAAAGCAACTCAATGCGCTTTTCACTCACCATTCGTACAAACATTTCTAACAGACTGGTTCACGTTTCCTCACCATACATCTCTACGAAAATGAATACATTACACGGAAGTATGGTTTTTCAAGTTATATAAAAAAACTATTACCTGTTAATCTGTTAAACACGTTTTATTATTTTGCCGTTGTCTGATTCTGTCCTAATAAAAGATTGAAAAATGAAGTCATGAGTGAATCTTATTGTTTTTATTTCTGTTTAAACAGTGCACACGAATGCCTAAATATATGCCTCAGATTGGTTTATTTGCATGAGAGAGAGAGAGAGAGAGAGAGAGAGAGAGAGAGAGAGAGAGAGAGAGAGAGAGAGAGAGAGAGAGAGAGAGAGAGAGAGAGAGAATGAGAGAGAGAGAGAGAGAGAGAGAGAGAAGGAGAGAGAGAGAGAGAGGGAGAGAGAGAGAGAGAGAGAGAGGGAGAGAGAGGGAGAGATAGGATAGAGAGAGAGAGAGAGGAGAGAGAGAGAGAGAGAGAGAGAGAGAGAGAGAGAGAGAGAGAGAGAGAGAGAGATCGAGAGAGAGAGAGGGTTCAAAGTCAAAAAATGTAATGAATAGGCCTCTCTGCCCGTATCATGTGGGAGGATGGGGAAAGGGATTAAATGAGGCACAATATCATTGATATCAAAACATTCCATCATTGAAAATGTAAACTCAAAGAAGTATAAAAAGAAAATGATGAATAGACAAGCAAATCAATAAACAAAATAAAAGGAAGAGAACAGTGAAGAACAAACAACTAGAGAAATAAAGCTATAAATAAACAACCCACTATTTCATCAAACCCATGTCCCATATGGTCTTTTATAGAGCGAGAGGACGTAAAACATCAACCCGCTCATCAAACCGTTAAACAACCCAACAATTTATACGGGGTAATAATAGAGAACAACATTAAACAATTACAGAGAGAGAGAGAGAGAGAGAGAGAGAGAGAGAGAGAGAGAGAGAGAGAGAGAGAGAGAGAGAGAGAGAGAGAGAGAGAGAGAGAGAGAGAGAGAGAGAGAGAGAGAGAGAGAGAGAGGAGAGAGAGAGAGAGAGAGAGAGAGAGAGAGAGGGAGAGAGAGAGAGAGAGAGAGAGAGAGAGAGAGAGAGAGAGAGAGAGAGAGAGAGAGAGAGAGAGAGAGAGAGAGAGAGAGAGAGAGAGAGAGAGAGGTGGAGTACAGAGGTATCTATGATGACACATACGAACTATATACATGTATGGATATCAGGTTTTGTTGCTGGATGCTTCGTCTCGTTGTCTCGATTATAGTTTATGTCAGTAGTACTAAATCTACTTTCTTGTCTCTCCCTCTCTGTCTCTCTCTCTCTCACCCTGTCTCGCTCTCTCTGTCTGTCTATTTCTCTCACTCACCAATGCCCTATAGATCTGAATGAGCCATCGTATGTCTTATTACTAATCTCTCTATCTCTATCTGTCTGTCTGCCAGTAGTACTAAATCTACTTTCTTGCCTATTCCACTTTGTCTCTGTCTCTGTCTCTTTCCCTCTCTCTATTTGTCTCTCTCTGTGTCTCTTTCTTTCACTCACCAATGCCCTATAGATCTGAATGAACCATCTTCCGTCTTATTAGTCTCTCTGTCTATGTCTGTCTGCCCTCTCTCTCTTTCTCTCCCCCCGTCTCTCTCTCTCTCTCTCTCTCTCTCTCTCTCTCTCTCTCTCTCTCTCTCTCTCTCTCTCTCTCTCTCTCTCTCTCTCTCTCTCTCTCTCTCTCTCTCTCTCTCTCTCTCTCTCTCCCTCTCTCTCACAGTCAACTTTGACCCATGTATGAAGTGTTTGTGTTGTGCCCCTTGGTTTGAACTGCTAAGCTGTAGAGAGAAGAGTTGCAGCACGTTCGGTGAGACTTCCTGGCCTCAGAAAACAGCACAAGCTTTTGCTTTTTAAACTCTCGCGTGCGTTATGTCGCATTTCCGGTCATCTGACAATATTTTAGGCTTATGGCCGGGGACCAGGGTTGAGTTTCACTAGAGGTCGCTCGCCGCGCGAATAGGGCATTTGCCACGAGAGTTCGAACTCTATGCAAGACTACTAACTTGCCCGCACTCGTTCTGCCCGAGTTGCGTTGGCCTTTGTACTTCAGGGCCTGTATTCACGTTGAGATAGCATGAGACTTAGCATGATGCTAACTTAGAAGCTCTTCCAAAAGTCCTATTAAATCCTATAGGACATTGGAAGAGCTTCTAAGTTAGCATCATGCTAAGTCTCATGCTATCTCAACGTGAATACAGGCCCTGCTCTCTAAATTCAACTCAGTTAAATTCAAGGTCGCTGGCACACGGCAAATGCCCTATTATGTTTGCACCGAAAGGGGTCTCAGCTCTCCCCACATTTTCACACCTGCCTTTCTTACCACACATTAAGCTGTATCTATCTTATCAACTTTTGGAGCTAATTATCTTCGTTGAATAATTAATCGCAGTCATGATAAAGGCCATTATCTAATAGGAATAGGGACCCCCCCCCCCCGCCCCACCATTATCTAATAGGGACCCCCACCCCACCCCTATGTATGTAGTGCAGTACACACAACAGCCGCGGAGCGGCATTTGTCACAGTCCTGGTTCATTGTGGTTTTTTCCGTCTTGCCTTTATCTTCTACTATTATTGAATGCGTGTGTTTAAGTATGTAAATGGATGAAAATTAGTGTTAAATATAGCAAACAATAGAGGATGAAGTGATCAATCTGCAGTAAGAAGGCAAGGCACTGAAAAAATGGAAAGAATCGAGGAGGGGGGGGGGGGGGGTGGGGGGAGGGGGGGGGGGTGGGGGAGGGGGGGGGGGGTGGTGGGAGGGGGGGTGGGGGGGGATATCTGGATCGGAGGGGGGTGGGGGGGGCGGGGGGGGGGGGGGGGGGGGGGGGGGGGGGAGGGGGAGGGGGGTGGGGGGGGGGGGGGGGGGCTCTTCTTTACCTCAGTTTACCCGTTTGTGGAAAAAATATTACAAAGCTCATCTATCTTTTATTTAACGTGGTGACAGCCCTGACATGGCCTTAGTTGTCGACGGGGCTATAATTTTAATTTTTAATCTTAATCTTAATCCATCTTTTTTTTTTGTTTTTGGGGGGGACTATTTCGAAAGACTGA
>CM065682.1:39481047-39512681 GCA_017654935.2 Phymorhynchus buccinoides | reverse complement strand
TCCTGTCACCACACACTGGGATACGTAGCATTGTGCCCACGTCTCTGTATGTCCCTTTCTGTATGTGTCCCCCGTTTCATGTCTTTCATGTGCTCGAACAAAAAGCGCAATATAAGTGTCCATTTATTATTATTATTATTTTAACAACTTTATCAAAACAAATTTTTGTTTTCTCTTTAAAATAACTCTATATTAAAGAAATTTGTCCCCTTCCTCTAACTAAAAACTAACTAATGGTAATGTCCGATATGGCTTAGGCCGGGAGGACGTAAAACAAACCTTTAGTTATTATTATTTACCCGCTTTCTATGATTGTGTCCCCGTCCTATTGGGGTCTGCAACGAACACCTTTTGCAAGAGTGAATGCCCTTGGAGGGTGGGGGAAGATGGTTCAGTACTGACCAGACATGGGGATAACTCTCGCCAATAACCCCTATTTGATGCCACTAAATGGCTGCCTTTTGCAAGAGTGAATGCAAGACTGTGAATGCCCTTGTCAGTACTGACCAGCAAGAGCAATTACTCTCACTGTCAAGGGCGTTAATAACACTAGTTGCAAAGGCCTATACCTCTCCGTCTCTTCGTTTATCCTAAGCCTAACCCCATCCCTATCCGGCCAAACACCCGAACCCTAACACTAACCTTAACGCTTACCTGTACCCCGGTGTAGAGTGGCACAGATCGAGGTAGGCCTAAAGCGTGTGTTCGCCTTGTGTCAAGCAAACCCGAGTTCGAATCTGGGTACAGGGGATTTTTCCTCTCACTTTACACTACTAGGCCTTACGGTCTGAACGTGGAGTCTTTCGGATGAGACGATAAACCGAGGTCCCGTGTGCCCATGCACTTAGCACACGTTAAACCCAGTGGCAACGAAAAAGTTGTCATTTGGTCAAAACTTAATCCCCCCCCTTTCCTTCCTCATCAGTCACACAGAAATCGCATGCAAAATGCAAAATAAAACTTGGGTGGCGCGCCTCTGGCTGCGACGCGCTCTCCAGCTGGGAGAAACCCGAATTTCACAGAGACGCCTCCGTGACTATGAGGTATCCAATGCCTAATACCTAACCCTTACCCTAACCCGAGGCCCAGGGACACACAGAAACGGGGAGACATAGAGACGGGGACAAATAGATATGGGGGCACACAGAGACGGGGACACACAGAGACGGGGACACACAGAAACGGGGACACACAGAGACGGGGACACACGTACAGAGACGGGGGCCCACAGAAACGGGGACACACAGAGACGGGGACAATTAGCGGATATGGGGGCACACAGATACGGGGACACACAGAGATGGGGACAAATAGATATGGGGGCACACAGAAACGGGGGCACACAGAGACGGGGGAAACACGTACAGAGACGGGGGCACACAGAAACGGGGACACACAGAGACGGGGACAATTAGCGGATATGGGGGCACACAGATACAGAGACACGCAGAGACGGGGACAGAACAGAGACGGGGACATAGATATGGGGACACACAGAGACGGGGACATAGATATGGGGGCACACAGAGACGGGGACACACAGAGACGGGGACACATGTACAGAGACGGGGGCACACATAAACGGGGACACACAGAGACGGGGACAATTAGCGGATATGGGAGCACACAGATACGGGGACACACAGAGACGGGGACAATTAGCGGATATGGGGGCACACAGATACGGGGACACGCAGAGACAGAGACGGGGACATAGATATGGGGACACACAGAGACGGGGACACACAGAGACGGAGGCGGAGGAGGGAGGGAGTCGTGGTGGGAGGGGGGAGGGGGTTAGTGGTGGTGGTTGAGAGGGTGGCGGTGAGGAGGGGGAGTCTGTGAGGTCGATGTCAAGGGTATGGGGCTGTTTGATGTGGTACTACATGTAGTACATTGTAAGCGTCCAAGGTTACCTGTGAATCTCTGATAGCAGTCTCTGTGATAGCCATGCTCTTGTTTCAGTTCTTCAGGCACTAACCGGCAAGAATGTTCCATGCGATAGTCAGGTGAATCAGGAGGTTCCAAAAGTCTACGTTTACAGATGCCCTTGAGCTTTGTAAGTTTGTTTTCAGGTTCTTTTAATTCAGACATGTATGTAAAAGTTTCAGATTTTGAATCCTGGAAGTGAATCACATAAACTCGAGGCTTTTCCTGTTCAGATGAGGTGGTGGCACAATCTGTGTGTTTTCGCTTTCGTGACGCCATTACTTCTTAGATCTGCACCCCTCAGGCATCTGCAATTGTGTTAGAATTTGTATGTAATAGAAGATTTTTATACAAGACATGATTTCTAAGCAATCAAGTGGTCAAAAATGAACAAGATCTGCCAAAAAGACGTTTTTAAGGATTCCGAGCGATATTCCAGTTTTGGGGGTAGGGATGATCTTTTTGCAACTGAGACATACCTAATCGGTCCAGAACCTTCAAACTTGGCCTGAATGACCCTAATACATTGTAGTTTGTGACAATATATGTCAAGTTAGGGATTTGTTGATTATTTCTTGTGAGAGATGACATCCTCTTTTAATCATGTAAATGACAGTACGTGAAGAACACGTGTCACGGAAACCAAGTTATAGCCTTATTAGTATTTGTAATGCTCTTTTTATGATACGTATTCATTTCTTTTACTAAACTAGGAAGCAAATTATAGTTTTCTTAGTTTTAATATCGCTTGATTACTTATTGAAAATGCAATTGCCGAAATGAGGTTTAGGGGGGTACCCTTGCGGCAAGGGCAATAACTCTAAGACCAACCCAAATGTTTTGCTGTTAACATGCATAAATGGATTCAGCACACTCTGGAGCACATCGTAGACCTAGTCTGGTTTAGCCCTGGGGGGGGGGGGGGGGGCTGCAAGGAACTCCCCAGCTCCTCACACTCATTATTGACAGTCCATTGATTGTGATTTTTTACACCAATGGCCACTCATTTCTTATCATGACTTTTTTCTCCCATGCCCTGTTTCAAGTGCATTTCAGGGGTAGTCTCAGTTGTCCGTTCATTGTCGTTCTTCACGTGATACAAACCCAATTGTTTTTTAAATGGATTTGATTTCAGCAAATGAAACAATGTTCCAAGAACTTGATTTGACCATTTCTGGGTGCATAACATGTTTATCTTGTACGTCACATTGCGCTAAATATCTTATCCCTAGTGAGTGTTGCTATGTATAAGTTTACTTAAGACAGAGACAAACAGAGAAAGCTAACAGTGAGAAACCAAAATAATGGTGTTCGCGGGAATCGACGAGTAGTCCAAGGGACGCAATGCAGGGGTTGTCTACAGTACTGTAATGTAACATCGTTTTGCTTATTTCCCTTAGACTGCTCTCTCTCTCTCTCTCTCTCTCTCTCTCTCTCTCTCTCTCTCTCTCTCTCTCTCTAACTGTGTGTCAGCTCTGACTGATCGAAGAGTGCAGAGACGACTGAGAGACAAACGCAGGAACAATGCAATTCAGAAGTGTGTGATTCACAAGTCGGAATCAGAAGAAATCTTGATGTGTGAGGCTGATGATATCGTTTTAGAATATCGATGTGGTGATAGTGTGAGAAGGGACACAGGCCTACTGGCACACACTGGTTTGTAAAGCAGGCAGAAAAGAACCTCTTGTGCGAGGAGCGTGTTCGACTTGCCAGCTTGAGAAAAGGAAGACAAGTCGACGACACACAACATCACGCCATTCAAGCCCACGCTGAAAGAGATCTGCATTCTCTGGTTTTTTTCGGCTTTACCTGGGATGATGGCAGCGTTTCCTGGCCCCAAGCAACGTTGAACTGCGCACTTTTCAATGACAATGTGATCGCCTTTGTTTGTAATCTGTGCTCGCAAAATGGTTTTTAAAAAACACACCAAGAAGACAGTAATTGCCGTGGTTTCCATGTCAATCAAACAGATTTTGTTCGTTTTTATGTTTCTCCCACCCCATCAACCCAAATTGAAACGGGCTAAAAAGGCCTACTCAATTAAAACTTCAGACTTCAGACCTCTCTCTCTCTGTCTCTCTGTCTCTCTCTTTGTCTCTCTCTCTGTCTCTGTCTCTGTCTCTCTGTCTCTCTCTCTCTCTCTCTCTCTCTCTCTCTCTCTCTCTCTCTCTCTCTCTCTCTCTCTCTCTCTCTCTCTCGCTCCCTGGCTTTTCTTGATTTCAGTAGCTTTTCTTGATTACAGTAGTAGGGAAGAATTAGTAAAAACATCCCGTCAGCCAGTCAGACACGCTTCTCTCTCTCTCTCTCTCTCTCTCTCTCTCTCTCTCTCTCTCTCCAAATCAACTTATGCAGCCTGCTGACATCTCTTTGCTTACATCACGAATAGGGTTTCAAGGTATGAGGTAGATCTTTTTTCTAGACGTATGTGTTTATGGTACTATGATGTTTACAGTCCACTTCTGTTGTAATATTCCTGTTCCAGTCACCCCCTCCCCATTCCAGCTTCCCACTGAAAGGTGGAACGAGTGTGGGCAGGTAGAGCGATAATGGAAAAACATTTTTTGCTTAAAGCGGATAATAAACCTGTAAAATATCTAGTAGACCTATCACAGACTCACAGGTTTTTAAAGACCCACCAGGTCACGTGTCAAAATCACGGGTTTCACGTGTTTTTTCTTCTTATAGCTGGTAAGAAATCTTGTTTTGACCAGGTTTGACTCCCATACAAATGACCCCAAATTGAAAACGAAACATCATTTTAAAGAGCAGCCTCAATTTGAAGTTGGGGACATTTGTATGTGGGTCACAGCTACCCAGAAAAAAAAAAGGGACTTAATCGTGGTGCGTCAGTCCGCGGTTGGGTGTTTTTCTGGGTAACGGTGACCCACATACAAATGTCCCCAACTTCAAATTGAGGCTACTCTTTAAAGTGATGTTTTGTTTTGAATTGGGGGGTATTTGTATGGGCGTCACTCCTGGTCAAAATAAGATTTCTTACCAGCTATAAGAGGGAAAACACGTGAAACCCGTGATTTTGACACGTGATGTGGTGGGTCTTTAAGACTCAATACACGTATAATAAAAGACAAGCGCGTTGGAGAGGGGGGGGGGGGGGGTACAGGTGTTCCGGAACTCCACAAACTAGAAAATAAAAGAGTGACAATCCGTGACTGCATGTCCGTCGTATAATGAAACTTCACGCCAGAGCTTTAGCAAATAATAAAAATCATGAGTTCACATCTTATTCTCCCAGGAGAGGCCTCCAATACTTTTTTACATTCAAATTATTGTCAGCTTCTGGGAAGAATCGTCCCATGTACACACCCCGAACGACATGTTGACCTCCCCCCCCCTCAACTAATTGATCCGCCCCTAGTACATTATTGTACATCTTTGGGACATCAAGACTTTAAAATCACAAGAAATGACCATTAATACCAATGACTTGCAAGACATTCCTTATATTGCTTGCTACTCTGTTTTTCATTCTAAAATGGAAGTAATATGTTAACGTTTACGTCTCCCCGTGGGGATGCCGGGGGGTCTTACGTAAAAATAGTTTCCCCATTTTCTGGAAGTTCTGTGCTTGTAGCTTTCTCTAATTTCCCACTCTCTCTGTCTGGAAGTTCTGTGCTTGTAGCTTTCTCTAATGTCCCACTCTCTGTCTGGAAGTTCTGTGCTTGTAGCTTTCTCTAATTTCCCACTCTCTCTGTCTGGAAGTTCTGTGCTTGTAGCTTTCTCTAATGTCCCACTCTCTCTGTCTGGAAGTTATGTGCTTGTAGCTTCCTCTAATGTCCCACTCTCTCTGTCTGGAAGTTCTGTGCTTGTAGCTTTCTCTAATGTCCCACTCTCTCTCTCTGTCTTGAAGTTCTGTGCTTGTAGCTTCCTCTAATGTCCCACTCTCTCTCTCTGTCTGGAAGTTCTGTGCTTGTAGCTTTCTCTAATGTCCCACTCTCTCTCTCTGTCTTGAAGTTCTGTGCTTGTAGCTTTCTCTAATGTCCCACTCTCTGTCTGGAAGTTCTGTGCTTGTAGCTTCCTCTAATTTTCCACTCTCTCTCTCTGTCTTGAAGTTCTGTGCTTGTAGCTTCCTCTAATGTCCCACTCTCTGTCTGGAAGTTCTGTGCTTGTAGCTTCCTCTAATTTTCCACTCTCTCTCTCTGTCTTGAAGTTCTGTGCTTGTAGCTTCCTCTAATGTCCCCCACTCTCTGTCTGGAAGTTCTGTGCTTGTAGCTTCCTCTAATTTTCCACTCTCTCTCTCTGTCTTGAAGTTCTGTGCTTGTAGCTTCCTCTAATGTCCCACTCTCTGTCTGGAAGTTCTGTGCTTGTAGCTTTCTCTAATTTTCCACTCTCTCTCTCTGTCTTGAAGTTCTGTGCTTGTAGCTTCCTCTAATGCCCCACTCTCTCTGTGTCTGGAAGTTCTGTGCTTGTAACTTCCTCTAATGTCCCACTCTCTCTGTCTGGAAGGTATGTGCTTGTAGCTTTCTTTAATTTCCCACTCTCTCTCTGTCTGGAAGTTCTGTGCTTGTAGCTTTCTCTAATTTCCCACTCTCTCTGTCTGGAAGTTCTGTGCTTGTAGCTTTCTCTAATTTTCCACTCTCTCTCTCTGTCTTGAAGTTCTGTGCTTGTAGCTTCCTCTAATGTCCCACTCTCTGTCTGGAAGTTCTGTGCTTGTAGCTTTCTCTAATTTTCCACTCTCTCTCTCTGTCTTGAAGTTCTGTGCTTGTAGCTTCCTCTAATGCCCCACTCTCTCTGTGTCTGGAAGTTCTGTGCTTGTAACTTCCTCTAATGTCCCACTCTCTCTGTCTGGAAGGTATGTGCTTGTAGCTTTCTTTAATTTCCCACTCTCTCTCTCTGTCTGGAAGTTCTGTGCTTGTAGCTTTCTCTAATTTCCCACTCTCTCTGTCTGGAAGTTCTGTGCTTGTAGCTTCCTCTAATGTCCCACTCTCTCAGTCTGGAAGTTCTGTGCTTGTAGCTTTCTCTAATGTCCCACTCTCTCTCTCTGTCTGGAAGTTCTGTGCTTGTAGCTTTCTCTACTGTTCCACTCTCTCTGTCTGGAAGTTCTGTGCTTGTAGCTTTCTCTAATTTCCCACACTCTCTGTCTGGAAGTTCTGTGCTTGTAACTTCCTCTAATTTCCCACTCTCTCTGTCTGGAAGTTCTGTGCTTGTAGCTTTCTCTAATTTCCCACTCTCTCTCTCTGTCTGGAAGTTCTGTGCTTGTAGCTTTCTCTAATGTCCCACTCTCTCTCTCTGTCTGGAAGTTCTGTGCTTGTAGCTTTCTCTAATGTCCCACTCTCTCTGTCTGGAAGTTCTGTGCTTGTAGCTTTCTCTAATGTCCCACTCTCTCTGTCTGGAAGTTCTGTGCTTGCAGCTTTCTCTAATGTCCCACTCTCTCTGTCTGGAAGTTATGTGCTTGTAGCTTTCTCTAATTTCCCACTCTCTCTGTCTGGAAGTTCTGTGCTTGTAGCTTTCTCTAATGTCCCACTCTCTCTGTCTGGAAGTTCTGTGCTTGTAGCTTTCTCTAATTTCCCACTCTCTCTGTCTGGAAGTTCTGTGCTTGTAGCTTTCTCGAATGTTCCACTATCTCTCCGTCTGGAAGTTCTGTGCTTGTAGCTTTCTCTAATGTCCCACTCTCTCTGTCTGGAAGTTCTGTGCTTGTAGCTTTCTCTAATGTCCCACTCTCTCTCTGTCTGGAAGTTCTGTGCTTGTAGAGTTCTCTAATTTCCCACTCTCTCTCTCTGTCTGGAAGTTCTGTGCTTGTAGCTTTCTCTAATGTCCCACTCTCTCTCTGTTTGGAAGTTCTGTGCTTGTAGCTTTCTCTAAGTTCCCACTCTCTCTGTCTGGAAGTTCTGTGCTTGTAGCTTTCTCTAATGTCCCACTCTCTCTGTCTGGAAGTTCTGTGCTTGTAGCTTTCTCTAATGTGACACTCTCTCTGTCTGGAAGTTCTGTGCTTGTAGCTTCCTCTAATGTCCCACTCTCTCTGTCTGGAAGTTCTGTGCTTGTAACTTCCTCTAATTTGGCACTCTCTCTGAATCTCTCCTTTTCCCCTTTGCTTTTTATCACCTACTATCTTTTTGACTTATTGGCCCACTCTTCTCCCTTTTGTTTTTTAAATCCAAATATTTTGTTCTCCTTTGAGCTCCTCCGAAATCGGAATGTGTCAGCTGTAATGGGTCAATAAGTCAGAAAGATAGTGGATTATACTTTTTTGAAAGCAAAGGGAGTCAAAGAGAGAGGCAGATTAGAGGAAGTTACAAGCACATAACTTCCAGAAGGGGGAACTATTTTTACGAAAAGACCCCCGGTATCCCCACGGGGAGATTAGACAGTATCAACTGACAGGACAAATAGAGACAATTTTAGATTGGCATAATTATGGAGCGACTTAAAAGGAGAGACAAACATGTACGTCCATCACACACCAAACAGCACAATAATTAACCAACAGGTTCAGTTCTTTGCAACACGTTTATTGCAAAACGATTTGCACAAAGGCTAACAGAAATATATACATTTCTCTGCAACATCTTTACAATATATGACAATGTGAGTTCAAATCATGCTTAATTATAAAACAATGCACACATTTATAAACATACAATAATGTCCGCATAAACATTATGCAAATCCATCACTTAAACAGAAATACATAATTATTTCAGAAAAAAGTATTGTTAGTTAATTAGTCTATTATAGTCCCGTCAACAGCTATGGTCATCTCAGGACTGTCACCACGTATAGTTCGACCACGTATAACAGAAAACTATTGACCACCGGTTTAAATTTATCGGTTTAGAGGGCAATAATAAAACGACTTAAGGGCCAGCCACACGTCCTTACAGTTTGATTCTGATCGCTTCTCGGCCTTTTGGCTAAGACAGTGATTCGGGAACATAAATTTTTGTTTATATCCTGGTTGGTTTGTTCAGCCCGTCGTACATGGCGAAAGCTGATACGCGACGTTAAACTGAACTTCCATCCACACGTCCACTAAAATCGCACGACTGTACGATACGATTCGATCATGTGATCTCGATGCGCCAATCACATTTTGTTCTTGGAGACCACGTGATTTAATCGTATTGTACAGTCGTGCGAGCTTAGCGGACATGTGGCTGGCACTATAAAGTTAAACAGAAATGCAAATGTAAGACAAATCAAATCATCATTGGTTTGACTCAAAAGAATCCAATGTATGCAAGCGTGGCAATAGAATTGGAATAGTAATGCAGAGCATAAAAACTTGAAGAATGGACACAATAATTGCATTGTTTACTCCTGTAGAAAAACAATGAGAGAGAAACATCAAGTTAATTAAACATGTATTTACAATGTTGAATTTCTTTCATTCAGTTTGTTAGGACGCGGAACACACCACCACAACGGATAGTGTATCCTTTTTAATAAAGACATTCATGTATGCCATCTTGCGTTTCTTGGCCATGACTTCCAGATAGCAGAGAAGGCAGTGCTATTCTGAGGGACTGGGCTGGAATTGGTTTATAGTGAAGATGCCGTGCCCAAGTAAATCCTCTTTCGACCAATGGAACTTTCTAGGACCGCTGGCATCCAGGACGATTCCCAAAGCCTAATGTCTTTCGGATGAGACGATAAACCGAGGTCCCGGGAGCTCATGCACTTAGCACACGCTAAGCCCAGTGGCAACGAAAAAGTTGTAATTTGGTCAAAATTTGCCCCCTCCTTTCTCATCAGTCACACAAAAATCGCATGCCAAATGTTTTTTTTTTAAATTGGGTGGCGCGCCTCTGGCTGCGACGCGCTCTCCAGGTGGGAGAAACCCGAATTTCACAGAGACGCCTCTGTGACTATAATACACCTAACCTAATCTAACCTAACGTAAAGTACCAATTAGTTGAAGCTCTGAAAGCCAATGTAAATGCCTCCATGTTAAGCTGCCAGTCTTTCACAAAAGACTAGGCATAAAAGGTACCATAATTTTCATTATGTTTTTAGTGGAAAAACAACAGTTATTGTACATCCCTTATTCTTCTTTCTTCCCAAATAACAAAAGATGCATAGTTTTCAAAACTGATTTACAGACAGCCAGTCTTTCACATAAGACTAAAGAGTGCCATGAGTTTTCATTATTTACAGTGGAAAAATCAGTTATGCACATTCCCCATTCTACTTTTCCCAAACTTCAGGCAAGTGTCAGCAAAATAACAAAAGGCGCATAGTTATCAAAACTCATTTACAGTTGTCAGAACACAAAACCTATTTATAATTGAATTAGAAAGTAGGTGTTTTTAAGACGGGTTTATTATCTACACAACAGTAATGTAGTATTATTCTAAATAGAGATTGCTTCTTGTACAGATTTTCAGAGTTCAGAACGATCATAACATCTTTTCGGAAGGCGCCTCCTTTTTAAAAGGATTCGCAAACTTCTATTTTTAAACAAAGTGTTATTAAAAGTGTTCTTAAGTCACCATACTAATTTACAGGTTTTTGCTGACAAACAATAAGTATAATATTGAGTATTTTTTAACCTGATTTACTACACAATGTTTGTGTAACCTCCCTTGAAAACAGAATAACTTTTTATCTGTTTTAACTTTCTAGTCAACTGGGACATGAAAGTTTGGTTGGCAATATGTAAATAGATCTGCATATATTTGAAAAAGTCAGACCCTTTTCGATCAGATTTTAACACTAAAAGTTTTAAAAGTTAGTTTTTTAACTCACGGCCCTGGAATTGTGACAGTGGAAAAGTAACCGGTTAGTTAAAACTCCAGAATGTTATTTTAACATACATCTTACCAATTTTAACCTCTTTAAGCCTCAGCAGTACTAATAACAAATATCTTGTGCCTCTCCAGACATCAGCATTTCCAGGATTCGTTTGTATTATTTGGTGGAAGGTTAAAAATGTATAGGTCGGCTAGCACACAATAAATAACAACTCCTTTGCTGTTCTCTCATAAAACATATTTCAAATCATCTGAAAGAAAGACAGTGCCGGAAGAAAAAGTTCCTCGCTGCCAGAATAGATTGTAAAAGCAGCATCAGTGGAGGGGGCGGCAGATGCGCTGTAGACATTAGAGGGTTTCAACTTTACCGTCAAGCTTGAGATGCGTTACGAAAAAGGAAAAGTGTTGTCAGGTACTCCGTGAACAGTGTGGGCAAGACGACGGACACCAGCAGCAGAAGATTTCAAAACGGACGCTGAATCAGGGACACCGGTAGTGGGACATTTTAACATGGACCTTGAAACAGGGACACCGGCGGCAGTAGATTTAAAAACAGGCGCTGAATCAGGGACACTGGCAGCAAGTAATTTGAACTTGGACCTTGAAACAGGGACACCGGCGGCAGTAGATTTCAAAACAGGCGCTGAATCAGGGACACTGGCAGCAAGAGATGTTGCAGCGGTCGCTGAAACATGGACACTATCAGCAGTAGGTTTCGTATCAGGCGCTGAAATAAGGACATTGGCAGCAAGAGATTTCAAAACAGACGCTGGATCAGGGACACTGCCAGATGGAGATGTTGCATCAGTGTGGGCAGGTAGAGGAATACTAGGAACAGTGTGGTCATGTAGAGGGATGCTAATAAGTGTGGGCAGGTACACTGTGAACAGTATGGGCAAGACGAGGGACACCAGCAGCAGAAGACTTCAAAACGGACGCTGAATCAAGGACACTGGTAGTGGGAAATGTGAACATGGACCTTGAAACAGGGGCACTGGCGGACATTAGATTTCGAAACAGGACGCATCAGGGACACTGCCAGGTACTGGGAACAGCGTGGGCAGAATCAGGGACACTGGAAACAGCGTGGGCAGAATCAGGGACACTGGAAACGGTGTGGGTGTGGCCAGAAACAGAGAACAGTGTGGGCAGATACGGGAACACTGGGAACAGCGTGGGCAGAAACCGGGACATTGTGAACAGTGGACAGGTAGAGGGATACCTGGAACAGTGTGGGCAGGTAGAGGGAAAAGTGTGGGCATGTAGAGGGATACTAGGAAAAGTGTCGCAGGTACACCGTGAACAGTGTGGGCAAGACGAGGGACACCAGCAGCAGAAGATTTCAAAACGGACGCTGAATCAGGGACACCGGCAGTGGGAAATTTGAACATGGACATTCTTCTTCTTTGATCGCTCAGACAGTTTCCTGTCAATTATGAGGATCCGACTTCGGCTGGAGGAAATCTTTTTTGAAAGTGTGGGCAGGTACACTGTGAACAGTATGGGCAAGACGAGGGACACCAGCAGCAGAAGACTTCAAAACGGACGACTGAATCAGGGACACTGGTAGTCGAAACAGGGAAATGGGACACATGGACCTTGAAACAGGGGCACAGGCGGCGGACATTAGATTTCGAAACAGACGCTGGATCAGGGACACTGCCAGGTACTGGGAACGTGGCACTGCGTGGGCAGAATCAGGGACACTGGACAAACAGTGTGGGCAGAATCAGGGACACTGGAAACGGTGTGGGCAGAATCAACACTGGGAACAGCGTGGGCAGAATCAGGGACACTGGGAACAGTGGGACACTGGGAACAGAAACAGGGAAACAGGGACACTGGGAACAGACCTTGAAACAGGGTGGGCAGAAACAGGGACACTGGAAACAGTGTGGGCAGAAATACGGGCAGAACACTGGGACACTGGAAACAGTGGGCAGACACCGGGACATTGTGAACAGTGTGGGACAGGTAGAGGGATACCTGGAACAGTGTGGGCAGGTAGAGGGAAAAGTGTGGGCATGTAGAGGGATACTAGGAAAAGTGTGGGCAGGTACACCGTGAACAGTGTGGGGCAAGACATGTAGAGGGACACCAGCAGCAGAAGATTTCAAAACGGACGCTGAAATCAGGGACACCGGCAGTGGGAAATTTGAACATGGACATTCTTCTTCTTTTCTTTGATCGCTCAGCGACATGCGTTTCCTGTCAGTTATGTCCGAGCTGCAGATGCGTCATGCTAAGGCCGTTATGCGCCTAACTAAGAAGATACAAGCACAGAATAGAACTATTTATAGGCCCAGCACGGGGGGGTCCGACCTTCGGCTGGAGTAGAAATCTTTTTTAAAGAAACAGGGACACTTTTTCGTATCAGGCGCTGAAGCAAGGTGAAAACAAGGCAGACAGAATGGACCAGGGTGAATCAGGCAGAACAGATAGTAGATGACAGCAGAATCAGGAATACTGGCAAAGGGAAAACATTGGCAGCAGTCAAGAGAGCAGAATCAGGGACACAGATTAGAATCAGGAAGTTACAAGTGGGCACAGGTAGAGGGATACCTGAACTTCCAGTGTGGGCAGGTAGAGGGAACTAGTGTTTATGGAAAAGTGTGGGCAAAGGACCCCCCGGTATGGGCAAGACGAGGGACACCCCCACTGAGGGGGGGGGGGAAATTTTAACAGACCTTGAAACAGGGACACTGGCGGCAGTAGATTTCGTCAAAACAGATGCGCTGCTGCCGTTATGCGCCTGAATCAGGGACACTGGCAGCAAGAGAGTTTTTGCAGCGGTCGATGAAACAGGGACACTATCAGCAGTAGGCTTCGTATCAAAAGGCGCTGAAACAAGGACATTGGCAGCAAGAGTAGATTTCAAAACAGACGCTGGATCAGGGACACTACCCGTCAGGGAGATGTTGCATCAGGTGCTGAATAAGGGACACTGGAAACAGCGTGGGCAGAATCCGTGACACTGGGAACTGTGGGCAGAATCATCAGGACACTGGGAACAGTGTGGGCAGAATCAGGGACACTGGGAACAGTGTGGGCTGAATCAGGGACATTGGTAACAGTGTGGGCAGCATCAAAGACTCTGGGAACAGTGTGGGTAGAATTAGGGACACTGGAAGCAAACGATGTGGGCAGAAACAGGGACACTGGGAACAGCGTGGGCAGAAACAGGGACACCTGAAAAAGTGTGGGCAGGTAGAGGGATACCTGGAAAAGTGTGCGCAGGTAGAGGAATACCTGGAAAAGTGTGGGCAGTTAGAGGAATACCTGGAAATGTGTTGGCAGGTAGAGGAATACTAGGAACAGTGTGGTCATGTAGAGGGATACTAGGAAAAGTGTGGGCAGGTACACTGTGAACAGTGTGGGCAAGACGAGGGACAGCAGCAGCAGAAGAGCTTCAAAACGGGCTGAATCAGGGACACTGGTAGTGGGAAATGTGAACATGGACCTTGAAACAGGGACACTGGCGGCAGTAGATTTCGAAACAGACGCTGAATCAGGGACACTGCCAGATACTGGGAACAGCGTGGGCAGAATCAGGGACACTGGAAACAGTGTGGGCAGAATCAGGGACACTGGAAACAGTGTGGGCAGAATCAGGGACACTGGGAACAGTGTGGCCAGAAACAGGGACACCAGGAAGAGCGTGGGCAGAAACAAGGACATTGTGAACAGGTAGAGGGATGCCTAGACAAGTGTGGGCAGGTAGAGGGAAAAGTGTGGGCAGGTAGAGGGAAAAGTGTGGGCATGTAGAGGGATACTAGGAAAAGTGTGGGCAGGTACACCGTGAAAAGTGTGGGCAAGACGAGGGACACCAGCAGCAGAAGATTTCAAAACGGACGCTGAATCAGGGACATTGGTAGTGGGAAATTTGAACATGGACCTTGAAACAGGGACACCGGCAGTGGGAAATTTGAACATGGACCTCCTTCTTCTTCTTCGTTGATCGCTCAGACAGTTTTTTCCTGTCAATTAGGAGCGCATATGCGTCATGCTGCCGTTATGCGCCTAACTAAGAAATAGTTAGGCCCAGCAAGTCCGACTTCGGCTGGAGGAAATCGTTTTTTGAAAGTATTTCGTGAAAAAAGGCAGGAGAATGGACCAGGTAAGGCAGAAAGATAGTAGATGACAGCAAGCAAAGGGAAACGGCAGAGTCAAAGAGAGTGACAGATTAGAGGAAGTTACAAGCACAGAACTTCCAGAAGGTGGGGGAACTATTTATACAAAAGAACCCCCGGTATCCCCACGTGGGGGAACATGGACCTTGAAACAGGGACACTGGCGGCAGTAGATTTCAAAACAGGCGCTGAATCAGGGACACTGGCAGCAAGAGATTTTGCAGCGGTCGATGAAACAGGGACACTATCAGCAGTAGGCTTCGTATCAGGCGCTGAAACAAGGACATTGGCAGCAAGAGATTTCAAAACAGACGCTGAATCAGGGACACTGGGAACAGCGTGGGCAGAATCAGGGACACTGGGAACAGTGTGGGCAGAATCAGGGACATTGGGAACAGCGTGGGCAGAATCAGGGACACTGTGAACAGTGTGGGCAGAATCAGGGACACTGGGAACAGCGTGGGCAGAATCAGGGACACTGGGAACAGCGTGGGCAGAATCAGGGACACTGGAAACAGTGTGGGCAGAATCAGGGACACTGGGAACAGTGTGGGCAGAATCAGGGACACTGGGAACAGTGTGGGCAGAATCAGGGACACTGGGATCTGCGTGGGCCGAATCAGGGACACTGGAACGGTGTGAGCAGAATCAGAGACACTGGGAACAATGTGGCCAGAAACAGGGACACCAGGAAAAGTGGGCAGAAACAGGGACACTGGAAACAGTGTGGGCAGGAACGGGGACACTGGGAACAGCGTGGGCAGAAACAGGGACACTGGGAACAGCGTGGGCAGAAACAGGGACATTGTGAACAGTGTGGGCAGGTAAAGGGATACCTGGAAAGGTGTGGGCAGGTAAAGGAATACCTGGAAAAGTGTGGGCAGGTAGAAGGAAAAGTGTGGGCAGGTAGAGGGATACTAGGAAAAGTGTGGGCAGGTACACCGTGAACAGTGTGGGCAAGACGAGGGACATCAGCAGCAGAAGATTTCAAAACGGACGCTGAATCAGGGACACTGGTAGTGGGAAATTTTAACATGGACTTTGAAACAGGGACACTGGTAATGGGAAAATTGAACATGGACCATAAAACAGGGACACTGGCGGCAGTAGATTTCAAAACTGGCGCTGAATCAGGGACACTGGCAGCAAGAGATTTTGCAGTGGTCGCTGAAACTTGGGACACTATCAGCAGTGGGCTTCGTATCAGTCGCTGAAACAAGGACATTTGCAGTAATATATTTCAAAACAGACGCTGGATCAGGGACACTGCCAGATGGAGATGTTGCATCAGGTGCTGAATCAGGGACACTGAGAACAGTGTGGGCAGCATCAGGGACACTGGAAACATCGTGGGCTGAATCAGGGACACTGGGAACTGTGGGCATAATCACGGACACTGGGAACAGTGTGGGCAGAATCAGGGACACTGGAAACAGCGTGGGCAGAATCAGGGACACTGGGAACTGTGGGCAGAATCAGGGACACTGGGAACAGTGTGGGCAGAATCAGGGACACTGGAAACAGCGTGGGCAGAATCAGGGACACTGGGAACAGTGTGGGCAGAATCAGGGACATTGAGAACAGCGTGGGCAGAATCAGGGACACTAGAAACAGTGTGGGCAGAATCAGGGACACTGGAAGCGCTGTGGGCAGAATCAGGGACACTGGAAACAGCGTGGGCAGAATCAGGGACACTGGGAACAGTGTGGGCAGAATCAGGGACACTGGGAACAGTGTGGGTAGATTCAGAGACTCTTGGAACAGTGTGGGTAGAATCAGAGACACTAGAAATTGCGGGCAGAATCAGGGACACTGGAAACGGTGTTGGCAGAATCAGGGACACTGGGAACAGTGTTGGCAGAATCAGGGACACTGGGAACAGTGTGGGTAGAAACGGGGACACTGGGAACAGTGTGGGCAGAAACAGGTACATTGTGAACAGTGTGGGCACGTAGAGGGATACCTTGAAAAGTGTGGGCAGGTAGAGGGATATCTGGAATCGTGTGGACAGGTAGAGAAATGCCTGGAAAAGTGTCAGCAGGTAGAGGGATACGTGGAGAATTGTGGGCAGGTAGAGGAACACCTGGACAATTGTGGGCAGGTAAAGGGATACCTGAATAAGTGTGGGCAGGCATACGGTTACTGGGAAAAGTGTTGGTATATACACCATGAACAGTGTGGGTAAGACGAGGGACATCAGCAGCAGAAGATTTCAAAACGTACTCTGAATCAGGGACACTGGTAGTGGGACACTTGAACATGCACCTTGAAACAGTGACACGGGCAGTGGGCAATTTGAACAAGGACCTTGAAACAGGGACACTGGCAGAAGTAGATTTGAAAACAGGCGCTGAATCAGGGACACTGGCAGCAAGAGATTTTGCAGCGGTCGATGAAACAGGGACACTATCAGCAGTAGGCTTCGTATCAGGCGCTGAAGCAAGGACATTGGCAGCAAGAAATTTTAAAACAGACGCTGGATCAGGGACACTGCCAGATGGAGATGTTGCATCAGGTGCTGAATCAGGGACACTGGGAACAGCGTGGGCAGAATCAGGGACACTGGCAGCAGCAGATTTCGCAACAGGCGCTGAATCAGGGACACTGGCAGCAGTAGATTTCGCAACAGGCCCTGAATCAGGGACACTGGTAGCAGTAGACTTCGCAACAGGCGCTGAATCAGGGACACTGGTAGCAGCAGATTTCGCAACAGGCGCTGAATCAGGGACACTGGTAGCAGCAGATTTCGCAACAGGCGCTGAAACAGGGACACTGACAGATGTAGATTTGGTATTAGGTGCTGAAACAGGGACAGTGGCAGTAGTAGATTTTGCAACAGGCGCAGAATCAGGGACACTGACAGCAGCAGATTTCGCAACAGGCGCTGAATCAGGGACACTGGTAGCAGCAGATTTGGCAACAGGCGCTGAATCAGGGACACTGGTAGCAGCAGCTTTGGCAACAGGCGCTGAGTCAGGGACACTGGTAGCAGTAGATTCCACAACAGGCGCTGAATCAGGGACACTGGTAGCAGCAGATTTGGCAACAGGCGCTGAGTCAGGGACACTGGTAGCAGTAGATTCCGCAACAGGCGCTGAATCAGGGACACTGGTAGCAGCAGATTTGGCAACAGGCGCTGAATCAGGGACACTGGCAGCAGGAGATTTGGGAACAGGCGCTGAATCAGGGACACTGGCAGCAGGAGATTTGGGAACAGGCACTGAATCATAATACGCACGTGCCCTCGCCGCCAGCTCTTCTTTCCTCTTGGCATAGCATGAACCTGTTCAAAATGAGAGAAAGCGTTTGATGTTATATCATTGTTCATACAGTGTGTATTGATTACAGGGACATTAGGGCTGTTAACATAATATTTATGTCAAGAAAAAAATTAATACAGTCGAACCTGAATCAGACCCGTTTACCCACCTACACAAGTCTTGAGTAGTCTGGTTAGCTGAAACGAGTAGTGTTGGTGCAACATGTGTAGTTTTATTCATTAAACCATCAAACAATGTTCACTGAAAATGAGTAGTTAGAGCATTATTTTCAATTTTGAAGAGTAGTAGAGGTCCAAATTGAGTAGAATACTACACGAAACTGGTCTGCTGAATATAGCGAGTACTGAATAGACTGACCAAACGTTGTCCGTAAGTGCGAGAGGCCATTACTCTGGAGAATATTTGAGTAATAAACTCAGTGTAAAAAGAGTAACACTACCCTGCCAGTTAAAGGGGCGTCTGTACAATAACATCAGGGTGTCAGATAGACAGGGTTCGACTGTATTGTGTGATTATTTCCCCCTCCATAATATATTGTTATCATCTCAATTTGGATGCAATAATAAAACGAGAGAAAGAAACCAGTGAGAACATAATAGTGAACAACGAACAGCAACCGTGTTTTTTTTAATGGTGCGTACAACAGAACCACTTTACACGACAGCTGGTTCATTCACCTGCACCATGTGTTGTGGACCTGTACAGTTTCTAGCTGCACAATTTATAGCTGCACAGTTCATAGCTGTACAGTTTATAGCTGTACAGTTTATAGCTGCATAATTTATAGCTGCACAGTTTATAGCAGCACAGTTCATAGCTGTACAGTTTATAGCTGTACAGTTTATAGCTGCACCGTTCATAGCTGCACAGTTTATAGCTGCACGGCTTATAGCTACACGGCTTATAGCTGCACGGCTTATAGCTGCACAGTTCATAGCTGCACAGTTTATAGTTTCACAATTTATAGCTGCACAGTGTATTGCTGCACAGGGTATAGCTGCACATTTTATAGCTGCACAGTTTATAGCAGCACAGTTCATAGCTGTACAGTTTATAGCTACACAGATTATAGCTGCAGTTTATAGCTGTACAGTTTATAGTTTCACAGTTTCTAGCTGTACAGTTTATAGCTGCACAGTGGATTTGTTACGTAAACAACTTTCAATTAAATATTGCTTTTTCAAGCAATACAGGGTTACTGTTCTTAATTCCTTAAATGTGTCCATTTCTTCTCAGTTCAGTACATTGTATTAGCCCCTTGACTGCCACCAACGTATCACATACTGACCTGATGACATCGCTAATGATGTCATCAGATAAAGAGGAATAACCCTCATGTGCCTTCTTCTTCTCCAACGCAGTCACGAGAGTTATATCCCCAGACCGTTTTTCCAGATTGGCTCTATCAGTTGTCTTTTTCATGGCATGATTTGCCCAATGAGTTTGTCTTTAAATTTTCTCTGGCAGTCAAGGGGTTTTAACTGAGAAGTGACTTGATCAGCCAATGTGTCCATTACTTTGCTTATATAAAAATAAGGAAAAGTTTGATGAACAATATGAATAATGATTAATCTCGTTTAGTTAAATTTGAATGAGTGACAAAATTTGCCAACATTGTCCTGTTTTTTGTTTTTTTTAAATAAATGGTATTGGAGTCTAAATAAAGTGTTATTTCAAACTGAATAAAACAATGTAAAAAATTTAAAAACAAGAGGCAAAGCCTGCAAGGCTCACGTCTGATTTTTATTACTATAGCAGGCATGGGAATTCCCATGACAATTCCCATGCCTGTATAGAGAGAATACTGTTATGTAGACACTTGTGCATCTGAAAACAGAATTAATTTTTATTTTACTGTGTAAATTAAAATTATTTCTATGCACCCCTACCCCTTTCTTTAAAATTTAATTATATGTATGCGCATGTAACATAGTGGAGCCCTATTTTTATTTTTGGCAAACAAGTAAAATTGAAAAGCATATTGACCAAGCTTTCAGAAAAAACAGTGACCAATCTCCCCCCCGACCCCCCCGCCGGGGTAAGGGGGGTCTACGGACACCTGTAGTAGGCCTAGTCTTTGCCTGTGGGTCTAAGCCTCTTACTCTTAGACAATTAATAATTGAAGTTGCGTGATCTGTTACTGTTTTAAACTGATTGTTCATGCGATGAAAACTTGTTTCACATCATCTACATTTCTGTAAGATATTTTATATTAGTCATAATATTTTATTTTCGTTTCGTTAATTCCCCCCCCCCCCCCCCCTCTGCCACAAAGCAAAGGTCAAGGTCACAGCCAGCAAGCTCATCCATGTTTATCTTCCCCTGTACAGTCTTTGCACATGGTGATCAATCGTCTAGGCCTAACAAAGGATTCGTACGTCGAAGGCAGTGAAATCGACGAACCCTGGATTTTCCGTATATTTTTTTTCAAGACTGAAATGAATGTGGGCTAAATGTTAAGTACGTCGTCTTGATTATGAGGTAAGGCATGGACTCTAGGCCTAGGCCTTGTTGCCGGAAGTGCAGTAGGCTAAGTTATGCGCAGAGATGATGTGCAAATGAACACGAACAACCGTTACTCAAAGGCGCAAATAAAGCTAAACAACCGGGCCGTCAACGCACACACTCGGTACATCCATTTGTTACAGAAAATATAAGTTGACGACGTTAAAATGTACCTATTTGTACACACCTGAAGTCTTGTGTTTCTTTTTAAAGAGCGTTTTTGTATATCTAATGGAGAGTCTTCTAGATCTCCTACTCGGTACAACACAACAGTTACAGTAATCTCTGCAACAAATGATTTTCTTTCTTTTGTTCCTTACCGATGTATCTGACTGCTTTGATCGCCATGACTTGAAGGATCACGTCAAAATCAAGTATCCTGCTAACTTTAACCCTCTAACATCTTATGTTTTTTTGAGAAAATGACAACGTTAAAGTTTCAGTGGAGAGTGAGTCTTCTTTAGTTTGAAGAGTGTGACTGAGTCAAGGTTAAAGGTTGCACAACAGTAATCTCTGCAACAAATGATTATCTTTATTTTGTTCTTTATCAATGTATCTGACTGCTTTGATCGTCGTGACTTGAAGGCTCACGTCAAAATCAAGTATCCTGCTAACTTTAACCCTCTAACGCCTTATATGTTTAGAGAAAATGACAACGTTAAGGTTTGAGTTAAGGTTAAAGGTCGGGGCCACGGACGCAACACACACACACACACACACATACATGCACACAACCGAACATGTACGATACTATAGACTCACTTTGTTTTAAAAAACGACGTGAGCCAAAAACATACGTTCAAATGTCCATGTAATGGCAAATTATATTTTGAACAGCCTATGAACAGTGACGGCCTTTTCTCTCTTATATTCAGAACATTTTGTTTAGCAATAAGAGTTACATCGTATGTTAAATAACTTTAATAAATGATCATAAAATGCAGACTTGAGAGTTCAAAAAGTTGCTTCATTTCAGTTTTATTCATAAAGTAACATTGTCGTTGTCGTTGAAGTGAAGCCAGTGCTTTGGTGTTCTGGTAGCACATTATAAAATGAGAGGAGCTAGCATTCCACTTACCCGTGGTTCCAGCAACAACTGTCATGTCTTTGAGCATGTCTGGCAGGACGTCAGCGGCAGCCTCTTCTTGCTTCCCCGTTGGGATTCTGCAAAACCAAACATAAAGTGCACACAACAGGCAACGTGATTAAGACCAAATATTTCTAAAGAGAAGCAAAAGAGAGAAAGTTTCCTTTTTTCCATCATGAATTGTTCACATGTATTGGATTTATTTGAAATTATATGTGCACAAATATGTTTCTAATGTAAACATATATTTGCTCCTTATAATGTGCGTTGTTTTTATAAATATTCATGCAAGTTCCGTACATTTTGAATTACTAGAGTCGACAAAATGTGTTTAGAATTCAAGTATAAGCCGTGGGTGTTTTGAGTTCCAGTGTTCCATGCATCAAGAACAAAAGATTTGTATGCCCTTCAACCTCGGTTTTGAAAAGGTCAATAATAACATTCATATCTTAGATATGGTCGTCTCTGCAGTCAATCCTCCGATTGTAAATTTACAGGTGTAATTCTTTAAAATACTGTCGACACTTGTTTGCTAACTTAGTCCACATTTAACATATTTGATTAGAATGTGTAAAGGCAAGTAGTTAATAAGAAATTAAAGTGGGATCACATTGTTTTTTGAGGGAATATACTTTTTTAAGTTATCGTACATCTCAAAGCATGTAACCAAAAGGAGCTTTTAGCTATTATGGTCTGATTAACACAGCCCTTTCAGAAAGCACGTGGCAACAGAGTGAATAGCGATGCAATATTATGATTCCAAAACGAAGACACGTAGGAGTTGTGAACAGATGCCAACACTCATCGATATCACTATTGTGAGGACATGTAGGTTACCTGTGGTGCTCCAGGAGACGACACACCCAGTCACTTGAGTTGTGGGGTGTGAGGTAAATGTACAGGTTCCCTTCCAAGTCCATAACCACCAGGTAGGGGTTGCCTTGAAGGCTGTGAGAAAAACAGGGACAAACATAATCATGTTTGTTTCTAATAATAAAACACATTGTCAAGTTTATAGGATGATTGACTATTTCTTATCGTTTGCTTAGATAAGTGACACAAACTACCAATAAGACGAGAGTAATTTTACAAAACTACATCAAAAACGAGTTCAAATTTTTGAAAGTATTTGATCAGGACTTTTACAGCAGATGAGGACCCATTTGATTGGTTCTTTTACAGTTATTATTGCAAAACTACCTAAGCCCGATTTACGCAACTATCCTTTAAATAAGTGTGACTATAATTAATCTAGAATAACTGTTAAAATAGAAAACTAATCTCCATGTAGGTACCCCTACAGATTACATGCAAAAAGAAACAGTGTCAAAAATTTCAATTTCAAGATCCTTTGACTTTAAAATAAACACCCAACTAAGTGAATAAGCTCTTTTCATATTATCGAAATATAATTATGAGACTCCGAGATATGTGATATTGCACATATGTCCAAACACCATCAATGCATCAGTAAAGAAGACAACACAAGTACGCACAATATGTGCAAATTACTCTATGTCCTTCAGATAGGTGAGTAGGCATTTGTATTTGTTATTCTCGAAAGCTGGACAAGAATCTGTTTACGGTGAAGATGCCTTACACCGGAGACATTCTCGCTCAGTCGTAAACGACTTAGGACAGTTGATATTGTGAATGGTCCTGAAGGCCAGCTAATTCACAAGGCTGTAACATGGAAGAGCCAGTACAAAAACAGGTTTGATAGTCACTCGTTCACAAAAGATTAAGCTGAACAAAGATAATCTGATTGTTTCATTACTGTAAAAAATCATTCTTATGTCACTAACTTTCATTTTACTATTGGCCCAAACTTGGGGCCCATGTCAACCAATGATGAAAGCCGTTTGAGTAAATGAATAAAGGGCCTAGCACGTGAACTACGTACATGACAATACCACAGGCGTTTCCTGTGCCCACAGGGGAAGGGAGATAAGCGACGGCAGAAGCTCTGTCTTGGCTGACATCGCCCACCACCATGGACACCATTCTGCCCAGACCCAGGTAGCTGGCCCACCCCGCCTCCTCTGTCGGCCTGCACAAAGACATTCCAATTACAGGGAACATACGCTTCAACAAATTCTTCTTCTGCTATTGCTTTTTTTTAAATGATAGAAAATAACGTTATCAAATGTCAGTCTTTTGTTCAATAATGGTTAAATAAAATATTCCCAAAATATGAAATGTCTCGGCTAAGTTATCTTTGATTTACGCTTTTCTTCAAAAAAACATTTTGGGAACTTATTCTAAAATATTTGATCCTTAACTTTTGTTGGAGAATATAGATTGTTAGAGTTATTGGCCTTTGGGCCTGCAGCCATCGACTCCTAGCCATCCATGACTGCATTCAATATAGGCTGGTTCACTCAGCCCTTGGTCTGCAAACAGTCATCATGACTGCGTCTGAAACAGTGTACACGGGTAGTAACATGTAAATTAGATTAAACAGCCCAACCTATTGTCTATTATGCTCATTTACATGTTACTACGCGCATTAACCGCTTAAGAGGTACTCATCATTGCCGTAGCAGAAGACTGCCGTATTGTTTTTAGAATAACACACTATCGGCAAGAAGAATACAATTACCTAATAGCTTCTTACCTCTTCATGTCAAAGAAATGTACAGTCTCCGTGTTGCTGGCCAGTATGAGGAGACTGTCATCCCTGTTGAAAATCAGGGATGTCACTTCCACTGACCTGCAAACCGGCACGACACAGACAAGTTTCACAATATCTGGCATACCCTTTTTTGCTATGACTGTCCAAGAATGGAGAAAGCGTACAAAATCAGACTCATGCTTTATGTACATATAGGTCGACCACAAACGAAATATGTCCACTATTATATTGTCGGTTATTGATACACAAACTACACTGATGCAAGCCAGCAAACTGTGAATGACTAACTGGAAATGCAAGACTTTCTTACTAGTGCAAAGTGCATCAGCTGAAATCCTGCTCATGTCCAACGAAAAGTTATTCCACTGCACATCCAAAATGGAGATGTTCATGACAAGACTAGTGTAACAATGGTTCAAATGTATTTGCGTTATACTGCTTTATAAATATGTTACTACATACAAACGACATAGTTTACGAATGCTGATATTTCACATTAAAGGCTTATTTCGGTTGTTAATATATAGGAGGAGGAGGGGGGAGGGAGGGCGAGAGAGATTAATACATGCATTTTGCATGAAGTCTCACTTATTTTTAATGTTTATATTCATTGATACTTGTCTTCATGTTGATTATTCTTGGCTTGGTGTTCATCTGTATGTTAGTGTTTAGGCCTTTGTTCAGCGCTTTGTATTACATTGCTAATGTGTGGAAATCAGTGTGTCTGGCCAATGTGAATCCATTATTACCTTTTCACGCCTCTCCTGAATTCATGGACGGGCTCTCCTGTCAGGACTCTGAAGACTCTAATGACGGTACCCTGCAACAGCAACAACAGCGAAACTCTCACTCAGCAGTCAGTGATCTGGACATCGATACAATGTCCTAACTTTAAGATAGAAAACTAAACAGTCACTGTCCTCTGTATGCTTGCAGTATCATCAAAGACTGTATAGGGGAAGATAAGCATCCGGTCTCTTTTCCCTATATGAGTAGTGAGGACAGAAACACTGGTTATGTCCCTTTTAAACAGGACACATGTTACACGTCGATTGGCCAGTTGAATTCTCCGTTCAAGTTCCAGGCTGAATTTTTGGATAGCCTGCACTGTGAATAGTGTACTGTCCCCACTAACGATAACTCTATCAGCCCGGTTCGCCGAGCTCTTAAGTAATCCATCTTACCCTTTTAGAATATCTTTAGTATCATGATCTGGAGCTTGAACAGGATGACCAAAAAATTGCAACCCACTAAATCGTCAATAAAATAATAATATTAAAGCTCTCAGTTTTCTGTGTGATGTTAATTTTGTTTTTGTAGGTGTTCTCTGTCTGTTTATTCATCGTGTGTGTTAAAATATTCTGAAAAATATGAATTTTAAAAATATATTAAGGCTATCAATTAGATTGTTTTAGATTTGTAAAGAAGATTCAATGCATGAAAGGTTGCAACAGTTTGTTTTTCCAAGATGCTTTACAGAGCTCTAAAATAATAACAGTTTCCGTGGTAACCCATTCTTAGAAAAGTCCCTTTTTGAGGGGTAAAAACACATATGCAGAAAATGTCAATTGTCTGAAAACTGTCTGTGTTTTCAAACATGCTCTCTTTTTTTGCCCTGAAAATTGGAATGCAGCAGTGAACACTGTAAACTGTTAACATATTCCGACTTTTTGAGCCCACATAATTATGAATAAAGATTTGGTCCGGATCCCACAGAAATTGAAATTGCATTATGAAGACGTCGAAGTTGCGAAAGCGTTTTTGGACCTCCAAATTTTAGACATTTTCTGAAAATGTGGTACCATAGAAAATGTTAATTTCTGGAAGACACACACAAATCTTGGGAAAACAAAGCGGTGTATTCTTTCATGATTTGAATCTTCTTTTCAAATCCAAAAAAACAAAATGATACCTTGATTAATAAGAATGTTAGTACCAATTTAGTGAGTGGGTTACATTTGTTCTGAGTCACCCTATATTATTGTGGTAAAACGAAAGTTAAAACAAGGAGCAATAACGTATCTGCCATGTTCCCTACCAGCAGTTGTCTTTTTGTTTTAATTTGTGAAAGACGTTTCCGAGTCAGGAAGTAAACTAGCTTTACGCGTGCATATAACAAGCTACTGACTCATATGTACAGTTTGTTTGTATGTAAAAGATATTCTTCTGTTTTCCCTGCAATTTGTTCAAAGTTTATGCCTTTCTTTTACATTTGATGCATGGCTATTTTATTGCGTAAATTGGTTAGCTAAGTAAACTATATTACGCCCAATATATGAAAGGCCGAACAAAGAACGCTGAATGGGAGGAACAAATAAGAACGTTACCCTTTCAGAAGCAGTGGCGATGTGTTCAGCGCTGTTGCTGAAGGCCATTGCTGCGATTTGGGACTGGTGAGCATGAATGGTCACTGCCTTTTTCTGCACCAACAATGAACATGGTCAGTCAGTGAATCTGTGATTAACAACAGCGCACAGTCAATAATGTAGAATCTCTTGTAGCACAATATAATATCACACTATGTCACAATGTATGAGTTTGTAGCCTCAACGCATATTTGTTTCCACACACAGTACAAAATCTGAACACGTTAAGTGTTCTTGTTGCACTGTCTCGTTATTGTATTGATTGGTGACACTGGAGAATTAAAAACATGCTATTTAAACCCAAATCTCTTGCCTTGGCATAAGGCTGTGTCAGAGCAATTTACTTATACATGTATAAGCTAGAACACCAAGGCTACATCAAAATGTTATGTTCTGCATAGTTATGCGGGGATTTTCTTTAGCCATGGCAAGCTCCTAGCATAGCATCATCAGTCCAAAATCCTCTGAAGTCGCAGTGTGGGTGCCCACGTGGCGGGGCAATCAAAGACGGTCACACACGTAAATGTTCTCATCCCTAGTATACCACATTGTTCAATTGCTTCGGCTGTTGGGGTGATCCCTGGAGTCTTTAAGCCAGGGAACAACAACAACAAACAACAAACCAAACTCTGAACCAGAATCCAAGCTATTCATTAATAATAATAATAATAATAATAATAATAGTAGTACATTTACATATCGCTTTACCTCAAATGAGCCCAAAGTGCTTTACAATCAATTATTCATCAACAAGTAAATAACAAAAATTAACTCTATTGTTAAGAAAAGCAATTACAGCTAAAAGTGGCAGCCTTGTGTTTCTGTGTACCTTCTTCTACTAAATCTACATTGAAAAAAAAAAGAACTATCAAATATTCCCTAGTCTGGCCTGACGTAAAAGCGAGTTAATATCTACACTAGCGCAACCCCGAGTACCGGTAAAGCCTAGTAACGGTAACGCCAAGTACTGGTAACGCTGCGTACAGCAAATTTGAAGCGATTCCGGTAAGAAACGGCGGAGTTATAAGGCCCCGTTTCCCGTTGGCGCTGCTCTGAGAGCAACGTGCTCTCCCTAGTAACGGTAACGCCAAGTACTAGTATTGCTGATTACAGCAAATTTGAAGCGATTCGGTTAAGAAAAGGCGGAGTTATAAGGCCCCGTTTCCCGTTGGCGCTGCTCTGAGAGTGATGCGCTGTCCCTAGTAACGGTAACGCCTAGCAACGGTAACACCAAGTACTGGTAACGCTGAGTACAGCAAATCTGAAGCGATTCAGTTAAGAAACGGCGGAGTTATAAGGCCCCATTTCCCGTTGGCGCTGCTCTGAGAGTGACGCGCTCTGCTGATTCTCTTCCAATTTGCTGCCATGCTTTGCCCCGGCCACAGCAAGCCTGACAGCAAAGTTGAAGCGATTCGGTTAAGACACGGCGGAGCTTTTTGTGAAAAGGTGAAGCGGCGTATATCGCGCGCGTTTCTGAATCGATTCGCTTCCGGTTTGGCCCATCGATAGTCACCGTCCGCGGTCATCTACCTGCCAAATTTTAAGACACTCGGTCCAGAAATACCGGAGATACGGGCGCCGAGAGGCCGGTGGATACGCGTTTCGCGCATTTGCCAAACCGTGCAAATGACACGGCCGCCTCGGTTGCCGTTGCCATCATCCCGTTAGGGTTCACAGCAAATTTGCTTCTTAAGCGATTCGGTCGAAAAACGGCGGAGTTATAAGGCCCGTTGTGTGTTTCAGACACACAGACAGACACTTGGCTTTAACATAAAGATTTATTATACCTTTTAAACAACAGCAAAAAACAACAACTGGCGTGACTCTTTACCCAGTCGTAGGCATATTATTTTTACACTTATTTAGGGCTAACATATTTCAACACTTGGATGAAAATAAACGACGATTGTCGTAGACAAATAGCAAACAGGGCTATAATAAAATATTCGTTTTCAATATGATACCAATCAGTATGGCAGATGTCGTTTATACATTTTAAAAAAAGGCATTTACAATAACACTTGATATATTTGCGTGATGCTGCTTTATATAATTGATGGATTACCTTGGATGAAAACAAACGACGATTGTCGTAGACAAATAGCGAATAGGGCTATAATAAAATATTCGTTTTCAATATGATACCAATCAGTATCGCAGATGTCCTTATGAAAACAAAATCATGTTCATTACAAAGTAAGCATACGCCTAGTGAATAAAAGTTATCCCAACAGAACTGTTTACCCCCTACACAATTATTGAGTAGTCCGGGTAGCTGAAATGAGTAGATTTTGTGCAAAATGTGCAGTTTTATTATTTAAGCCATCAAACAATGTTCACTGAAAATGAGTAGCAATCAAGAATTCAAGAGCATTATTTTCAATTTTGAAGAGTACTAGACATGCAAATTGAGTAGAATACTACTCGAAAGGAGTTGAGTAAACAGGTCTGTCCCAATAACGCATAATAGTTGTTGTTTTTCACAAATGCTTTTTATTCAGGTATGGGTTGAACTATTTCCATATTGCAAGTTTTTGTGTGTTTTTTCTAATTCTGGACGCATAATAGTTACTTTGTTGCTTCTTACTCAAGTCTTAAAACGTATCCCAAATTCCACTGACCTGCACCACAGTGCTGATCAGCTTAATGCTGCCTCTGTCGCTGCAGCAAGGGTAGGCCAGCTTGGCGGTCAGTGAGCACATGGCCATGACACCAGAGTCCAGGGCCTTCTCACGTAGCCAGAACTGGGGCTTCAGTGCTCCGTTGACGATGGCTATGCTGTCTTTGAAGCGCAGCGCCAGACGCTGGGGGAAAATTAAAGTAATAGATAATAATAATAAGGAACATTTATATAGCGCCCATCCTACTATGTAGGATACACGGGCCGGCGCTTTACACAGAATTAAAATCATGAAACAAAAATCCAATAACATGAGCAGACAAAACGATACCGGACAGACTTCGTCACGTCAGAAAGCTTTTAAAAGACGTAGACATAAGGTGTCTTGTCATAAAATATTATCATAGGCAAGGGGCAGAATATAGAAATAATATTGGATACGGGTTTTCAATATATCGCAGGCATCTTTGTAAAAAGAATCATTTTGGACCTGCCGTCGTTGCGCAGTGGCAGTGTCAGGGACTACTGGCTGGGAGGTCTCGGGTTCGAATCCCATGAGAGGCGAGGGTTGTTATTTTCAGTCCTGAACCCCTACCAAGAGTGAGTGGCAATGGGCTCAATGGGAAGACTCAAACCACGAGGTCGAGCTTCGTCCATTTCTGAGAGTGTTTGTCTATTTTCAGGACTAACACTGCAGGTGTCTGTAGTTCCCGGGCTTGGCTAACAACGGTATGTCATTATGAAAGGAAGCATATAGAGTACAGCCCTGACATCTAGTCTCAGACCACTAAAGAACTCCAAAGCATCGTCATCATCATCATCGTCATCATCATCATCGTCATCATCATCAGCATCTAATAAATCATCCGCCTCATTTCCATCCAACATCAAAGAGAAGAATGTGTCTCAAATCACGTGGCCTTGCTATTGCATGCTCTGCTCTCATAACTTAAACACACACACAGTCACACACACACACACACACACACACACACACTACTTAACAATACTTATTTTTACCACAGTATCGTCGTTAGCCCATCCCTTCACAGACAGGATCGGATCAAAGAACATTGTGGTATCCGCCTGTCGAACCTGAAAATGATCACAATTCAGAGATTGCACAAATGCAGTTTTCATAAACTCTAAAGCCCCCAGTACATTCTATTACTCGTTCTCTAGTCTATTGTTAGGCGGTGCTCGCGTACTACAACATGAAATAGTGAGGCTAAGAGAGTGGATATAGTGAAATGAATAAGGGGAAGGAACTTCTCGTAATTAATTCCCCCTTCTTTTTTTTTTTTATACCAAAGTTGTTTATGGCATCGATTCGCCTAGCAAAGTGAAAGTAGTTGCCACAACAATAGAGACACAAGTTCAAGATGCTGAGGATGAACTTGGGTACGGGTCTGCATTGTTGTGGCAACTACTTTCACTTTGCTAGGCGAATCGGTGCCATAAATAACTTTGGATAAAAATGGGAGTTATTTACGAGAAGTTCCTTCCCCTTATTCATTGTACTATAACATGACTTGCGTTCTTGTGTCACCTTCATCATGTTGAGACTCTTTCATGGGTGGGAGCAGAACATTTTAGCTATACTGAAAAACAGTCACAGCTATACTGAAAAAGAAAGCAAGGATATCTTTACATGTCCCAGTCGGACAGAATTGCCGTACTGATTTCAATATCTATACTGAAGACCTCCCACCCATGCAAGAAGAGACAAAGCTTGGGGAATACTTTGTGTTATAAATGCAACAAAAGAACAAATAAACAAGGAGAAAAAAAGCCGTATCATTACATTAAAAGACAGCCGAGAGAGAGAGAGAGAGAGAGAGAGAGAGAGAGAGAGAGAGAGAGAGAGAGAGAGAGAGAGAGAGAGAGAGAGATGCAGAGTGATGTGAAACTCTCTCTCTCTCTCTCTCTCTCTCTCTCTCTCTCTCTCTCTCTCTCTCTCTCTCTCTCTCTCTCTCTCTCTCTCTCTCTCTCTCTCTCTCTCTCTCTCTCTCTCAGCGTGTGTGAGACGACTTTGTATTTCTGATCGCTTAGGATTATCAATGAGATATTGAAGATTTTAGTTTTACTTAGACGAGATAATGTTGTACTTTTGCAAAGATATTGAATTTAAATTCCTTGCACTAAATGCGTCTTTATTCGGCCAAAGTAAAATAAGGAAAAAACAAGATCTACATCCAACCTCCTTCGATTCCAAGTCAAGTCAAGTCAAATATATTTGATTATTTCAAAACAGAGAAATTCTTATCAGGTGCAACAGTAAAATAGGAATACAGTAGAATTCTTAAACAACTTGACTGTCATGATTTAACGTATCACGTATGGGATTGATGACGTAACTGATGACGTCATCAA
>CM065682.1:39471047-39476047 GCA_017654935.2 Phymorhynchus buccinoides | reverse complement strand
CCCGTTTTGTACTTACTGATGATCCGATGAAAACCTAATTGCGGTGAAGCAATTATGTGCCTCTGCCATTTTCTTTCGTTCTTGATGTCTTTCTTCTCTTTCCCTCTGCCCTGTGCCCGGTCTTGTTGTAGAGGATGTTGACCACTAACTGGCAGAGAGCACGACTGGGAGAAAAGGGGACGCTACACAGGATAGACTGCTTCCCCTAGGGGGTTCCTTACACGCAACAAATTCAGCGGGGTTTGGGGGGACTCAGCAGCCAATCAGCTCAACTCTCTCACTGGCTGGACACAGATTGTAGCCGTAATGTGCTGACGTAAACTGTACAGGCCTTGTACACAGGCTTACACCAAAGACACATAGTAGAGAGAAAGAGAGAGAGAGAAGCTCTGAGCAGAGCCAGTGAATCTTAGTTGGCTTTGCTCTAAGTGTCTCAACACACTTCATTCTACAGTTTCAGATTAGGAAAGTTTATACCCTCTGTTAATTATTGGTTTTAAATTCGAGTGTTATGAATTTCGATCGACGCTTTATTACGATGGATAATCTTTAAAGTTTAAATAAGAGTCACAACAGAGATAGCCTGTGGCGAACACTAAATGAGCCAAAGTCCTGTCACCACACACTGGGATACGTAGTATTGTGCCCACGTCTCTGTATGTCCCTGTCTCTATGTGTCCCCGTTTCATGTCTTCATTCCCCCCTTTCTATGTATCCCCGTAATATACCTCTCCGTCTCTTCGTTTATCCTAACCCTAACCCCAACCCTAACACTAACCTTAACGCTTACCTGTACCACGTTGTGTAGTGGCACAGATGTAAAGCGTTCGCCTTGTGTCAAGCAAACCCGAGTTCGAACCTGGGTACAGGGGATTTTTCCTCTCACTTTGCACTAGGCCGTACGGTCTGAACGTGGAGTCTTTCGGATGACACAATAAACCCGGGTACCGTGTGCCCATGCACTTAGCACACGTTAATCCCAGTGGCAACGACAAAAATTGTCATTTAGTCAGAATTTCTTCCTTCCTCATCAGTCACACAGAAATCCCATGCACACAAAAAATTGGGTGGCGCACCTCTGGCTGCGACGCGCTCTCCGGCTGGGAGCAACCCGAATTTCACAGAGACGCCTCCGTGACTATAAAGTACCAAATACCTAGTACCTAACCCTTACCCTAACCCGAGGCCCCGGGACACACATAGACGGGGGTACACAGATACGCGGACACACAGACACGGGACACACAGAGACGGGGACAAATAGATATAGGGACACACAGAGACGGGACACACAGAGACGGGACACACAGAGACGGGGACAAATAGATATAGGGAAACAGAGATATGGGGACACACAGAGACGGGTACAAATAGATATGGGGACACACAGAGACGGGGACAAATAGATATGGGGACACATAGAGACGGGGACAAACTAGATATGGGAACACACAGAGACGGGGACAAATAGATATGGGGACACACAGAGACGGGGACACACAGAGACGGAGACAAACAGATATGGGAACACACAGAGACGGGGACAAATAGATATGGGAACACACAGAGACGGGGACACACAGAGACGGGGACAAATAGATATGGGAACACACAGAGACGGGGACAAATAGATATGGGGACACACAGAGACGGGGACAAATATATATGGGAACACACAGAGACGGGGACAAATAGATATGGGGACACACAGAGACGCGGACAAATGTATATGGGAACACACATAGACGGGGACACACAGAGACGGAGACAAACTATAGATATGGGAACACACAGAGACGGGGACACACAGAGACGGGGACAAATAGATATGGGGACACACAGAGACGCGGACAAATAGATATGGGAACACACATAGACGGGGACACACAGAGACGGAGACAAACTATAGATATGGGAACACACAGAGACGGGGACACACAGAGACGGGGACAAATAGATATGGGGACACACAGAGACGGAGACAAATAGATATGGGGACACACAGAGACGGGGACAAATAGATATGGGGACACACAGAGACGCGGACAAATATCTATGGGGAACACACATAGACGGGGACACACAGAGACGGAGACAAACTATAGATATGGGAACACACAGAGACGGGGACACACAGAGACGGGGACAAATAGATATGGGGACACACAGAGACGGAGACCAATAAATATGGGGACACACAGAGACGGAGACCAATAGATATGGGGACACACAGAGACGGAGACCAATAGATATGGGGACACACAGAGACGGAGACCAATAGATATGGGGACACACAGAGACGGAGACCAATAGATATGGGGACACACAGAGACGGAGACCAATAGATATGGGGACACACAGAGACGGAGACCAATAGATATAGGGACACAGAGATATGGGGACACACAGAGACGGGGACAAATAGATATGGGGACACACAGAGACGGGGACAAATAGATATGGGGACACACAGAGACGGGGACAAATAGATATGGGGACACACAGAGACGGGGACAAATAGATATGGGGACACACAGAGACGGAGACCAATAAATATGGGGACACACAGAGACGGAGACCAATAGATATGGGGACACACAGAGACGGAGACCAATAGATATGGGGACACACAGAGACGGAGACCAATAGATATGGGGACACACAGAGACGGAGACCAATAGATATGGGGACACACAGAGACGGAGACAAATAGATATGGGGACACACAGAGACGGAGACCAATAGATATGGGGACACACAGAGACGGAGACCAATAGATATGGGGACACACAGAGACGGAGACCAATAGATATGGGGACACACAGAGACGGAGACCAATAGATATGGGGACACACAGAGACGGAGACCAATAGATATGGGGACACACAGAGACGGGAAACATAGAAGCGGAGACATAATATACCGAGAGACGGGGGCACAATGACAGATTGTTCGTTGATTGGTTGGTTGTTGGCTTACCCTGGCTAAAGGACTCCAGGGATCATCCCCACATCAGAAGCGCTTGAACACTGTGGTACAAGTGCATCAGCTACATATGAGAACATTACGTGCGTGACCGTTTTTGATTACCCCGCCACGTGGGCAGCCACGCTCCGTCTTCGGGGGACACAATGACAGTGACACCAAAAAGCTTAAATGTCACAAAGAGTGATTACTTCGCAGCCTACAAACCTTGCAAAGAATGAAGCCAACTTACTACCTTCCCACCTACAAGATGAAAAGGTGAACTGATGAATGAATGAAATTCCGTTTAACGTTCTCCGGTCTGGAACAGACATTATCAGATATAAAGATGATGGGAATGATCCTGGAGGCAATGCCCGGAGGCAATGCCCGGAGGCAGTGCAGCACAAGGAAAGACCGGAATTTTTAACAATGCAGATGTGTATATGAAAAGATGGAATTAGGTGGGAAGTTTTAAGTATGGCAGAGAGTGAGTTCACGCAATGATCCCCACCTGTAGTGTAGGTGAAAGGGTGGGAGTAAACAAAACAAAAACGGCTTCACGGAGTAATCACTCTTTGTATATTCAGGCTTTTTTGGTGAGACATGGAGACGGGGGTACGACGCATTGATCCCCACACAATGAAGTCCCATCACGGGTAGTGAGGGGGGGGGGGGGGGGGGGGGGAGGGGGGGGGAGGGGGGGGGGCATGCATGACCACGCTTTAAAATCGTGATGAAATGTTACACAGTACACTCTTTGATACCCGGGCACAGGTGTAGCATTCTCAAAATGGATTTGTTCTCAACATGTTTGCGCATATGCGAAATCGATCATATGACGTACCATCAAATTTTATCTTTCGTGTATTCGACGCTAAACTAAGCCTATCCCTAACCCTATTCCTAACCCTAACCCTAGCCCTAGCCCTAAACCTATCCCTAACTCTTCGCACATGCGCAGACATGTTGAGAGCAAATCCATTTTGAGAATGCCACACCGGCAACACTGACAGCTGGTCAACAGCCACCCCCCCCCCCCCACCCACCCACCCCGTACCCCCCCCCCCCCCTCCCATCACTACTACAATCTCCTCCAACACACTTCTACCGTCTTTCTTTCCCTTCTTTGTCTCTATAAGCTTGGTGCCCCAGCCCCCTCCACCCTCCCCCTCTCCAGATGTCCTGGCTATAATAGATGCCACCCTTCCCGCTCTTTATTTCCCCATCTCAATTCAAAGTAATGTTTCGTAACTATGACCTCGGTAGACGTGACGTAAAGCAAAATTATTCCCGCTCTTTATTTGCATGCCCCTCCGAATGTGTGTGTGTCGTGTGTGTGTGTGTGTGTGTGTGTGTGTGTGTGTGTGTGTGTGTGTGTGAGTGCGTGAGTGCGTGTGTGCGTGTGTGTGTGTGTGTGTGTGTGTGTGTGTGTGTGTGTGTGTGTGTGTGAGTGCGTGAGTGCGTGTGTGCGTGTGTGTGTGTGTGTGTGTGTGTGTGTGTGTGTGTGTGTGTGTGTGTGTGTGCTCTATAATTGGTTGGATGACATGGGAAGGAAGCTGAGAAGGGGAGGGGGTGACTGGAACAGGAATATTACAACATGAAGTGGACTTTGACATGAATAGTACAATAATAATAATAATAATAATAATAATTGTACATTTATATAGCGCTTTACCTCATGAGCCCAAACCGCTTTACAATCAATGATTCATCAACAGACAACAACAACAGCATTCAAGAGTGACACCAACCAGCAACAGCGCATATACAAAGCAACTCTCTCTCTCTCTCTCTCTAACACACACACACACACGCACACGCACACGCACACACAAAAACACACACATTTATCGAAGCCAACTCGTTCATACCCCATTCGGTAAGCCACAGCAACCGATAAACACATTTGTCTAGAAAAAGATCTACCTTATACCTTGAAACCCTCTTCGTGATGTAAACAAAGAAATGTCAGCAAGCTGCATAAGTTGATTTGGAGAGAGGGGGAGAGAGAGAGAGGGGGAGAGAGAGAGAGA
>CM065682.1:39441047-39443547 GCA_017654935.2 Phymorhynchus buccinoides | reverse complement strand
GATAGATAGTATAGAGAGTAGAGAGAGATGAGAGAGATAGAATAGAAGAGAGAGAGTCAGACCAAGAAATATAGAGATAGAGAGAGAGAGAGAGAGAAGAGAGAGAGAGGAGGTAGAGGGAAGGATAGAGAGAGAGAAGAATATAGAGATAGAGAGATAAGAGATAGAGAGACGATACGATACCATTAAATTCAGAAATGAAATGCCCCAACAGCACACCCCATTTATTAAGTGGTTACAATACAAAATCAACATGACAATAATTCTTAAAAAATAATGTCTTAAAAAAAGGAATCAAAACACATTATTACTAACGTAAACATCACAAAGCGCCTATAACAATATTCCTAACGTGAGGTTTTGTTTTAAAAACGTCCTCTGTCGTTTACGGAAGAACCATTTTTAATTTTCAACATAACTATACTGGACGTCGTATTGATGCTTAATAAAAGAAATCATTGCTAGGAACATTTCATTGATAACATTTTCGTTCTTACACGACACAGTATGACTAATCTAAATTCCTGATGGTCTGTGTGGTAAATATTTCTAGAATTTCCTTGATAGGTAAGTTTTAGCTCTAAGATAATGAAAGCACTGGATATTCAAACACAAAAATGAACTTCGTGTGGCCAATGTGGTCGACTGAACCACCACGGCCAAGCAAAACATAATTGAGTTCTAGATCTATCATTACTCTATCATTATTATATCTCTGTGAGTGGACACCAATGTCAGACACTCCAAACCTTAACTTTATTTATTAAAGCGTGTGTGGCAGAACCGAAAAAAAAACATCGAAAACATATCTGTAACAACGAAAATCGATTGCCCTCTTCAATATGACTATGCCGAATTCTGCCCCCCAAAAAACCAATTCAATATTATTCTGTTTAAAAAAACATTGCTAAGAAACTACTCAAAACTTTTATATCACAGCCCAGCCAACTCCCTGGGTTATCCACAACAAAATGAAAAAAGAAACGAAGTGCAACGCCGAGCGGGGGCGCTGCCACAAGAGTCCCCTCGCACAAGCAGCACATCGCCGAGCTACTCACACGATCGGAATGTGTCGGCTTTTACACATACATTAGAAACAACCACGCGTAAAAAACAGCACGTAAATAACTAACTAAAAAGTCATAAAACCCAGCACGTAACTGAATAGGTTTTTTTTAATAGATAGAGCCTTGGGTTCGAACCCGTGATTTGAGCGCGGCAGCGTTCATGCGCACACAAAAATAAAGACGCACATACGCGCGCACAGGAAAAAATTCATGACACCTGTGCTTATACACCATTCAACAAGAAATTTGTGTGAAAAAACTGCATTGAAATACATGCAAAACTTCGCGCGAGATATTAGCGGATTAATGTTTTTCGCGGGTCGCGTTCGGGGGTTTGAGAAAACCCCGTACTGCTGGCTCGAACCTGACCTTAATGTAGAACGACATACATCATATCAGTGTGATAGCTTTCATCTTGGAAACGTAGTATGCCAAATTTGATGATGATAGACCTGAATAGTGTTTGAGAAAAACGGAACGAATACCCGGACGGACGGAGGCACGGATCAAACGGACAACCGGAGACGGACGGGGAGCACGGACGGACGGACGGACGGGGGCGGACGGACCAGACAGAAAAAACACAATAAGCATCTAGCTAGCTCTTATAGATCTAGTCCCCAACCTTTCGGGCTCTGGGACTAATAACCATTCTCAAAATGAGAAGAGAGAGAGAGAGAGAAGAGAGAGAAGAGGGAGAGAGAGAGGAGAGAGAGAGAAGAGAGAGAGAGAGAGAGAGGAGAGAGAGAGAGAGAGAGAGATTAATGCAGACATCCAGCAACAAGTCATAAACCGAAACAGGATATTAAGCATCAACTGAAATGAGAATGACAAAAGGAAAGCGATTTCCCTTTCTTTACTTTATACCGTGTCGATTTCCCAAAAAATTCCTCTTTCGCGTCTTTACACTTAGTGTAATATGTATATGGGTGGTATGAAATTTCATCCTCTCTCCTCTCTCTCTCTCTATCCTCTCCCTTCTCTCTCTCTCCTCTCTCTCTCTCATCATCTCTCTCTCCCCTCACCTCGTCTCTCTCCTCCTCTCGTCTCTACCTCTCTCCCCTTTCTCTTCTCTCTCTCTCCCTCCCTCGCACGCCTCATCTTTCCTCCTTCCTCTCTCCTCTCTCTCTCCTCTCTCTCTCTCTCTCCTGTCCTTCCCTCTCCTCCTCTCTCCTCCTCTTTTCCCCCCCCCCCTCTCATCCCTCCTCCTCCATCCTTCCTCTCTTCTCTCTCCTCTCCTCTCTCAATCATCAGTCTCGTGTCTCAGCTCGCTGTCTCCTCTCTTCTCTTGCTCCTCTCCTAGCCTCTCTCCTCGGTCTCTCGTCGTCCTCCCTATCTCGCCCTCTCTCCCCTCCTCTCTCTCCTCTCTCTTCGGTCATTAATCCCTCTCATTCCTCGCTCTCTTCGTCTCACGTCGTCAGCTCCTCAATCGT
>CM065682.1:39423047-39433047 GCA_017654935.2 Phymorhynchus buccinoides | reverse complement strand
CTCTCTCTCTCTCTGCATATATCTATGTATCTATGCATTTTTTATGTTCTCCCACTCCACTCCCGCACATACAAGCGTCTATGTGACTGCCTTATCTGTGTCAGCCAAGGTTTGGGAAACATGGCATGGAAAGAGAAGCCTACTTTTCTCACCGCAATCATTCCACCTCACTAACACAACAGCTCTAAACGGGTCAAATGAAAGATCCTCCCATCTACCTACTTTATTCTGCCGTACAATTCCGTACCATACAAACTCCGAAATTCTTTATGATTAACCCTTTTTTAAGCACACTACATCAGTTACGGCGCCGTAGAAAGCGAGCCTCGGTGGTTGCCAAACCACCCCAAGTTTGCGTTTTAAAACAAGGGAGACAACGGCAACGAAGCACTTTTTTTTAGTTGAGACAGAGTAGCTGTTCCTGATTTGTGTTGGTTTCGTTATTACTTCGAACTTTACGGCCTACTATACTAGTCAGCAGGTGTGTGGGATTACAACTTCCGGATAGGGGTATAGGCGACAGCTACTCTGAAAAATTGGGCTGTTAATTCTGATCGCTTCTCGGCCTTTTGGCTAAGACAGTGATTCAGGAACATCAATTTTTGTTTATACCCTGGTTGGTTTGTTCAGCCCGTCGTACATGGCGAAAGCCGATACGCGACGTTAAACTGAACTTCCATCCAAAAATTGGGCTGGAATTCGTTGTAGTGATGAAGGCTTTCCCAAGGACATGTTTTCACCATCTCAGTCACAGACTGATGAGGTAGGCCCAAAGGTGAAGATCCACCCCCACCCCCTCTTCCATTTCTCAGTTTCCGTTTCTTCAGTGTTGCCTTTCTTATTGCAGATTGAGCATTTCAGCCTCTATCGTTTGCTGTATATAACACTAATTTTCATCCATTTACATAATTAAGCATTATGCATTCAATAATAGTAGAAGATAAAGGCAAGACGGAAAAAACGCAATGAACCAGGACTGTGACAAATGCTCCGCGGCTGTTGTGTGTACTGCACTACAATGGGGGGGGGGGGGGGGGGGGGGGGGGGTGTCCTATTAGATAATGGCCTTTATCATGACTGCGATTAATTATTCAACAAACATAATTAGCTCAAAAAGTTAATAAGATACAGCTTAATGTTTGGTAAGAAACGCATTGGACTGTAGAGGGGAAGTGGTTTTTTTAATTTTGATCTTGTTGGGTTTTTGCTCCTTTTGTTGCCTGCTTTTTGCTCCTGTTGCTATATTTGCTGTTTAATTGTTTGTCTGTGTTGATAAAGGCGCATTCGCCGAAATATCCAGTAGTTTTGTTTTGTCTCTTGTGAATAAAATAACGTCATTTTACACTTGTCGTGTAGTTGTTTGTTTGTTGTATGTTCCAGTGACGTTGCAGTCTGTTTCAGTTTTTTGGTAAGAAAGGCAAGTGTGGAAATGCGGGGAGAGCCAAGAATGTAAGAAGGGGGAGGGGGGCACATCTTCACCGTTAACTATAAGCAGCACGTGCATAGTGTTTACACACTGAGAGAGAGAGAGAGAGAGAGAGAGAGAGAGAGAGAGAGAGAGAGAGAGAGAGAGAGAGAGAGAGAGAGAGAGAGAGAGAGAGAGAGAGAGAGAGAGAGAAAAGCCGGGAGTGGTAGAGAGACAGAGGGAGACAAACAAAGTGAGAGACGCATCCTGTTCACCATGTGATAGGGAAAAGTCCGTTTATTTGCCACAAACATGCGTTTCTTACCGCGCATAAATGAAAAAAAATATTGCAAAAAAAAAATTCATGAAATCCTTGAATATCTTTTTAAAAGCTTATGAATCACAAAACATCAGGTTTCTAAAAACAAAATTACAATGTTTCTTTTTATCACACCTTAGGCGACAGACACGTTTTGTTAAAGACCCACAAGATCACGTGTCAAAATCACGGGTTTCACGTGTCTTCTCTCTTATAGCTGGTAAGAAATCTTGTTTGGACCAGGTTTGACTCCCATAATAATGCCCCCAATTTCAAAACAAAACATCATTTTCAAGAGCAGCCTCAATTTGAAGTTGGGGACATTTGTATGTGGGTCACAGCTACCTAGAAAAAAACAAGGGACTTAATCGTGCGTCAGTGTTAAGCAAGGAAGATCTAAGTAGAAGTGTGACGAGAGGGTTACACATATTTCATCATCATCGTTATCACCGATTTTCTTCTTATTCTTCTTCTTCTACTTCTGCTGCTGCTGCTTTGATTTTTTTCTGTCCATCCTCTCGCTACATCTCACCTTTTTGGTAAATACTGCCAGTTCTGTGTTGTTGTTGTCGTACCCTGGCTAAAAGACTCCAGGGATCACCCCAACAGCCGATCGAAGCGCTTGACCACTATGGTACAGATGCACCAGCTAGGGATGAGAACATTACGTGTGTGAACGTTTTTGATTACCCCGCTACGTGTGATTACCCCGCTACGTGGGCAGCCACACTCCGACTTCGGAGGATTTTGTAGACTGGTGATGTTATGCTAGGAGCTTGTCATGGCTAAAGACAACTCCCGCATAACTATGTAGAGCTATAACAACATTTTGATGTAGCCTTGGTGTTCTAGCTAGTCAATTGGTCTGACACAGCCTTAAGCCAAGGCGAGTTCTTTTGTTTGTTTTCCTTTGCTTTTTGTTTGCTTTGTTTTGCTTTGCTTTCGTTTATTTGCTTGTTTTCCAATGGACGTACTTTTCTGTGGAACGATGGTATACTGGTTTCCTGCATGCATTGTAGGGGAAAGACGACGATGGTATACTGATTTCCTGCATGCATTGTAGGGGGAAAGACGACGATGTACTGATTTCCTGCATGCATTATAGGGGGAAAGACGACGATGTACTGATTTCCTGCATGCATTGTAGGGGGAAAGACGACGATGTACTGATTTCCTGCATGCATTGTAGGGGAAAAGACGACGATGGTATACTGATTTCCTGCATGCATTGTAGGGGAAAAGACGACGATGTACTGATTTCCTGCATGCATTGTAGGGGAAAAGACGACGATGGTATACTGGTTTCCTGCATGCATTGTAGGGGGAAAGACGACGATGGTATACTGATTTCCTGCATGCATTGTAGGGGGAAAGACGACGATGGTATACTGGTTTCCTGCATGCATTGTAGGGGGAAAGACGACGATGTACTGATTTCCTGCATGCATTGTAGGGGGAAAGACGACGATGGTATACTGATTTCCTGCATGCATTGTAGGGGGAAAGACGACGATGGTATACTGATTTCCTGCATGCATTGTAGGGGGAAAGACGACGATGTACTGATTTCCTGCATGCATTGTAGGGGGAAAGACGACGATGTACTGATTTCCTGCATGCATTGTAGGGGGAAAGACGACGATGTACTGATTTCCTGCATGCATTGTAGGGGGAAAGACGACGATGTACTGATTTCCTGCATGCATTGTAGGGGGAAAGACGACGATGGTATACTGGTTTCCTGCATGCATTGTAGGGGGAAAGACGACGATGTACTGATTTCCTGCATGCATTGTAGGGGGAAAGACGACGATATACTGATTTCCTGCATGCATTGTATGGGAAAAGACGACGATGGTATACTGATTTCCTGCATGCATTGTAGGGGGAAAGACGACGATGGTATACTGGTTTCCTGCATGCATTGTAGGGGGAAAGACGACGATGGTATACTGATTTCCTGCATGCATTGTAGGGGGAAAGACGACGATGGTGTGACGTAAGGGTCCCGCGCGACTTTCTCTTTCTTATCTACCCCCCCCCCCCCCCCCCCCCTCTCCTTTTCATTTCTCTGTCCGGCCACCACTTTAACTGCCATCCACCATCAAAAGAACGCCGATTAAGGCATTTGTCTCTTTGAAGACCGATTTACCTCCCCGGTCAGCATGTAACACCTACAGTGGTTATCTCCCTTTACCTCCCCCCCCCCCCCTTTATCTCCGTTCCCCATCACGAGAAAGTGAACCCCACAGTCGGCGCCCTTTTGAACCCTTCCTTTTCAATCACGATAAGGATAGGAATGTCGCCATGTGATAAGGATGTAACCGGCGCGTGATTGTTTGGTACTAGTATGCATAAAATTATAGCATCATCTTGTGACGTGTCAACTGCTATAAACCAACCACAGGCTTTCATTGTTTGAAAGAGAAGGCTATAATTGGAGTAATGAGAAAAAGTTTTCACACAAGACGCTGAAACCTAGCTGGAGCAACATTGCAGACTCAACCCCTCTCCCAGCCAGTCTTTATAAGCCCAACTAGTGAGTATTATTGATGGCTGGTGATTGAGACTTGTTTTTTGTTTGATCCTATTTTTGATCTAGATCCTATGTTCAATGATGAATAAGGAGTAGATAGATATGTTATTGAAAAGAAGTGGTAAACATTCTATTCTATTTATGTGCACTGATTATTTGTGTGTGTGTGTGTTTTTGACTTTAACACTTTTGGTACCAGAACCGGATTTTATGCCTACTAACCCTTTTGTCTATTTTTAGTAGGAAACCTGTGGGTTGCAATCTTGCACTTTATGATACCATTCCTTTCCAGGTGTTGGATGGAGAGTGATGTTGGCTTGATCACCTTTTATGTTTTACTGATCTCAGTTTGTTAACTGAAATTCAGATTATGTGTTCTTAGTGCTATTGTACAAGGGAAGCCTTCTAGCCGGTTGGGATTCACTAATTCCCTGCCGACTGAAGCCCCTTGTCTCTAAGCCATAGAGACCTACATCCACCTTCTCCTGTGATTATCAGCAGGGCATCGTGGGCCGGACGATCATCCCGGACTCACAAGCACCAAGACGGGAACGCCGCCAAGACGCCCCGCACCCAGAATCCGCGAGGAGACCACGCTTGAACCGTGCCATCCCGCGAAGCCGTAACCGGAACGACTGGGAGCTACTCTCACCTGATGAGCAAGCCCAGCCAACCCAGCACTCGCCGATCCCTATGGAGGAACTTGACAGCAGCTAAGTCCCCCGGACCGCGCCAATCATTTGAACTTTCCCCCTGGCACTGAAGACACTAAGTGACCCTTCCCGCTTGGGGCTAACCTTCTAGAAAGACAAAAGTCTTGTAAATCCTTTCGGATTTCATTGGTTTTTTATTCATATTTTGTTTTGGCGCCATTGAGCTGCTTTATTATTATTGTTGCATAATCTTATGCAGATTTTGTGAGTAAATAAAATACAAGTGTCAAATAATCCTGAACCCTTTGGTCAGACTGATGAGAGTGGGAGTCTTGTAATTTCATGTAAAACCCTACTTCTCTCTGTCTGCCATTTAGAGCAATTCAACCACTTGTATTTCTTACAACCATACGAGCCAGAACCCGGGCACAAATATAAATTTATTAGATGAAAAGGGGCCAGGAAAGTTGCTCATCTCCCATACCCTAGAGAAGTGGACTAAAGGCAAATTTTCTACTTGAAAATTTAACACACTAAAAGTCTTCCCTAGAGGCTTAGCCTTTTAACCCATTACCTCGTCACATCTAATTGGGGGCTCGCGTCCGGGATATTTTTTTTTCATAAAGTCTAACAAATTTCAATTCAAACTTTATTTACTTTCCAAAACTCATCTTGTGTCCACTGGGAAAGTTATTGTGATTTGGTTCACTGTGTTTTGATTTGATTTGTTTGAATGCTATTTATGACTTTATTTTGATGTGCATGCTATTTCTGTTTATGTTGAAATAGTTAAGTGTTGTTTGATACATTCAACTCAGCAGCTTTGTTTTTATTTTGAATAGTTGTATTTACAACCATGGCTGAGATTGTTAAACTTAGGAGGGAACTTAAAGAATGGGGAGAGTCTCTAGGATTGTCAGGCCAAGAGTTAGCAAATTTTGTCATATCTGAATATGACAAAGAGAAAGCTCGCGAGGTTCAAGAGGCTGACAAAGCTCGGGAGGCTCAAGAGGCTGATAAAGTCCGCGAGGAGGCTGAGAAAGACAAACAGAGAGCTCATGAGGCTCAAGAGGCTGATAAAGCTCGCGAGGACGCTACGGAAGACAAGCAGAGAGCTCATGATGCTGCCGAGCAAGAGCAAATCCGTACTCATGAGTTAAGGCAGAGGCAACTAGTGCAGGATGCCAAAAATAAAGAACTCGAACTCGAGGCCACTGAGCGAGAAAAGGCGCGGGACCATGAGCTAGCTATGAAGCAGCTTGAAAACTCAGCAGACTCCGAGACTGCTGCCGCCTCAAACTTTTCCCCCTCCCATTCATACCTCAGCCATGACCTTCACATTGGAGGCATTCAATGAGGCAACCGAGTCTATCGATGCTTTCCTTGATAGATTTGAAAGACTGGCCCAGGAATTTGAGCTTGCTCCGGAAAAGTTCAACCTCAAGCTTGCCCAAAGTCTCAGGGGTGTGGCTTATGAGGTGTACAGCAAACTTCCGTCAAGCCAAATTACCGACTACCCAGCTTTGAAAGAAGCCCTGCTCAACAGATACCAGTTGACAGCGGACGCCTACCAGAAAAAGTTCCGGTCAACCAGAAAAGGTAGGGGAGAGTCCTATGCCCAATTTTCAGATAGACTGGGGAACTATCTGACAAAATGGGTGTCCCTTTCTGCCAAAACTGAGTCCTATGAGGATCTCCGGGAACTGATGGTTGGCGAGCAACTGCGCGAAACCATGTCCCCAGAGTTACGCACCTTTACTGCCGAACAAGGTGCCACAACTCTGGCTGACCTCATCCAGCTAAGTGACCGGTACACTCTAGCCCATGATGAACCTAGCGCCCCTAAAAGGCCAAAACTACAGCAAGTAGTTGGGTCCACTGGTTCACAGCAGAGCAGGGGTAACCCCAACTCCAACAGTGGGTCAAACAGTTCTACCCATGAACGACAACCACTGGGACAACCCTTATTCTGCTCATACTGCAAGTCGAACACCCACAATCGGGATGACTGCAGGAAACTTGCTTACAAACGACAAAATGTTGCAACTATGCAAGTCGTCTCGACTTCGCAGAACTGCACAAACCCCTCCCCAGTACAGTGTCCAGGCACACCGTCAGTCGTTGGACAGGCGACTGTCAACAACATCCCTGTTCAGTGTCTCTATGACACTGGACTGTCATGCGACGCCATCGTCTGCGGATCCCTAGTCCCCGCGTCAGCATACACGGGAGACTTCATCTCTCTGCAAGGCCCTGATGCTGCACTCCCCCCATCCACTTTGCCAGTCGCCATAATCAATGTCGACACCAGATTTGTTAAGGGACCCATCAAGGCAGTGATCATGGACAGTCCTGTCTATGACCTCATACTGGGATCACAGTATGTGTTTTTAGGGCACCCCTCTCAACCTGCCATAGTTTCAGCAGCATTCCCTTCTCCCCAATTCCACAAACCAACTCCCTCCCTCCTTCCCAAAGAGCAAATCTCCCTCAGCAGGGGAAGAAACCTCTCAACGCGGCAAACCAAATTGCCGCGCGAGCCAATCCAGATTGTCCCAAGTCCCCAAGTCCGCCACAACTTGGAAAATCCTTCCCAAGGAATGTCCGCCTAACGACCCAAGACCACTCGCCACAGGTACCTCAGGTGAAAGGCAGCACTGTACCCGCAAACACCCACCGAAGGTACTATCGGGACAGGCCGCCGCACATACAGCCATCACCTACCCCTCCCTTTCAGCGAGTGGCAGTCGACTTGGTCGGGCCTCTACCTCAACAGAAGAAGAAATTCCGGTACATAGTCACCGTGGTCGACATATGTACCATGCAGTGCGATGCCGCCCCAATCTCCTCACTTGATGCTAGCCAGGTAGCCGCGGCACTCAAAGCCATTTTCGCCCGAATCGGCCTACCAAACCACATCATCAGCACTGATGAATCCAGGCTAAAGGGGAAACTCAGGCAAGAGGTGTTTGCTATCCTGCAATCAACCTTGGGACAACTCAACACAGGATTGCCGCAACAACCTCAGTCGGAATCCATTCCACTGATCTCCAACCCACCTGCTCCTTTGAACTCTGTGTTGCGACCAGATGTTCCACCATTCCAGCCGACCCAGTCTCACCACTAATTTGTCCCTGTCGCCCAAGTCGAAAGTGGAGTCGGCGTTCCACAGGAAGATTCCGGTACCAGAATCTTTTCTTCGGGGGGCCTCTGTGATGTAAGTGTCCCGCGCGACCCCTCTTTCTTATCTACCCCCCTCTCCTTTTCATTTCTCTGTCCGGCCGCCACTTTAATTGCCATCCACCATCAAAAGAACGCCGATTAAGGCATTTGTCTCTTTGAAGCCCGATTTACCTCCCCGGTCAGCATGTAACATCTACAGTGGTTATCTCCCTTTACCTCCCCCCCCCCCCCCCCCCCTTTATCTCCATTCCCCATCACGAGAAAGTGAACCTCACAGTCGGCGCCCTTTTGAACCCTTCCTTTTCAATCACGATAAGGATAGGAATGTCGCCATGTGATAAGGATGTAACCGGCGCGTGATTGTTTGGTACTAGTATGCATAAAATTATAGCATCATCTTGTGACGTGTCAACTGCTATAAACCAACCACAGGCTTTCATTGTTTGAAAGTGAAGGCTATAATTGGAGTAGTGAGAAAAAGTTTTCACACAAGACGCTGAAACCTAGCTGGAGCAACATTGCAGACTCAACCCCTCTCCCAGCCAGTCTTTATAAGCCCAACTAGTGAGTATTATTGATGGCTGGTGATTGAGACTTGTTTGTTTGATCCTATCTTTGATCTAGATCCTATGTTCAATGATGAATAAGGAGTAGATAGATATGTTATTGAAAAGAAGTGGTAAACATTCTATTCTATTTATGTGCACTGATTATTTGTGTGTGTGTGTTTTTGACTTTAACACTTTTGGTACCAGAACCGGATTTTATGCCTACTAACCCTTTTGCCTATTTTTAGTAGGAAACCTGTGGGATGCAATCTTGCACTTTATGATACCATTCCTTTCCAGGTGTTGGATGGAGAGTGATGTTGGCTTGATCACCTTTTATGTTTTACTGATCTCAGTTTGTTAACTGAAATTCAGATTATGTGTTCTTAGTGCTATTGTACAAGGGAAGCCTTCTAGCCGGTTGGGATTCACTAATTCCCTGCCGACTGAAGCCCCTTGTCTCTAAGCCATAGAGACCTACATCCACCTTCTCCTGTGATTATCAGCAGGGCATCGTGGGCCGGACGATCATCCCGGACTCACAAGCACCAAGACGGGAACGCCGCCAAGATGCCCCGCACCCAGAATCCGCGAGGAGACCACGCTTGAACCGTGCCATCCCGCGAAGCCGTAACCGGAACGACTGGGAGCTACTCTCACCTGATGAGCAAGCCCAGCCAACCCAGCACTCGCCGATCCCTATGGAGGAACTTGACAGCAGCTAAGTCCCCCGGACCGCGCCAATCATTTGAACTTTCCCCCTGGCACTGAAGACACTAAGTGACCCTTCTCGCTTGGGGCTAACCTTCTAGAAAGACAAAAGTCTTGTAAATCCTTTCGGATTCCATTGTTTTTTTATTCATATTTTGTTTTGGCGCCATTGAGCTGCTTTATTATTATTGTTGCATAATCTTATGCAGATTTTGTGAGTAAATAAAATACAAGTGTCAACTAATCCTGAACCCTTTGGTCAGACTGATGAGAGTGGGAGTCTTGTAATTTCATGTAAAACCCTACTTCCCTCTGTCTGCCATTTAGAGCAATTCAACCACTTGTATTTCTTACAACCAAACGAGCCAGAACCGGGGCACAAATATAAATTTATTAGATGAAAAGGGGCCGGGAAAGTTGCTCATCTCCCATACCCTAGAGAAGTGGACTAAAGGCAAATTTTCTACTTGAAAATTTAACACACTAAAAGTCTTCCCTAGAGGCTTAGCCTTTTAACCCATTACCTCGTCACAGATGGTATACTGGTTTCCTGCATGCATTGTAGGGGGAAAGACGACGATGGTATACTGATTTCCTGCATGCATTGTAGGGGAAAAGACGACGATGTACTGATTTCCTGCATGC
>CM065682.1:39413047-39418047 GCA_017654935.2 Phymorhynchus buccinoides | reverse complement strand
CAAAAGGCTGGTATTGTGGACATTTTGTGCAAACAATATGGTCTAAACTCAAGCGGCCATTAGAAAACGGAAATAATTTGACTTCCAGCACCTCCGCCAAGGAGGACTCGCCGATTTGACAGTTTGATTTCTAGGAAACCAGAGCAAAGTGAGTGTTGCGATCAAGGGTGCTTTCCTGGTGATCTCGACATGTTTCTTACAAAAACTCATCCGTCAGGATGCCCCTTTACGCCTCATTGGTCTGTTGTTGGTGTTGTTGTTGTTGTTGACTTACCCTGTTACTTGAACACTATGGTACAAATGCATCAGTTAGGGATGAGAACATTACGTGTGTGACCGTTTTTGATTACCCCGCCACATGAGCAGCCACACTCCGTCTTCGGGTGATTTTGGAGACTGGTGAGGTTATGCTAGGAGCTAAAGATAATCCCCGCATTACTATGCATAGCATAACATGTTGGTGTAGCCTTGGTGTTCTAGCCTATGTCGAGGCATCTCGTTGGTCTGACTGCTCAGAAAGAGACAAGAGTCAGGAGTTATGATAACAGTTTTTAGGGCAAGTCCATACAATGGAGTGGGAAAACTATGCAAAGCAATAACGTTAAAGCTTTTTAACAATGAAAATTGCCACGGCGACGACGAATTAAATATCAATTGGTTAAAAACTTGCTTCCTCCCGGTTAAAATTTCAGGGTCACGCGGTTAAAAGACGACATTTATATTAAAAATCGAAAATAGGCCTACTTTGGGGGGAATAAGTAGAGAAAGGGAGAGAGTGTAAGACAGAAAAAGAGACAGATTTCATTTTAAAGTTAGGCTAATATGATCTGCACCGCTGCACACAGTTGTTGCAAATGCTGTTACAATTCCTGGAGCTTAAGGGTCCCAAGGTCAAATTATAACCTCTGGGTGCCGCCAAATATGGAAACAGACCTCCGCCATTTTTACTTCCTGACATAGAGCCTCTGTGAGCCGCTGCATAGAATCACTTCAAAATGTGTGTGGTGTTACAATATTCTGCCTCTTCTTCTTCTTCTTCTTCTTCTTCTTCTTCTTCTTCTTCTTTGCCTGGGAACGTAGAAGAAGAAGAACCTTAATGTCTTCGCTTTGGAGACAAGTCATAACAATGATTATGAGTATGGGACGTAAATCTTTCCAATGTAACAATGCAGAACAAAATGCAATTGTCCAGTTGTTTCCCTTGCATTAAGATTTTACTTTTCTCTCTCTCTCTCTCTCTCTCTCTCTCTCTCTCTCTCTCTCTCTCTCTCTCTCTCTCTCTCTCTCTCTCTCTCTCTCTCTCTCTCTCTCTCTCTCTCATTGAGAACGTTTTGTCCTCAGAGAATGAAGAGATCATTGCATAATTAGCTAAGTTTATAGCAAAAACTAGCGATTCTCTCTCTCTCTCTCTCTCTCTCTCTCTCTCTCTCTCTCTCTCTCTCTCTCTCTCTCTCTCTCTCTCTCTCTCTCTCTCTCTCTCTCTCTCTCTCTCTCTCTCTTGTGTCTGTCTGTCTGTCTGTGTTGGGCTGGTTGTTTCCTTGCTCTCTCTCTCTCTCTCTCTCTCTCTCTCTCTCTCTCTCTCTCTCTCTCTCTCTCGCGCTCTCTCTCTCTCTCTCTCTCTCTCTCTCTCTCTCTCTCTCTCTCTCTCTCTCTCTCTCTCTCTCTCTCTCTCTCTCTCTCTCTCTCTCTCTCTCTCTCTCTCTCTCTCTCTTGTGTCTGTCTGTCTGTCTGTGTTGGGCTGGTTGTTTCCTTGCTTGCTTGGCTTGCCTACCACAACAACGACAAAAACACCAACAAGCCTATAATAGGCCAACGGAAATAGTTGTTTTAGCGTCGCTTTTCCGAGTTGCCAAATAAAACATGACATGTCGTGCATAATTGTTTTGATCACGTCATTAACGCTGAAAGCTGGGCTTGGGGGTTCCTTCGATCTGTGGCTGCTGAAAGTGACTCATAGTATAGGATGATGCTTTCCGGGTTTGTTTGACTCATCAACTAATATAACAACTTGCTGCTGGATAAGAGAGAGGGGGGGGGGGGGGGGGGGGGGGGTGACAGCGTAAAATCACTAAAATGTAACAACGGCGCAAAATGTAACAATTGTTACATTTTGCGCGGGCATCACAGGGGGGTAGAGACAGAGAAACACAGACAGACAGGCAGAGGCAGATAAAGAAAGACAGAGAGAGATGGATGGTGCGGAATGCATAGGACGGAGTCAGGATAATGTCACCCGTACGGATACCGAAGAGTCTTTGTGTGCGTGTGCGTGCGTGGTGTGTGACTGTGTGCTTCTCTATTAGTATGTGTGTTTGCGCAATAACGTAGCTCATGAACTTTGATTTCCCTTGCAATTTTGTTTCTTTTCTTATAATATTGTAATATTGTTTCAAATTTTGTGGTTATGAACAGGGCTTTGTTTAAAAAATATTATTTTATGTATATTTGATTTGATTTTAGTGAGTCTTATGTGTATAATGTTAACTTATTTGTGTTTTATTGTCTATGTAAAGCGCTTTGAGCTCCCTGCAAAGGGAATAAGGCGCTATATAAATGTTCATTATTATTATTATATTATTATTATTATTAAGTAGTTCCCCACCTTCTGGAAGTTCTGTGCTAGCAACTTCCTCTAACCTATAATTCTGCCTTTTCCTTTGCTATATATTATATTACCATCTTCTACTCTCTTTTTTTCTTCTGATTTTTGGGTCCATTCTCCTGTCTTTTTTATCCAAAGAAATCTTCCAAATAATGTTCTGCTTTGAGCTCCTCCGAAATCGGAATGTGTCGGCTGCTTACAGCGGAGAGACCAGTGAAAACTGATAACCGGACACATACGTACCTCGTCCGTTATGGCTATGAAAAATATAGCCTGGGAACACGGAAGACGGAAGAAGAGGGTAATAATGTAAAATATAATAATGCATCTGAATAGTCAGTTGCCTGGTGCCAGTGACGGTGTTTTTGTGGGTCAGAGGATAATAATCAGAAAGGGGAAGTTCAACAGGCTATTAAAGAAAGGGCTGCAACCAATGAATTACACAAACACATATAGGCCTTATACATGCACACATACAAGCGCGCGCGGGCACACACACACGCATTGCACACAGACGCCCGCGCGTGCACACACATACACACACTGACACACGCGTGCGCGCGCATGCACATATACAAGCGCGCACGGACACACACACACACAGAGGCGCCCGCGCGTGCACACACACGCATGCACGCTCTCACGCTCTCACGCTCTCTCTCTCTCTCTCCAATATCTCCAAGTTTTTAACCTAACTTTTCAATCACCTTTTCGATAGTGGTTATTTCCCTTTAGACTGGACTCGTTCTATCATAATCCCACTTCTGAAGAAAGGAGATGTAAATAATCCTGAAAACTACCGAGGGATTTCTTTGCTTAGTATTATTAGTAAAGTGTTTACTTCCATTATAAATAAAAGATTATACAGTTGGGCAGAGAAAGAGGGAAACATTCCTGAAGAACAAGCAGGTTTTAGAAAAAGCTACTCCACAATCGATCATATATTTACATTGTGTAGCATGATTCAAAAATGTTTATATAGCACAAAAAAGAGTAAATTATATTTAGCTTTTATTGATTATAGGAAGGCGTTCGATTCGGTCGATAGAAACAGTTTATGGAGAGTTCTTCAAAAGATCAAAGAATCAACAAAAATGTTACAAATGTTAAAGGGAATGTATAGTTCTGTCCAGTCCTGTGTTCGTTGTGGTCATTATATGTCTGATTTCTTTGATTGTAACGCGGGTGTGAAACAAGGTTGTTTGCTATCACCAGTACTTTTTTCACTTTTAATAACTGAGGTTGCTGATGAGGTGAACAGTAAAGGTAAACATGGGTTTCAATTTTTACCCGGGCTTAAGGAGATCTTTTTGCTGATGTTTGCTGATGATATTTCTTTATTGTCATCAACCCCAGCTGGGCTGCAAAATCAGTTAAATAGTCTCCAGAAAGCTTCAAAATCTCTTGGTTTAGAAGTAAATTTAAGTAAAACAAAAATCATGATTTGCAGGAAAGGGGGGCATGTAGCTAAAACAGAAAAATGGTATTATGATGGTAAAGAGATAGAAATTGTGAACAGTTATAAATATCTAGGTTTTTTGCTTTCAACAAAGTTATCGTTTGTTTCTGCTTTAGAAGAATTTGCTGGTAGGGCTCAGGGGAGGGTAGTTGAAATTATGAAGACAATGTGGAGTCTTGGAAAAATGGATAGAACTGTATTTTTTAAACTTTTTGATGCTCAAATTAAACCCATATTGTTATATGCTTCAGAAGTGTGGGGTAGTTTTCGCTTTAAGACAGTAGAATCAGTTCACCTATTTGCATGCAAGAGATTCCTTAGTGTAAGTCCCAAAACCTCAAATACGATTAGGGGAAGACGGGGTAAAAAGCGCATGGGCGGGTAAGAAGCCCACCCCAATTATCTCATGAAATGAAGCAAATTTCAGTCTCATTTTGCCCATGAGACGAGCGTTAATGTCTAGCATTCGTCTCATGGGCAAATTTGACTGAAATTTTCTTTATTTCATGAGATAATTGGGGTGGGCTTCTTACCCGCCCATGCGCTTTTTACCCCGTCTTCCCCTATCTATGGTGACCTTGGGAGATATCCATTGTACATTGATAGTTCAATTAGAGCAATCCGTTACTGGTTTAAATTACATCAAATGCCACTGTCTAGAATCCCTAAGCAAGCTTATCTTATGAGTATTAATAGGATGTCAAAAAACACAAATGCTGAGACAAATAAATTGAAGAACTGGGCAGACGCAGTTAAACGATCTCTAGATATGTATGGATTTTCAGAGGTGTGGATATATGGTGGAGTTGGTGATGTAAATGCTTTTGCTGTGTTACTTAAACAGCGTATGATCGATTGTTTTAAACAAGACTGGGCAGCCAAACCCAATAGCAGTGACCGTTTCAAAACATATCGCTCCTTCAAATCTTTACTACAACC
>CM065682.1:39405547-39410547 GCA_017654935.2 Phymorhynchus buccinoides | reverse complement strand
GAAAGCCGATACGCGACGTTAAACTGAACTTCCATCCCCCAATACCTAAGGACTAATTTTTAATTGTGGCGGTACCATAGCCGATGAGGTTTATCCGAGGCGTGGTTACCGCTACACCTATCTATATTGATAAAAACTCGGGACTTTACTGGTGTTGCACTGCCTCTGGGCATTGCAGCCAGTATTGTTCCCACCATCTTTGTATTTACAAATGTCCCATGTGTGTCTATGACCGAGAGGACGTAAAACACCATTTTTCATTCTCATTCATTCATACCTAAGGACTGTATATGTACATAAGTCCGTGATGTAAATAATTTCCAGCTTTAAATAACTTAAAATGTAAACTCTAAATAAGCCAAAATATTTTGTCATATTTAAAACTTTTTAACCATTTTTTGGAAAGATTGAGTGTAAATTTTGTACATATATATATATATAATTTTATTTGTTGACCTTCTTCGAATTTTAATCGCACATAGCTCAGGGGAGTCAGTATCCATAGTTTTAATCTAAACGTTTTATACATAAGCATATTTGTAACTTTAGTAGTCCAAGTGCGGACCATGGCCTTCATTTTAGGTCTGGACCTACTAATCAAGACATAAACACAGTATAAATCATTCAAAATAACTTTATTCAAAGAAACTTTTCATTTCTTGCCCCTTCTCCCCCTTTTCCCCCATCTAGATGTAAAGTAATGTCTCATATGACTTCGGTCGAGAAGACGTAAAACAAAATAATTCAAATAATTTCCCCTATCGCTAGGAGTTCCTTCCCCTGGTTGGACAATAAAAACTTATAATATAATTTTAATGTTATTTTTGTAAATAATTATAACAATTTATACTTATACTTTTCTGTAAATTAAAAAAAATATGTGTACATACATTCTTTTAAATAAATAAGGGCCAAATTTGTGTGTTTTTTATTAATAAAATAAATGTTTGATCTTTTAACTCCGTAGCCCTGAAATTTTAAGTTGCAACAGAGGGGTTGTTCCTAGGCCAGACTACAAAATATACCATTAGTTTTGGCATCTATATAATTTCAAATGCCTCAAATCGCCTTTTCAGAATCGAGAATTCTGATCGCTTCTCGGCCTTTTGGCTAAGACAGTGATTCAGGAACATAAATGTTTGTTTATGCCCTGGTTGGTTTGTTCAGCCCATCGTACATGGCGAAAGCCGATGCGCGACGTTAAACTGAACTTCCATCCATGGCCTTTTGGTCCAGAAGGCGTAAAATCTCTATTTTTCTCTCTAAATATACCATTAGTAATACATTTTGTATTAATATCCCATGTGTGCCTTCCCGGGTCGAGGGGACGTGAAACTCGAAATTACGATACATTTTATATCATCATACGTATTTTACCAAGTATGTTTATCAATTTTAAATCATAACACTACAAGAGATCATTCTCAACTTGCGTTTTAACCCTTTCGCCGCCAGCCATTTGTCAGCCAAAACATACCATTAAACTTAACTGGGTAGACAAAATGAAATATCTGCAATATTGGGAATTCCTCTGTGACATGCATAACATTAGGCCTATCCTTATCTCCCAAAATTAAGAAAATAGGGTCTTTGGATAACAGGCCCTGATTTGATGCTTTTTAGTAACATGGGTGTTAAATCACTGTGGTGATAAAATGCGACTTTGGCGGTGAAAGGGTTAAGTAAACCCTCCATTCCTTTTGTGTCGTTTCTGTCTTTGTACCGTCTGTCTACGTCTGTCTTGTGTTTGTTTTCTTTTCGGTTCACCATTACCAATACAAATGTCCCATAAATATATATGTGCCTTCCCAGGTCGAGAGGACGTATTTTTTTAGTGTAACACTTTCGTGTGGCGGTATCATAGCCGATGAGGTTTATCCCAGGCGTGGTTACCGCTGCACATATCTATATTGTTAAAAACTCGGGACTTTACTGGTGTTGCACTGCCTCCGGGCATTGCAGCCAGTATTGTTCCCACCATCTTTGTATTTACAAATGTCCCATATGTGTCTATGACCGAGAGGACGTAAAACACAATTTTTCATTCGGACGTAAAGCCTCAATATTCATTCATACCTAAGGACTGTAGATATGACAACTGAAATGTTACTTTATGCCCAAGTGGTTTTTTTCTGTCTGTACTTTTCTTTCTCTTTTACAATATGTGCGATAATTTTGGACCGACCGACCGACAGACCAACAGACCGCAAAGTGCCACAAACAAAAAAGGCAAATTTTAAGAATAGAGGTGTAAAGTGACACAGTGGTAGCGCGTTCGCATCGTGTCAAGTAAACCCGAGTTCGAACCTAGGTACAGAGGATTTTTCCTCTCACTTTGCACCAGGCCGCTTACGGTCTGAACGTGGAGTCTTTCGGATGAGACGATAAACCGAGGTCCCGTGTGCCCATGCACTTAGCATACGTTAAACCCAGTGGCAACGAAACAGTTGTCATTTGGTCAAAATTTACACCCCCCACCCTCCGTTTCCTTCCTCATCAGTCGCACAAAAATCGCATGCAAAAAACAAAATTGGGTGCCTCTGGCTGCGACGCGCTCTCCAGGTGGGAGCAACCCGAATTTCACAGAGACGCCTCTATGACGTACCTAATACCTAATACTAGCCCCCTCCTCTGCCCCTTCCATTCATTTCAGACGGTTTCAGTTAGGGTTAAGGTTAGGAATAGGATTTGGGGTAGGGTTAGGGATAGGTTTAGGGTCAGGTAAGTGTCAATCTCATATCATAACATACCATCATTTGTTTCTCTTTTTGTGTGGATTAGACGGTTTCAGGTTAGGGTTAGGGTAAGGAATAGGTTGGGATAGGGTTAGGGATAGGTTTAGGGTCAGTTTAGTGTCAAATACACAAAAAGATAAAAGTTGATGACTTATCTGACCCTAAACCTATCCTAACCCTCACCCTAACCCTATTCCTAACCTTAACCCTAACCTGAAATGAATGGAAGGGACAAGGGAGGGTGCTATCCTTAACATTTGCCGGGGAAAAACTGGATTTGGGGTGTGGGTATGCTACAAAAAGGACGTTTTAATCGTTTTATTTACTTATTATCAATTGCATCTTGATCACTCAGTAAAATAATAGGCCCTATTTTGCCTGTGTTGGTACTGGACATCAACTGTTTGGTCAAGCTGAATTTGATGTAATTGTACACGAGCAAAAGACTTATGGTTAACATGTATGCACTATTTTAAATTGGCAGAAGCGCAAAATATCTAAAGTTTGAAAATCAATAAAAATTAAAGTTATATACAAAATCAAAGCGATTAGTACATATTGAAGGACATGGTACATTATGAAAATTGTTACAATTTATATTCATCCCGTTTTGACTGAAGTACGAAAAAATATGATAGGCCCTATATGTGATAAACAAGTAAATAAAGAAAAGATGTTGACAAAGATGAAGTTTAGCTACCCCCCACCTCCACCCTCCACCCCCCATATTAACTCGACTTTCAGTTACAAAGTAGGCCTATCGTTGTTTCCGTTTCATTAAAATAACTCTAACCCTAACATTAACCCTTTCCCTTACCCTAGCAAAGTAAATGTTGCGTCGTTGTGACATTTTTAAACCAGAACATTTGGTGAGGGGTAGCAAAACAATACCTTTGCCAAAGTTTGGTGTCTTATAGGGTAAGACGGGGTAAAAAGCCCATGGGCGGGTAAGAAGCCCATGCCAATTATCTCATGAAATAAAGCAAATATCAGTCACATTTTGCCCATGAGACGAATGCTAAACATTAACACTCGTCTCATGGGCAAATTTGACTGAAATTTGCTTTATTTCATGAGATAATTGGCATGGGCTTCTTACCCGCCCATGGGCTTTTTACCCCGTCTTACCCTAGTTAGTGTTGTCACTTTGACATACAATTTAGCACGAAAGTTGACGTACATCTGACGATTTGCGAAGCATTAGATTTCATTAGCAACTAATGATGAATATCCTTGTCGAGATAGATTATGCTATTAACCCACTGACGGCTAGTTACGAGCACCATATTCAAGAAAGATTAACCCATTGACAACGAGTGACCAGTGTCACCATCAAGAAATATTGCATTGACATATTGAAAGTATTCTCGTCAAGAGTTCACCGGACCTGATCCAAGGAAAATCAGATGCTGTGGGGGCGCTGCGAGTAGGGGTCTCAGTGCCGCTAGCCCCATCAATCACTGATAATGAGAATAACGTCACTGTCAGAAAGTAGCCTCCCTGTCCCAGATGACCATGATGTTGTCAACCGAAGAAACAATTGAACGTTTTCAGTTAATTAAATTTAGTGTTCTTCCACTGATAATTAAAAACATCGGTGATCAAAGAGTGAATGTGAGATTGCGATCTCTCAACATGTTGGAGTTGTTCGTACTGTTGTTTCGTTGCGCTGAAAAGGTATAAATTAGTGGTGGATTATCTGAATCCGAAATGGAAGTTCAGGCACCACTGTCACTAGTTTCGACGGTCTACGTTAGTACATCTGTCCCATCAGTACATACTCATATTACTCACCCGTGCAGTACACTGTAATAATGCACCTTAGGGTTCTGAACTTTATCACATAGGGGAAGACGGGGTAAAAAGCGCATGGGCGGGTAAGAAGCCCACCCCAATTATCTCATGAAATCAAGAAAATTTCAGTCAAAATTTGCCCATGAGACGAATGCTAGACATTAACGCTCGTCTCATGGGCAAAATGAGACTGAAATTTGCTTCATTTCATGAGATAATTGGGGTGGGCTTCTTACCCGCCCATGCGCTTTTTACCCCGTCTTCCCCTACATTCCACTCACAGTCCCGACAGAGCCCGTGAAATGATGAGGCTCATCACAAAATAGGTGATTGCGTAAAAGGTCGTCGGTGCCAATCCTGGAGCCGTGCCTGTCCTCTCTCGATAGAATTCTTCAGAAGGAAGGCTTTGTGAGAAGTAGGTCGAATAGCCCTCGCTCATGTCTCCGTAAACGGGGGTGATTTGGAAGAAGT
>CM065682.1:39390547-39400547 GCA_017654935.2 Phymorhynchus buccinoides | reverse complement strand
AAGTCTATGATCAAGCCAACATCACTCTCCATCCAACACCTGGAAAGGAATGTTATCATAAAGTGCAAAATTGCAACCCACAGGCTTCCTACTAAAAATATACAAAAGGGTTAGTAGGCATAAAATCGGGTTCTTGTCCTAAAAGAGTTAAAGTCAAAAACACACACACACAAATAATCAGTGCACATAAATAGAACAGCATGTTTACCAATTCTTTTCACTGACACATCTACTCCTTATTCATCATTGAACATAGGATCTAGATCAAAAATAGGATCAAACAAAAACAAATCTCAATCACCAGCCATCAATAATACTCACTAGTTGGGCTATTAGGACTGGCTGGGAGAGATGTTGATTCTGCAATGTTGCTTCAGCCAGGTTTCAGCGTCTTGTGAGAGAGAATGTTTAGGTGGGGACTTTCCTCACTACTCAAATTTCCCCTCCAATTTTAAACACCCGAGGGCCTATCATTGGTTCATAGCAGTCGACAAGTCACAAGATGACGCTATAATATTATGCATATTAGTACAGAACGATCACGCGCCGGTTACATCACTGGCACGTGTCACATTCCTCTCCCTATCGTGATCGGGAAAGGAGATACGGGGAACAAAGGGAGACCGCCAATGTGGGTGTCACAAGCTGACAGGGAAGGTAAAACGGGCTTCAAAGAGATCGCGCTTCGGAATCGGCGACCTGTTTGATGTTGAATTGTAATAGGGCATTTGCCACGAGTTTTCGTGCTTTGAGTAGAAAGAAAGGGGGGGGGGGTGTAGTTGAGAAAGAAAGGGAGAAAGTGGAGCGTGCGTTTCCACTCTGTCACAAAGTGCGCTAAATGATTCTATTTGATGCTTAGAAAAGGATGTTCTAGAGCAATGAGCTTTCAACAAACACGGATTACTGCACGATCTGATCTTGTACCAGTAGTGCAAGCAATGTCGTTAGCTCACTGAAATGTAAAAATTGTATTCGGGCCATCATCATTTTAAGGCGTCATCTCACCCTCTAGGCCTACTTGATATTTTAAAGGGCAAATGTCACGCATGGTTTGATATTCTATGGGGTGATTTGAGACTCATAGCGCGTAAATACGTACCATCTGTACGTTTTCAGAAACCCTGGCTCATTTATGCATTCCCACCGCGTCTTTTCCCATTTCGCTTCTCGTGCTTTTGTTATTGCTGCGCATCCTCTCTGGGGGGTTTTCACATACACCCCGCTATCTTTGCTTCGCTCTCACCTTACTATTAGCCCCTTCAAAATGTATCCTACAGCATTCCTTGGGCCGAATGTTGATGAAGAATAGGACTTTAGTTATGTGGTTGCAGGGTGTATGGCTAACGGTTTTCGTGTAGGCCATTGGCACCTCCATCTTGTGATAGATGACGTTGACGATGACGAAGGTGATTGTGATGACAACGGCAACGACGACGACGAGCAAGAAGCAAAAGAAGAAGAAGAAGAAGAAGAAGAAGAAGAAGAAGAAGAAAAATAAATCTTTGATTTTGTACTGTTCCTTCAGTCGATGGCATATTTTTGTCATCGATAGTTGTCACTGATTTGGATTTGTGTGTGTGTGTGTGTGTGCTACTATTTTGTATTGGTCACAAGTTTCTTTTTGCCCTATTGAGCAGAACTGCTGTAAAAGTTATAAACGGATTTTGCAGACTGTGAACATATATTAATTTTGAGTTAACCAGTGGCATTAATTTTATTTGGAAATGTTGTGTTATGTCACTTGTTGTTGTTTTTTGTCATGAAGCCTCTTTGTGCAAAACCGGGCTGACACAAAAGATAATGGCTTCCCGTGGAACCACCAAGAGGGGAGGGTGAGCTAGTTGTTTTGGGCCATAATTCTGTGACTTCCTTATTTTGGTTCACTTGTGTTGTTGAAACATGCAGTTGTTTCAACCAAAAACAAATTGCCTACAGTCGTCTTCCATGATTTGTCTAACATTTGGGGAAAATAAAAATAAAAGATTCGGGTTTTTTTGTGATAGAGCCTTTCAAACAAAGTTGGTGACATTGGCTAAAATGGCGTCCCTTTGATTGGGTAAATTGGACTTCATAATAATTGTATACATAATTTATGTGACGTCATTCATTTCAAGTGGCTGGTGAATGTTTGAACAAATCAAAAGTTAGCTATATAAATTTGCTTTTACTGTTATCTTTGCTTATCTTTTGTCACCAGATGATTTATATGAGGATAAACACATTTCTCAAATCATAGTTTATTTGACATGTTTGTTGTTGTTTTGATATTATTTTCAATAAGACATGATGTTAGTGATATTAAGACTATGGTAATACATAATTTTAGTTATATTTGTGCAAATCTTAAGCACGAGCAGTCGTGATATATTTTTTATTGTTATGATTTGAGAATAAGAAGCTGACCTGCGTTAAATACACTATTTGTGTTCATAGTGAGTGATGTTTACACACTTTAATGGCTAAACATGCTAAGATTTGCACATACATTATTTTTTAAGGGTCGGGGGAAATTAGATTCTTCATTATAGTGGAATTTCATTGATGCACACCTGGTTCCATTTATCCCCTCAGTAGGTGCAATTTAAACTCCACATCTGCTAAATTGAACAGTTTACACATTTTCTTTAAGTAACAATTACACCAAATCTAAGGACATAAAAAACTGATTTATCTTGCGGGCAACGTTCATTGTGTTTTCTTTCTACATACAATTTTGTGTAGTTTTGTATGTATAAATTGGCGAAATAGAAGGCTTAATAGTTAGGGGGTTCAAATTAGGCCCATTTCCCTTATGTGTGTTTCATTATTACTAAAAATGTCATAGTTTGATCTTTAGTTGGCTGTGTGTTCCGTATAGGCTACAGGCTAAATAATATAACATGCAGCTCTACGCTACATCGATCGCTGCATCAGCTGCTGCTCCCGTTGGCTTTATAACGTTTGTGGTAGGCCAAGGTTGTGACATGTGCAAACACAAAAACTCAACATCGATCTTTAGTTCAAGTCGTCATGCCTCTTGCAGCCTCATTGACAACAAAGAGCCAGAGGCCTAATACTGGGTCTGCTATCATATCTAAATCGACCATAAACAAAATATTTAATTAGGCTACAACGTATACGATAACGTATGTATCATACGAAACGTCTGTATATTGACTTTCATTAAAGGACCAAATACTACCTGAACGTCTTGTGTTTTATAGGCTACAAAGAAAAACAAACAATAATGAGAATGTTCTTATTGGGAGTCTGTCAGACTATAGAGAGCTAGGCATATCAACATCGTCATTATGATTCCCTCCATTGGGAAGAATACTATAGTGGGGGAGTCATTGTTCAATTTCTCCTATTAGTTTGAACAAAATCTTTGTTTTTGGTAACATTTACACTTGGCTAGCGTTGAAACGGACCCATCTTACATTAAAAATCATGTTCGTGTTTCAAGATGGGTTTAAAACTATTAACCTGTTAAGCACCCCGGCACCCTTCACCTCTCTTCTGCCAACAACTATAACCCCATTTCCCCCTCAAATAGGGGTTCAAATATAACTGACATGTCCTTTGGATTTGTCCTTTGAATTATAACTCTCTCTCTCTCTCTCTCTCTCTCTCTCTCTCTCTCTCTCTCTCTCTCTCTCTCTCTCTCTCTCTCTCTCTTGATTTTAATTTTGATTTTATTAGTGTACACAACGTTTATTCGGAACTGTGTTCACTAAAGCAATCTAAATCGCGGGGTCTGGATACGTTAGATAACAGGATATTGAAACATGCTGCTCCAATCATATCCCTGAGCATTTAACATATATTTATAATCTATGTATAGAAAAATGTTGCTATCCACAATCCTTCAAAGACGCTAAGGTGCTCCCTTTATTTAAATCTGGTGACCTTAATAATGCTTCAAATAATATATCTGTATCAATCTTATCTTGCATATCTAAACCCCTTGAAAAGCATCTAAAACAAATGATCCAATCACATTTTAAAACCTATAACCTATTTCATCCTAATCAAAGTGGATTCAGGGAAAACCATTCTTGCCACACAGCTCTTACCAACCTCATAGAACAGTGGCATTTAAATATCAGTAATGATTTGTTCACAGGAGCTGTTTTTGTAGACTTTGCTAAAGCATTCGATACAATTAGACCATAACCTTCTTTTAATAAAGCTCGTCTTTTACGGTTTATCACATGATTCTGTCAACCTTATTTCTTCTTTTCTGACAAATAGACGCCAAATTGTCTTTCAAGACTGCAAAATGTCTTCTTTTATGCCAGTAGAATATGGAGTCCCACAAGGTTCTGTCCTCGATCGGTGCTACCCTTTTTTCTATCTATATAAACGATCTCCCTCTGTACATTTCATCCATGTGCGAATTGTTTGCAGATGATACCACTATACATTATCAAAACAAGAACGCAAACTTAGCTTTGACAGATTTACAAAATGTTATGAATAATCTAGAAAAATGGCAGAACTTAATCATATGGCTCTACATCCACAAAAATCTAAACTCATGTTATTAACTACGAGACAAAACGTCAGAATATTAAAAATGATTTGATTAATGTTAAAATTGGTGAAACTATTCTGGAAGAAGTTGATTCGCATAAAGTTCTTGGTCTTGGCATTGATAACAATTTGTCTTGGTCTCATCACATTTCCCTTCTTACTAGAAAGCTATCCAAAAAGGTATTTCAGCTGAATAGAATCAAACATTTTCTCGATGAACACACACCAAAAATTATACTTTTGTGCATACATTCAACCAGATATTGACTATGCTTCTACACCTTGGGACTTAGCTAGTAAGAACTGTTTAAAACCATTATAAAGAATATACAGACGAGCAATCAAACTTATACTTCTCAAAACATCGTCTCTACTGATCATTGATTACAAACTGTTAATATTCTTCCTTTTAGTTCAATGTGTAAGCTTAATAAAGCAAGCTTCGTGCATAAGATAATGAATAACATTGCACCTCCATATATTCGTGGAAATTTTCAAATCAATAATGCTCGCAATAAAATTTTGATATCAATTCCCCGTCCAACAGATTTATTCATGTTATCGCTAATATACTCTGCCGGACAATCATAGAATGAGATAACCGATTATATATTACTAGCGCAACGCTCCGTACCGGTAACGCCTAGTACTGGTAATGCCTTGTACAGGTAACGCCAAGTACCGGTATGCTGAGTATTTTCGCCGGGTGAAAATATTATATTTTTACTTTTGTGGCTGAAAATAAAAAAATTTGACCCCTACCACTTTCAAGGCCTACCGATCTCCATGACCTTGACCTTGACCTTGATCGGTATGCAATCATCAGAACAACCATAAGCCAACTTACCTACATTCATTTGAAGTCCCTGTGTGGACGTTATAGCCCCTTAAAGATTTTCGGTTTTCAAGGTCATACGCCAAGGGGAAGGTCATGACGGTGATAATTTATGCGCGGATGCCTTCTCTCATGGTGACACGCCACCACACAAAACTGGAAACGATTCGGTAAAGCAGTTCGGGAGATATGCGTTTTAAAACCCAATCATTAGACCCCTACCACTTTCAAGGCATACTGATCTCCCTGACCTTGACCTTGACTGGTATGCCTTCACTCAAAAGCATGACCTTCCAGGGTGTCAAGGATGCTTGATACCAAATTTGGTGTCGTGTGGTTGAGAACTGTGGCTCCCTCCAGCCCACCCCCCTCAACACCCGCCACACACACACCCGACCATCCCACACATTCCCGAAAGTAAGGATGGCATGACCTTCGGAGGGTGCCAAGGATGCTTGATGCCAAATTTGGTGTTGATCGGTTGAGAACTGTGGCCGTGCATAAGGGACACACAGACAGACAGACAGACAGACACACACACAGACAGATTTCTGACGGTGATAATTTATGTGCAGATGCCTTCTCTCATGGTGACATGCCACCACACAAAACTGGAAACGATTCGGTAAAGCAGTTCGGGAGACATGCGTGGGACAGTAAAACCCAATCATTAGACCCCTACCACTTTCAAGGCATACCGATCTCCCTGACCTTGACCTTGACCTTCATTGGTACGCCATCATCAGAACGGCCATAAGCGAAAGTACATCCATGCCAAGTTTCAAGACTCTAGGACCTGCGGTGTGGAAGTTATGGCCCCTTAACGATTTTCGGTTTTCAAGGTCATACACCAACGTCAAGGTCAGGACGGCAAAAAGTTTTACACAGATGCCTTCCTCTCATGGGGACACACCACCACACAAAATTTGAAGTCATTCGGTTAAGCGGTTCGGGAGATCCTTGGGACAAACCCGAGCAGCCCGGATTTACTAACCGCAAGTATGTGTGGAGCTGCGTGTCCCCCCCCCCCCTCCCCACGACCCCTTGGCGGAGGTTTCCGAAAAGTAAGGACGGCATGAGGGAGGGGTGCCAAGGATGCTTGATACCAAATTTGGTGATGATCGGTTGAGAACTGTGGTCCCCCCTGAACATATCACACACCCCCCCGACCATCCAGCCCCTGAAAATGCCCCCTCCAGCCCCCCCTCCCCCCTCCCCCCAGCCCCCCTCATCCTCTCCCTCCTCCCCTCAACCCCCTCACCCCTCCCCATCCATCCCCCCCCCACGCTCACAGCTCACACGCACTTGCCGTTAGTAAATCCGAGCTGTGTGTGGTCCCCCCCTCCCCACGACCCCTTGGCGGAGGTTTCCGAAAAGTAAGGACGGCATGACCTTCGGAGGGTGCCAAGGATGCTTGATGCCAAATTTGGTGTCGATCGGTTGAGAACTGTGGCCGTGCATAAGGGACACACAGACAGACAGACAGACACACAGACAGACAGACAGACACACACAGACAGATTTCGAAAATATATATAAGATTAAAAAAAAGACAAAAAAAGTTATCATGAGTATTTGTTTGAACACTTATAATTGTCTCTTTGATATGTTCTCTCTCTAAAATCCAGTGATATCAATCAATGCTCAACTTAACACTATTCATTCCAATTCCATTGTGAATATTGCTATGTAATGCTTATGTGGGGATTTGAATGTTTAAGTTGATGTGTATTGTTTTAAAAATCCATTTGACATTTCATGCTTTCTTTGCCTGTCATGTGATGGTAATTACGTCAGATTTGATGTGTGTGTGTGTGTGTGTGTGTGTGTGTGTGTGTGTGTGTGTGTGTGTGTGTGTGTGTGTGTGTGTGTGTTGTTTCATGTTTCATTATCTCTTTTCTTGGAGTTTTGTTACACTTTACAGTAATTTACGTGTGAACCATTTGCATAATATTCTTTGCGTTGTAGTTGATTATTGATGATTGATTGATTGATCTACTTGTTTGTTTATTCCAATTTTTCTTATTTTTCTTTTTTTTTTACTTTTAGAGGACCTGATGAAAAGAAGTATTTTTACTTATTCAGTTATCCTCATTAAACATTTCGAGTTTCGAGTCTCTCTCTCTCTCTCTCTCTCTCTCTCTCTCTCTCTCTCTCTCTCTCTCTCTCTCTCTCTCTCTCACACACACACACACACACAGCACGGGGTGAGGGGTGAGCAGCAGACGTGTCCTTGGTCCAGGTTTGCCCTCCCAAGTTCCTCTTTGGATTGAACACACAAAAGCTATGGTAATGCAGGGAGGTCATTTACTATTTTCGTGCATTTGCTATGTTGTTGGTGGGACGTTGTTAACATATCATTTAGTATCCACCATAAAACCTTACTGATCCAGCCGATGAAAATGCCCCTGTGTTGGAATGGCTAAGCCAGTTAAACATATTTTGAGGATTAAAAAAAAAGTCATAAGGTGATTCTTTACTAGAGCAACTTTGTTTTTATTGGTCACGAGACTCAATGAATTTCAAAGGTTTAGTAAAATGTGACCCAAGGGTTCAACTGACCATTCTGAGACAATAATACATTTGAAAACATCAGACAATTGTCTTTCTAATGATACAAGAAACAGTCTTGTATCTTTTTCCGTTCCAGAGTTATGATAATTTAAAGTTAGTAGGGTGAGTGTCGGCCATTTTGAGAAAACAGTCTAAAGTCTAGCCTAGCTGAAGAAAATGCATTGACCTACTCCGTTTACCAAGATACTATATTCAAGGTTATCCTTTATAAATATGAAAACTAAGATGTTAGAGAACACCAAAATACCCATAACTCAAAATTGACAAAAATGAGAGTTATGACTTTGCAAGCCTGTTGTGAGAAACTAGCTCAGCGACTTAATGTTCCTTTCGTGGTGTTGAGTCACAAAATAATGAGAAGGTCTCTCAAAGCTGGACGAGTACGGCGTAGCCTAAATAGGCCTAATAATATGAAAGAAATTCATCGCGGTCCCAACACAAGGACAAGTAGTGGCTAAGATTGTAAGAGAATGTTTGTTCTTCAGAGACCTGCAAGCAAGTTAGTCCTAAGTAAGAATGAAATAAAGCCATGAGTCAAGGTCATTCTACAAGGAATTACAATTACATGGCTTGGAAGCCCAAGAGATGGATGCATGGAAATGGAAAACAGCGTTGAATTTGAATTTGAATTCAGTGACTTTTGGTATAGGGGACCAGGAGAGACTTCAATGCTCCTGGGAAATTACGATCAGGGTCTTATTCTTTCATTGTAGCCTATCCAAGAAATAAAATGGGACCAGAGAAGAGAGACAGACAGGTAGACAAGCAGAGAGGAGTGGAGGACTGAGGAGGGAGTGGGGGGGGGGGGGGGAGACTACAGCCCAACAGAAGTTTGTGCGTGTGGTAGGCTGGTAGGCTCACCGTACATTGGCCTCCCTCAGTAAAAAAGGCCTTCAAAAGGACGAATAGCGTGTGTCATTTTTCAATGGTCAATTCTGGATTCATGAAAGCACCCTCCTTCACTCAATTCACTCCCTAGGTCCACCTCCCCACCCCCCTTCCCCCTATCTCCGAAGACCGCCTACAAAATGATGACACTCAAAATTAGTACCCCTTTCAGCTTTTTCTCTTTCATGTTGCTATGCTGCTGCCGTGTCACTTTAACAGACGGTGCTCATTGGAGCTTGTGTGTTTGGATTCAATGTACGGCACACAGGACGCCACCTTCCAACCCCCCTGCTGAGTATCATAATGATAATTCACCCGGAACCATGGTGAAGGAGGTCTCTGTCTAATCATGTCAGACTGTAATTTATGACAAGTATTAGTATCCTTATTCCTCGAAATAAGCAAGCTCAACTCAACGGAATCATTGGAGCGATAAGCCATCTGCCATCTGCCGCAGCAGTTTCTTGACCGGACATGGAAGCTTCATGTAGCATAGGCTTCCACTGTACACATTTTGAAGTGATTCTGTGCAGCGGTTCACAAGATTGTGTGCGGACAGACAGGCAAAAAAACAACAACAAACAAACACAGACATGCATGCTCGAAATACCCATCCACCCCGGAGGGAGACAGAAGCCTAAAGCCCAATCATGATAGGATTGGTAGTAGTAGTAGTAGTAGTAGTAGTAGTAGTAGTAGTAGTAGTAGTAGTAGTAGTAGTAGTAGTAGTAGTAGTAGTAGTAGTAGTCGTGTAGGCATAGTAGCAGTAGTAAGTGATGTTCGTCTACCCCAATCGAAATCCGTACTAATGTCCCACATGTGTCCAAATGGACCGAGAGGACGAAAAACAAATATTCGACATGTTGGTCCGTCCTGCAGGATGATTACCATTGGTTCAACAGTTCACTTTGGTTTGTCAAAGAGAGTTAGGAACTTGGGTTCTTAGGTGACTTGTGGGGCCTATAAAGTCCTCTGGCAAGTACTGTGGTATTAGAAGTAGGCCTAAACCCTTTTAGCCGAGAGAGTGGGGATGTACCTTGGGCAAGGCATTTTAATTTCCACTATAAATTCTACAAAATCTGGCCCAGCCTGCCGGAATAGCTGCTACCTGGTAGTCATGGTCGGAAACGACTGACTGGCATAGATCATATACAAGTATAATACAAGTAGAAGTGGGCTTTGTAAGCT
>CM065682.1:39380547-39385547 GCA_017654935.2 Phymorhynchus buccinoides | reverse complement strand
ATTACATCCTTGCAGTTGCATGCCTTTCTTTTTCCATTCAAGACTCTTTTTGTTTTGTTTATAACGTCTTGGTTTCGTTTTCAGTTTTTGTTTGTAGCTCAGCCTAACACTAGTACATTGTGCCACTCTTTTTTTGGTTTTGTTTGTTTGTTCGTTAATGGATAGATATATTGTTTCCATGATTGTGCAATTCTTTTCTTTTCCCTGTCGTGCTGTTCATAATTTAGGCCCGTACAGTGGAACCTCCCTTATATTGTTATAAGACCTTAATAAATCATCCAAAATGGAAGTGATTGTATCAATAGAACAGGGATCACATTGATGTGCCTTTGTCTCTAGATGTATCCAGATCTCTATGTGTCACCCTCACTGTGCCCCTCTCTCTATCTATGTGCCCGGTAAGGGTTGGGGTTGGGTGTACCTGTTAAGGTTAGGGTTAGGGATATAGTTAGGATGAACAAAGATATGGAGATATAACAGGGACACATAGTATGATAGAGATGTGGACACATATAGGCAGGGACACATAGAGATGGGGGCACGTAGAGACGACATTGGGGACCGGACACATACGGATGGGGACACAATGCTACATAATAATAATTGATACAGTGATCTTAATTTGAATGCTTCTAATGTACATGTAATCCCATTTTGAACTTTGAAGAGATGTATACGGTAATTTATTCATGATGTGTAGCGATACTCTGTGATATGGTGGTCTTGGTTGATAACTGTAGTCTTGGTTTGAATGCTCATAATCTGATCCCATGTATCTTAATGTTACTATCTTAATATTAGGCCTATGTTATTATGCTTCTGTTGATTGTGTTGTTGATTGCTTTAAATATGTTCCTAATTTAATCCCATGTGTCTTAATGTTATCGTGCTTTCTGCGATTGTTTTGTGATATGTTTTTAAAATGATTTATGTTGCACCTGAATGTGATTTCTCTGTTGAGATAATAAATCTGTGTACTTGACTTGATAACCATTGCACATGATGATGTAGTGATGTACACAGTACAGTTACCAAGATAGAAAATAGTGATATTTCAAATAATGCCTTGATTTACATCATAATAATTAGTGGGCATTTTTAAAGATCTCGAGAGATTTAAATGAATCAAATGGTATAGAATTAGAAAATAAATTGTGCAACAATTGAAAACAAGCTGACCCATGTATGTTTGGAGTTTGTATGTTTTAAAATTGGTATGCTTATTTATTGAAATTCTTTAAGAATAGATTTTTCTTGTTATTTCAGTAATCAGAAATCAGAGCATGGTGTTTTTCCCAATGTTTGCGTAACAATGATTTCCATTTGAACTGAGCCAAGTGCACAGTATTTGTGCCTTTGACAGTCAATGGCATGACACTCTTACTAGTACTACTAGTCTTAGAGAGGAAAACTATGGGGGGTCAAACCTGTTGCTTGCATCTGTGTATAGTCAGTATGCACAGCTTTGTTACTAATACTATTGCGTACTGTAGTATTATGATCACTTACACAAGCTGGACAAGCAACTGACATGGAACCACCACATCAAAGAGATGGAGAAGAGGGTTACAAGAAGGCTTTCCCTCATGAAGAAACTTGTTGGCACCACGTGGGGAGCCAGCAACAGCATCCACAGACAGGTGTACATGGGGCAACGTCCTCCCAGTGATGGGCTGGATCAGCGGCATGGGCCACAGCTGCAAAGAACAACACCAGCAAGCTGGCCGAAGTGCAGAATGCCGGCATGCAACTCATCACTGGGGGACTGAAAACCACACCCATCAACGCCCTTGAATCCGCCACAGGACTACCTTCCCTTGACACCAGATGAGAAGAGAAAGTTCTCACCCAACACGAAAAGCTGCAACGACTTCCGTCTCATCCAGCCCACCAACATCTGCAGGAGCCGACAAAGAACAGGCTGAAAAGAGGCAGTTTCAACCATCTGGCAATGTGGCTGATGAGGACCCACAGCGACATCCTGCCAAGCACTCCTGAAGAACGAGAGCCACTCCAACTAGTCCAAGACGCCAAAGAATAGGATGTTCAGCAGGACGGCGTGCTCTTCGTTACATATGTCCCAGGAGTGACCAGTAAGGGAGACCAGCTGGATCACACTCTCAGGTCTCTGACACTGGAGATGCTGCATGAGCGCTACAACACATCGGAGTAGACCCATGTCTAGACTGATGGATCGGCTGACGCAGCTATTAAGAACGGAGGCAGTGGGATCTTCATCCGCCACCCAGATGGACACACCCTGTCAAGATCCCTGCCTACTGGTTGGTGGTCGTCAAACTACTGAGCTGAACTCACTGCTCTGCGAGAGGCTGCCAGACTCGTTAGCGCAGAAGAACACCCGCCCACACACGTCTTCCTGTCTTTGACTTTGACTTTGCATTAACCACAATTTTATGTCATGTTCGTGTTTTTTTCTCCATACTTATTTTCAGAGAGCACCACCTGTAACTGAAAGCATATATGAGAATGTGTACCTGGATCATTATTGCGAATCATTACACGCAATCTTATTTGAAACAGTCGTTCATTATTGTTTTTTTGGGATAAAATAATTAGTGTTAACTTTGCTCAGCACTACATAAAGAAAAGGGGATGATTTAAAATCAGTATTCCCAAAGTCAATCTAGACTAAAAAGCTGTTCTGGTCATAACTTATCCACTGGTTTGTCTGCTAGCCAACTCGTCTCTACACCACCCCTCACATTCACTCCGAGTTTGCATCCTCAATCTCCGTTGCGTCTTGCAGTCCAGAAAAAAAAGTCAAGCTATATATATATATATCTTACCTTCTTAGTTAGTGTGCCAGCCAGACACTGCTGTGCTTGAAGAGCCAGTGCATTGCTATTGATTATCTGGTCCAGTGTTCACCTACTCTTTTCTCCTTCATTTTCCCCCAAACTCAGGTTTTGCGCTTTTCTAATGTATTTAGTACTCTCAGTGGTGATGTAATAGAGGATGGTCGACCTAATGTATACTAATTCTATTCTGTCTTCAATCCAATAACCGTGTTTACACTTACCATCGGCAGCAGTGATTCAATGGTCTGTTTCCCCTCTGGAAATTATTGATTGTGACTGAAACGAATCCCTGGTGGTTAGACTCCCCGCTTTTTCTGGTTCATGTTCGTTGACGTGATGCTGGGTTTTTATGTGATGGGTGAGACAGTCAGCTTCTCTGATTGTCTTTCAGTTTGATATTTATTGTGAAACGCTACGGAAAGTTGATGAAGATTTTCTTGCTTTCGTTAAAGATATTCTGACCCCAATTTTGGTCACAATTTTTAAAACTATTTTTGTGCAAGTTGGTGTGTTTAAGCGTGCATACATTCTAATAGACTTGAGTATTGAACCAAGCCAGTTTTGAACGAGACTGAGAGATTTGACAAGCCAGAACAACAACCACCCAAAAATAAATTAATGCAATTTTTGTATCTAAACCTCCACTCAGTTATATCTTGAAGTTGAATCCGGAACTTTCTTCATAAGCCATAATCGCCCCAGTTTGATGATCATTGCAGTTCTGCTTTGAAAATAAAAAGTAGGCCTACCGGGTTACATTGAAGAAGCAAAATGACTACCATCTTTACTTCAACGTCTTCTCAGTATGTGCTGCGACACCCTCATCACCGACCCTCGTGCACCGATTTGTCTGATAGCTCCTACCCCCTGTCCCCTCCCCCACACCATCAGCACGAGCATCATAAATCGCCCCAGGCAGGATCATACGAGCAGAAGGACCAGCGCCATGCTCGGGATCCAGCCCGGAGCCATCAGCAGCCCCGGGCATCAGTGCAGGGGCAGCAGCAGGAAGCGGGTCACAGGGCCCCCAGGCGTGTTTCTGCTCACGGTCAGGATGCAAGGACCCATCATCGGGGTCATGGCGCCCATGAGGTAATCTGAGGCTTTAACTTTGAAGACCCTCAAGGAAATGTCACTCTCTATCAGATTGAGATACTGTGACGTTGCTTAACTCACCCCATTCAAATGGTAATTGTTTGAAAAGGGAGAATATTACGCTGTATGGTCTGGTGATGGTGATTGACATGACTTCCGGGGGCGTTCCTCGGCCGACTTCCCTACCATGCACTTCGTATAGATGGGAACTACTGATAAAAAAAATTGAGGGAGGTGCCATAAAAAAGAATTACCCTGACCTGCATGTCACGTTTAGCAATTGACTGAGTTTATCATTGAAAAGCAAACCCACTTAATTCTATTTGACTCATGCTAACGGCGGGGGATGGTTGGGGTGGGGTGGGGGGTGCTGTGGGGGGTGGAACGGGATGAGAGAAGAAGATGGAAGGAGGGAGAGAGACAAAAGTAATAATATAATATTTCGCGGACCCGGCGACACCTGTACTCAGTGTTACAGGTACTTGGCGTTACCGGTACTAGGCGTTACCGGTACTCAGCGTTGCGCTAGTGCTAACAAAATTCTTTCAACTTTTAGTACAAATATTAACAGGATTTTAAGCATTCTTATGAAATCATGCGTGGTAAAGATGCAGATCAACACCCCCTGTCACAGTCTTGTTTCATTGCGTTTTTTCTGTCTTGCTCTTAAATTTTTACTATGAGCGAATGCATATTTTTATTTGTGTAAATGGATGAAAATCAATGTTAAATATAGAAAATGATCGAGGTTTAAGTGCTCAAAATAGTAAAAGTGCAGTAAGAAAAAAAAAGAAAAAAAAGGCAAGACTGAAAAAACCCCGGAAAGAACCGAGAAGTGGAGGAGGGGGTGTTGATCTGCATCTTTACCAGCGTTATTTATTGGTGGTACATTGGAATTTAGTATAGATCTAGAACTCTTTTCTCGACTTTCCTCTTGTCTTCCTTGTCACCGCACCACCCCCTCCCATTCTTGCGTTTTTTGCATTTGATAGAAAATGATTATGTCCAGGTCCATATCAAGGAACACTGATGCGTGTCCTCAAAACTAGCTTGGGAACTGAACCCTCAAAAAGCTGAGTGGGACTT
>CM065682.1:39368047-39373047 GCA_017654935.2 Phymorhynchus buccinoides | reverse complement strand
GTGTGTGTGAGAGAGAGAGAGAGAGAGGGAGAGAGGGAGGAGGGGGGGGGGGGGAGAGGAGAGAAATAAAAAAAAATCTGATGAAAACCTTCAACCATGGGGAAAGGCCACATCTGTTTGCTAACCTTCATGAACATGGTACGTACCGCGGTAAATCTGTGACCTATTGTTTTGGGAAAATGACCTATTGATTTTTCTGCCAACTGGTCAAATGACCTATGATGTCCTGTGGCAAGAATGAACCCTGCCATGGACTCCACCGGGGGCCTACGCCGGCCGCCGGCCGCCTTGTTGATGAAAATGATGACGTCCTCCCGTCATAGACCATATGGGACATTTGTAGATACAAAGATGGTGGGAACAATACTGGCTGCAATGCCCGGAGGCAGTGCCCCAGTAAAGTCCCGAGTTTTTAAACAATATAGATAGGTGTAGCGGTAACCATGCCTGTAAACTTCATCGGCTATGGTACCGGCCCCTTGATAGTGCCCTTGTTTGTAAACCCCCCCCCCCCCTCTAATGTACCCCAGGTGTGTGTGTGTGTGTGTGGGGTGGTGTGGGGGGGGGGTGTGTGTGTGTGCGCGCGCATGTGTGTATAGGCCCTATGCACAGCCGGTTTGTGTTTAAAAGCAGGAATTCCCAATAGGGTAAATATTTGGGTGTTGTGATTTCAATAAATTATTTTTATTTGCATTTTACTGTCACGAAAAGCAATCAGCAGCAACTGGAGTCATGAGTGTATGCTTTTGTTCTGCCCCATAAATATTGGTTAATGATTTTGTTTTAATCATTATACTGGTACAGGAAACGGTTGAGATGAAATCTGTTTTTGTGTTGTTAGTTTTTTTCCACATGGACAATGGAAGTATTTGTATGTGCGGCGAAATTAGAGATCTCTTCAAAAGAAGTTTATGGGGAGATAAACAATAGAACCAGGTCCGTGGATGTGATGATATGAAAAAAATGTAAGCCATTTCTCTTGCACTTTATGTGAAAAACTAGCTTTGACTTTCGTTCATTTGTTTTTTTATCAAATTTGAGCGTCTTCTTTTCATGAATGTGTGTGTTGACAGTCACGTTTAGAAATTGATTGTCTGTTTCGGCGGATATCTACACCGTATTACTACAAGCTGGTTCAACATAAAAAGGTAGTCACAAAAAGTTAAGGGGCACTTAAAACATTTTTATTAAAATAAATAAACTCAGTACGGGAATTTTTAATTCATATATTTTAATTCGATGTTTCGCAATGGTTCCATGGCAGTTTGTTTTTATTGGAACTGACTAGCCCATGTTCTGTTTGTTTTGCTACCTGCGAGAGGATAGTGTTCGTTGGCATGCTGATCCATCTAACAAGCTGCCCAGGAACAGGACAGTTTACTGCTGTATACAATGTCCGATGATGAGATGATGGCGTGGAGAGGCGTTATCAACCCAAGTAATATAGAACCTGGATCCGTGGCTTGGGTGTATCTGCATGATGGAAAGCTGCACGTCTCATCTCTGTTGTTGTTGTTCCCTGGCTTAACGACTCCAGGGATCATCCTTACAGCCAGAGCACTTGAACAATTCAGTACAAATGCACCAGCTAGGGATGAGAACATTACGTGTGTGACCGTTTTTGATTACCCCGCCATGTGGGCAGCCACACTCCGTCTTCTGGGGATTTTAGACTGATGATGTTATGCTGGGAGCTTGTCATGGCTTAAGACAATCCCCGCACAACCATTAAGAGCATAACAACATTTTGATGTAGCCTTGGCGTTCTAGCTTTTATGTCAACTGGTCTAACACAGCCTCATGCCAAGGCAAGTCCATCATCTATGTGTATGACTGAGCACTGTCAAACTGCCCTTGACAAGATGAAGAGGGTCCTTCCATCAAGATGAATCTTTATGCACACCACAGATTGTTCAAGTATCTAAGCTTTCTGTGCACACCATGGTCGTTCCCCACCATTGTGCTTTTAAACACAAACGTTGACAAATCTCTCTCCTGGAATTTGTGAAATAAGCTTTTGTGGACAAAATGAAGCTGGATTCGCCCCTGAACTGAACATCACCCAATGCTGCCTGGTCAAAGCAAGGTCATCATAAAAGGTTATGCTTCTGGGGTTTCCAGTACTACCGGAGGTGCTGAATGATTGAAATATTCACTCATAGTATGCACACACAAAATGTCTTTGAGAAACACCCCCCTGAGCCTGTCTAAATGCCCTACTAAGACGGGAGTGTTGACCAGTTTCATTGCTTTAGAGACCGTCTTGGTATTGCCAAACGTTTCTGATCTTTTCATTAATGAATACTACAAATAACCTGTGATAACTGTTCACAATGCTTTATTCCTTCCTATATGGTTTAAACTTTGTTGTGATGGGTTATATCTTTGCAATACCTCCATCTGAACTAAAGTGAAACACAATTCTTGCTCTCATTAGGCACCATTTGTTACGTTTCTAAAACTACTCCAGCCATACTACCGTTTCATTTGTATTGTTCCATGCTTGCGTTGGCCTATAAATAAGCACATAATAGACGCGCTGCTGTTGCTCAAAATAAGACATGGAAATGAAATACGATAATGCTACATGTCTCATTCATGGAATCACGGCAAGACGGGCTCCCAGTTCATTCAGTTCACTTTTACCCGTTGAAAGAGTATTCTTGATTGAAAAGACATCGAGTGGGTCACGGTGTCATAAGAACCACACTCCAACATACATTACATCCCAAACATAACTGAAGTGCCTAAGAGCTATAAAGGCGTGTACATTTTGAAGAAGCGTCTTAGGTATAGTAGTCAATTGCTCTTGCGCCCACGCACGCATGCATGAGCATACTTTAATATGTAAACACATGGACGAATGAATGTTTGCATATTCACACATATTGATCTTGACTCGCAGACTGTGGGTTAGCTATTGTGTACGAGGCACACACGCACGCACGCACGCACGCGCACACACACACACACACACACACACGCACACACACACACACACGCACACACACACGCACGCACACACACACGCACGCGCGCACACGCACGCACGCACGCACGCACACACACACACAGAGGAGAGGGGGGGGGGGGGTAAGGCGTGCATATATAGGCCTAGTCGTGACTCTTGCAACTGTTTTCTTTAGGGAAAAAAAGTGTACCCTCAGCATATATCAGTGTGACCAGCTGAGTCCAAGCAAGACATGGATAATTATGGAATGTGGCGAGGCATGACAAGGACCTGCTGACATCATTCCCTGCCATTCCATCACCGGCGAGCAGATTGCCTTCTGTGACAAGAGAGGCAGATGGAGGCGTTTACCTAGCCGCCTGCGGGTCCCAAGCTGCCGCCTCAGCCAGTGTGTGTCTCCCAGCCATAACTACCAGCCGGCAGATCGATAGCCAGCCCTGCCTCACTGTGTAGATACACAGCCAAACTGGGGCTGATAGTAATAATGTATTTCTAGCTTTAGCAAAATACTGTGTGGAGGTCATTATCATCAGCCAATCGGAAGGAGTCTTGTAAAACTCCCAAGGCGGGTTTCCTTGCGGTTTGAGTCATCCTGCAGCCTCAGCTTGTCCTCCTCTTGTCAAGCTAGAAACGCGTGGAAGAGATAGGGGAGGCGGTGGATGGTTGTTGTAAGACGTGCTCTGGAAGACTTGGGGTTCTTGCCGAAGGCAGAAGCAGAAAGTGGGCTGAAGACAGTGTTTAGGTGTCTGTGGAGGGAAGCAAATCAGGATTACTAACCACCGCTTGCTGCTGCTGCTGCTGCTGCTACTGTTGCTGGTGCAGGCCTTTTGGACACCCGCTGCACGGTCAGCATGGCTGAAAAGACGGAAAAGACAGAAAAACCGGCCGTCGAGAAACCGCAGAGAAAGGTACCAGACTTTTGCTTTCTATTTTTCAGTTCTCGTTGTACGCGTTTTCCGTGTTCATATCACCCAAAACATCCAGTTTGCAGCAGGCTTTGATGTTTTAACATCTATGCGTGTTTTAGTGACGAAACTCGGTCATGAAATTGAATATTCAGTGACTTTATACTGATCAATATATCACATTGTTCCACATGCAAAACAAACAAAAAATCGTTTCCATCGTACTTGTACGAATGTCCCGTCGTTACATGTCATTTAGCTTGAGATGTATCTACAGAGCGTTGTTGTAGTGGCCTTGGCCTAAATCTGATGTGTAAACAGCAGTTTTACTGGTGAGTTTAATCAGGTTTTGCGAAGATGCACACAGATTCTCAGTATCGATTTTCAGGAATTGTCGAACCTGCATAATGCATTGCTCTCAACCTTTATACCATTAACAACGTCGTGGGTTTAGTTACCCTAAGACATAATCATTTTTATACCTTTTGCGTTTTCTGGGCTGTGTGATTTTTACTGTAAAAAGCGGTACAGAACAATAATAAATTCCAGTAATGGTATGAAAATGCGTGGCATTAGCTATGCGGAAAAGGGAGGGGTAACGGTACCCTGCGCAGAGCGACCCCCCCCCCCCCCCCCTATTGATTCTCCTTTCCCGAAGTTGACAGAGGTTCGTTCCCTGGCCCTGTCCATCCTGCTACTACATATTTTCGTCTCTCTTTCTCTCCATTGACAACTTCAATTGGAGTATAATATGAATAAACCATTGTTTTTGCTTCCTCAGTGTGTAAGCCAGTTTCTTTTTTGTCATGTTGCTGGAAATGGGAACAAAAACTGGGTTGAATAACGATCGGTTCGATGCTGGGGAAACAAGTGAAACTGGCGGTGGTGCCGGGCGAGTGTTCCTAACGTCCTTGACCTCCTCCAGGGAAGACAATCGATTGCGCCTACTTGCTGCTTCTAGTTCTACCCACATTCTTCTCGTAGTGCCTCCGCGTTTTCACACACACACACACACACACACACACACAGTCACACACACACACACACACACACACACACACACACACACACACACACACACAGAGTCTCACACACACACACACACACACACACACACACACACA
>CM065682.1:39353047-39363047 GCA_017654935.2 Phymorhynchus buccinoides | reverse complement strand
GATAATACCAACGTACGTTTATGCACACACTCACACACTCACTCACTCACTCAGAGAGAGAGAGAGAGAGAGAGAGTGTGTGTGTGTGGTGTGTGTGTGTGTGTGTGTGTGTGTGTGTGTGTGTGTGTGTGTGTGTGTGTGTGTGTGTGTGTCTGAGTGAGTGAGTGAGAGAGAGAGAGAGAGAAAGAGAGAGAAGCCTTGAAACATTTGTGGGGGAGAGAGGAGAAAGAGAGCTTAGCTTTGAAACAGAGAGAGAGAGAGAGAGAGAGATAAATTTTGAAATCGTTGCGCGGAAAACTACCCTACGCGGAAAACTAACCTACACCATTGCTATACATAATTATTGACCTCCGATGATACTTGTGTGTATCAGCTGGTTGGTTGCTCCCATATAATCACAAGAGTGTGTAGCCTAGTAAAGTATGAAGAAACAGTGCAATGCAATGAAGTTTAGATTAGCGTCCAATCAGTCGTAGACTCTTATGGACGATATTCCTGAAGACAGCAGGGTCTTCCCGTGGATGGAGACGATGCGATGGTGATGAAACAGTGGTTCTGGACGTGGCGTCGTGGTTGATTCCCAATAGCGTTGTGAACCCTTGAGCATAGTCTGGTGCTTCTGTCGTTTGGATGGGTGTCCCAAGTCAGGGCTGTCATCCTCTCCTTGATCAAGTTGGTGCTTAGGGTGGGGTCAGCATCGTCGTCGCAGGGCAGAGATGTTAATGCATTGTGAGACCGCCCGTAGGTTGTCGATCTCAACTACCGCATTTCTTGTTCAAGGCTGCTGGTTGCTAACCCCTCTCCCAAAGGCCGTCTTCAGGACCACCGGGCAGCCTTCTCCATACCGGGACGCTGGTGTCGTCGACACACAACGGGAGACACACCTCAAGTCTAACAGTCTCTGCAGGCGGATGTGATTCCCCCCAGTGGAGCCCTTCCACCCGGTATACCCGGAGCAACCACTGGGCATCGACAGCTGCAGAGATCATCCAAGTCACCGTACGGCGCCCCGTCCGCATGCCAAGTCATCCAACATCCATGGTGAGGGAGGATGACTGCGCTGCCCTTTCTGCTGCCTGCCACTCAGCAGAACTTTAAAGTGTAGTCTGTCACCCTTACCCTTGGGAATGTGATGTGATGTGTATGAGGAAAGTAGAGGGGGTGAGATTTTCGTCCAATTGACCGTAGATCCTTATGGACGTTCTGCTTGAAGGCTGGATAGTCTTCTCGTTGGATGATGATGATGATGATGGGGGGCCGTAGAATGTTGAAAGTGGAGTTCGTGACGTGGCATACGTCGTCTTTCGATGACTCGAACACGTTGCGCATCCTGGAATCGCGGATAACGCTGTTGGTTGCGGGAACATCTCGGACGGGATCCGAGTCTGGAACTGTTGCGTGATGCTGATGTTAGCATCGTTGAATTTTGGTGCATAGATGCGAGCATCTGATGAAGCTTGTCGCTGCCGTTGGCGTTGGCGTCAAAAAATGATGCTCCTGCTGTAGATGGTCTTCTTCCTCCTAAGGCCGTCGTCAGGACCACCGGGCGACCTGCTCCGTACCGGGGAGTCGATGTCGTTGCGGGCGGGCTGGTAGACACGCAGCTAAGTTGAGCCCTCTCTGCAGGCGGATGTGAATACTCCCAGTAGACAGGCGGAAGCAGCCCAACTCCCGCCCGAAATGTCTACTGGACATCGGCATACTGTAGAGACGGCCCAAGTTGCTGCCCGTCGATCCATCCAGTCCGCAAGTCGTTCAACTCCCATGGTGAGGGAGGAGATCCTGCGTCGCCCTTCTCGCTGGCTGCCACACAGCAAGACTTCAATGCAACTGCCACCATTGCATTGGTGTCATCGCGTAGCGAGAGAGAGACCCTCTCGCCACGGACCCCCGGTTGGGAATGATGATGATGTATGAGGAAACAGCTGGTGGCTAGAGTTATAGTGTAGGGACTGTCACCCACAAGGCTATCATGTGTTTTATTCCCCCCTTCCCCCGTAAAAAAAATCGCATTCATTTTTTTTCCACTGAGAAGCAACATTCTGCCATTTTTGGGAAAGGGATAGGGATTATTTTCATAAACTGAAAGAAGCAGACTTTTGAGATTGAGGGTCGTAAACATGAGGGGGGCGGGGGTAAAGTACAAGCTTGTCATATTTCTGTGCTGTGCTAACCTAAAAACAACAACGATTTGGGCGAGTCAAAATGACACATAATTATTCGTAAATGAAAAATGACAAGGCATCACACTCACAATTGTACGAATGCATGTAGGCCTACACACACACACACACACACACACACACACACACACACACACACACACACACACACACACACACACACAACACACACACACACACACACACACACACACACACACACACACACACACACACGCGCCCGCGCACGCACGCATCAGTGCACGCACACGCATGCACGCACACACTCACGCACACACACACGCACGCGCACGCACGCACACACGCACGCACACACACACACACACACACACACACACACACACACACACCACTTTATAGCAAGGGTTAGGGCATACTTTCGCTATTGTCTACCAAACTGAAGTTTGTCATTGAAAATGTTCACCAAGTGTAAAAGAAAACACCAAGATGTTACCATTGAATGTCCCATAATTGATCTTTCTGATCGGGAGGATGTTAAACTTTAAATTTGGATGTTACCTTATCAGATAAGGGATACGATTAGAATTAGGTTAGGGTTGTTTGGCTTTTCACAGAACGGAAGAGCACGATACATTGAGATTGAAGCTGGGGGGGAAACGAGTGGGGTAAGGTAAATCACACATTTGCCGCTTTATTTACAAGCATTTTTTTTTCTAAGGAGTAGCAGAGAGACTTTATAACGGGAAATGTTGCATGTAAAGTGTAACAAACTCAATAGGCATCAGTCACTTCCAAGTTCCAAGGCACACTGAAGGCATTTCGAAGGAGCAAAAATATTGATTATCACCCTGGGGCCAACAAAAACACTACAGGTTGTCTTTAATTAGGTAGTATCCTTCCCCCCCCTCCTCCACACATTGCGTTGCGCTGCATCGTTCGTCATATTATTCCGCAACCTCCCCGCCTTCCCATTCCTCCCAGAACCCAGCTAGTCAGCAGTTGTTGCTATGGTTACAAACCTGAAGAGGGGGGGGGGAGGGGGGGGGAGGTAGGTAGGAAGAGGGGGGAGGGGGCGGGTGGCTAACGGTCGAATTGTTGTTGGAAGCGGGAACGGGATCGTTTTGTTGCATCGCACGTTTACTTTTTCAGCCTGGGTTAATGAGGTTACGCGTCGACTAGCTGACGCACACATTCCTATTACATATACTACTGCATGCTGTGTTGTATTTTTGTTCTTGCTCGCATGTATTTATGTAAAGGTGAAAAGGGGCAGGGGATATGGAAAGAAGACAATGTGTCAGCGATGATATCGATCAGAAAGCGGATGTCTTGTACCTTACGCACCCCCCACCCCCACCTCAAATTTTCGTACTTAAAAAAACAATTCACTGAGAAGCAACATTCTGCCATTCTCGGGAAAGGAATAGCATAGCATAGCATAGCATAGCATAAATGGCACTATAGGCTATTTTGTTTAGCCTTTTGCCCTCTAAATATGTTTTTGATTTTTATTTGGTTTGGCTTCATTCACTGATGACTACTAAGGCATCTGTGTTTTATTCCTTTAAATCTGTATATTAACTGAATACATTTTGTTTTGAAAAAACTTGTCTATGATATTTTTTAATGAATTTAATGACTTTGCATTAACTGCTTCATCGGGAAGGTTATTCCATGCATTTATTACTCTGTTAGTAAAAAAGTTTTGTGCTAGTCTGGTGTTAGTATCTTTTTTGTACAGCTTAAAGTTATGGCCACGGGTTCTATCACCCTCACAAAGAGTTAGTAGGCTGTTAGTAGTGGAATAATCGTATAAATGGTGACATATTTTATAAACTTCAATCATATCACCCCTGAGCCTTCTATACTCTAGGCTAGGTATCCGCAGATAAATAAGTCTTTCCTCATAGGTCATATCATTTGTACCAACAATCTTTTTTGTAAACCTCCTCTGAACTCCCTCTAGCATATCAATGTGTTTTCTCAAATGTGCATACCATACAGGATTTCCATACTCTAACATAGGTCTCACCAAAGCCTTAAATAAAGGAATCATTATAACTTTTGATTTGTTAGTAATAATTGTTAGTTCCATCCGTCGTTTCCTCTCTCAGGATGCCCTGAAGACTCTAGTATGTGCTTTTGTCCTGTCTCGCCTTGACTACTGTAACTCACTTCTTGCTGGCTGTCCATCAATTCTCATCTCTAAGCTCCAACGGGTCCAGCATAATGCTGCTCGTCTCATTTCTCGCTCCCCTAGGTACGATCACATCACTCCGGTTCTTCGTTCCCTACATTGGCTCCCAGTTCAATCCCGTATTGACTACAAAATTCTCCTCCTTGCCTTCAAGTCACTGAATGATCAAGCTCCCCTGTATCTCTCTGATCTTCTTCATCTCTATGTCCCAGCTCGCCAACTACGTTCGTCTTCTGATTCTCGTCTCCTTTCCATTCCCTCCATCCGTCTCAAATCTGCTGGCCAACGTTCTTTTTCTTGTCAAGCACCATCTCTGTGGAATTCTCTGCCTTCTCCTCTCCGACACTCCAACTCAGTCTCCTCATTCAAAACCTCTCTGAAAACCCATCTTTTTCCTGCTGCGCCCTAAATATTTGATCAGTTGTCTATCGTTGTGTGCACGTGAGGGAAGATTGATTTAAGAGGTTTGTGCTGTGTTTTGTGGTGCGTGTGTGTGTGTGTGTGTGTGTGTGTGTGTGTGTGTGTGTGTGTGTGTGTGTGTGTGTGTGTGTGTGTGTGTGTGTGTGTGTGTGTGTGTGTGTGTGTGTGTTGTGTGTGTGTGTGTGAGCATGAATGTGTGCTTGTGTGTATTTTGGTTTTGTGGGTTGTGTGTGCACGCATGTGTGTGTGTTTGTGTGCGTGTCTGTGTGTCTGTCTGCGTGCGTACGTTGTGTGTGAGGGTGTTTGTGTCTGTGTGTTGGTGTATGTGGTCAGTCCATGCGGCTCAGTTGCTGTGACTTACCGAATGGGGTATGAACGAGTTGGCGTCAATAATTGTGTGTTTATGTGTGTGTGTGTGTGTGTGTGTGTGTGTGTGTGTGTGTGTGTGTGTGTGTGTGTGTGTGTGTGTTGTGTGTGTGTGTGTGTGTGTGCGTGTGTGTGTGTGTGTGTGTGTGCGTGTGTGTGCGTGTGCGTGTGCGTGTGTGTTAGAGAGAGAGAGAGTTGCTTTGCATATGCACTGTTGGTGGCTGGTGTCACTCTTGAATGTTGTTTTTTGTTATTTGTTGATGAATAATTGATTGTAAAGCGCTTTGGGCTCATCTGAGGTAAAGCGCTATATAAATGTACTGTTATTATTATTATTATAATAATGCTAACAAGGAGACCGGACATCCTGTTGGCTTTTAATACAATAGTATTTATGTGAGGTTCGAAAGTCAAGCCCAGGTCCACAAACACCCCAAGATCTTTCTCAACATCTGTAGGTAAATAGGGTTAGGGTCAGCCTATGATTATATTCTTTATAAACTGAAAGAAGCAGACTGATATTTAGGGCGGTAAACATGAGGGGGGTGACTAAAGAACAAATTTGCCCAGCAAGCTTTCATGGGAGAGAAGGATCGTATGCTATTACATTTACAACAAACAAACAACTACATGACAAGTGCAAAGTGACGCTATTTTATTCACATTGTCTCTTGTGAATAAAATAGCGTCACTTTACACTTGTGTAGTTGTTTGTTTGTTGTATGTTCCAGTGACGCTGCAGTCTGTTTCAGTTTTTTATATTTTTATTTTATGACATTTACAGCTTTTGGGTAGTTACATTAAGTTGTGGGCAAAGGTTTTGTTTAGCTTTACCCCCACCCCCACCCCCCACCTCGTGTCTTCGGCTTTCAAGATCACTATAATTCTTTCTGTTTTATATATTTTAAAAAAAGAAACACCTAACTAATCCTAACCTTATCCCATACCCGAGCAAGGCAAAATGTTGCTTCTTCTTAGTGATACCAGAGAGAATGTAACATATGTGGTGATATTTACGAACGAGAAAATTAGGTGGGGGTAGCTAAATTACACGGTTGCCAGGATGCGTTTATGTTGCTCGTTTTTGATGGCTTTGACATTTAAAACACAACCGACAGAGGCGCATGTGATTCTGATGACTGAAAACTGGACAAAGAGGACCCCATTTTACATAGGTGTTTTTTTCCTCCATGGCTTGGTGTGATTTTAAGCAAAAGAGATACTGGCTGCACTATGATCTGAACAATCTGTCACTCTCAATCGAGATGGGCTGGGGAGAAGGAATTTAAAGCATGGGCGTAGTGTTTGATGGATGCAATGGGAAAATTATCTGGGGGTATCACAGCAAGAATTGAATTCCATTGTGAGAGAGAGAGGGAGAGAAGGGGGGGGGGGGGAGCAAAAAGGTGAGGATTGTTTGGATAAGGAGGGTATAAGTTGAAGGGGGTGGGGAGGGTGTAGTTCAGAAAGAAATACAATGCTCACTTAACTGGAACCAAAGATTGTATTTTTTTTTACTGATTGTTTTTGCTGGAACTCCCTCTTTACACCTAGCTGATAACGTTGATAAGGTCTCATTGTCTACGTCTGCAATTTGTGAATCTGTCTACTACGGTCTGCTGTGCCCCAATCCATTTCACCACCACCACCACCACATACACACACGCAGCACATGCGCGCACTGCACCTACACACACGTGCGCGTGCGCGCATACACACACACTCACACTCACAAACACACACACATGCACGCATATGCACAGAGAGAGAGAGAGAGAGCATGAACTATTACCCAGAACATCAGTACCACAAAACTGGCTCATTGCCAAGCATCATCTCTTCAGTTTAGACAGAACTACACTTTAGTAGTATGTACTCAGTTTCACTGTAAGATAGGTCCTGATTCAAGTTAGAAATGCAAGTTGAAGTTAAACTGTATGTCAAAAAACTTCATTACCATCTCCCCCGTGGTATGTATAAATAGTTCCCCCACCTTCTAGAAGTTCTGTGCTTGTAACCTCCTCTAATCTGTCACTCTCTTTGCCTTTGCCTTTTCCCTTTGCTTACTGTCATCTATCTTTCTGCCTTACCTGGTCCATTCTCCTGCCTTTTTTTTTCAAGAAACACTTTCAAAAAGATTTCCTCCAGCCGAAGTCGGATATCGTCGGTGAAATTCAAAAACCTTGTATCTCAATGTTTTGGGTTTTTGAGTTAGATATATAATCAGCTCTCTAATTTTTTCCACCACCTTCCACCAAAAGCTTGTATCTCTAACGACTTTCTATCTGGGGTAAATGAGGTTGTGAAAATAGAAGAAAAACTCATAAGTCCCAAATTCAGATCTAGTTAAGGACAAAAACCTTGTATCTTCGTTCTTTTCAAGTATGAATTTTTTTAAAAATGTAATTTTAACAAAATGCAGGACTACACTCGCAACAACATAGAGTCTAGTTAATCAATTGTGTGGTCAACGCGGTTGATTTTTAAAAGTTTTTAAAAAAAATGCTAAGAACTACCAAAATTGAGATGCAAGTTTTTATAATTTCACCGACAATATGCTGGGCCTAATTATTTCTTACTTAGGTGCATAACTGCAGCATGATGCATCTGCACTCATGGTTTTGTCTGAGCGATCGAAGAAGAAGAAGAATGACCATCTCTTTTATAATTTATATTCGCTGAAGGAATTGGTGTTTTTTTTACCCAAATATAATTTTTTTTACAGTATAAACTATTTACATATATTGGATAACTATTGTTATGTGGTTAATGCACAATCTTTTATGAGGGTAAATACAATTTAACCCTTTCACCACCAGCCATATTTCAGCTAAACATTTCCATTAAGTTTACCTGGGTAGAGAATAAAATCCATCTGCAGCATTGGGGATTCTTCTGTGACATATCTAAAATAAGGTCTATCCTTACTTCCCAAAACTAGGGCAATAGGGTATTTGAATAATAGACCCCATTTTGATGCCTTTTAGTGACATAGGTGTTAAATCACTGTGGTGCTAAAATGCGACTTTGGCGGTGAAAGGGTTAAAATCTTTGCGCTATTCATGGGTGCTTTGTTTTGATCTGCTTTTCTGTATCTGCTTATTCTTTTGTTTCATCGTTTGCCTAGTGTTTTAAGCATTGAAAGACTTGTGCGTAAAATTGAGTATTTATTAAGTTTTGTTTCAGTCTTTGCTTGAGCCAGGCATTGTTTCAAGGAATAAATTATGTGGGTTATATGAATGAGCCAGCACTTACCCATATTTTTATGAGTAGCTGCACTACTGCTGCTGATTCTGTGCAGATAGGCAGTTCATTCTGCATGGAAAAAAAATGCAGTGCACAGCAGTACTGTAGCAATTGGAGTGTGTGTGTGTGTGTGTGTGTGTGTGTGTGTGTGTGTGTGTGTGTGTGTGTGTGTGTGCATGTGCAGGTTTTGTGTGTGTGTGTGTGTGTGTGTGTGTGCATGTGTGTGCAATGGTGTGTGTGTGTGTGTGTGTGTGTGTGTGTGTGTGTGTGTGTGTGTGTGTGTGTGTGTGTGTGTGTGTGTGTGTGTGTGTGTGTGTGTGTGTGTGCACACATGCACATGAGTGTGTGTGTGTGTGTGTGTGTGTGTGTGTGTGTGTGTGTGTGTGTGTGTGTGTGTGTGTGTGTGCATGTGCCTTTGTGTGTGTGCATGTGCCTGTGTGTGTGTGTGTCTGCACACATGCACATGTGTGTGTGTGTGTGTGTGTGTGTGTGTGTGTGTGTGTGTGTGTGTGTGTGTGTGTGTGCATGTGCCTTTGTGTGTGCATGTGCCTGTGTGTGTGTGTCTGCACACATGCACATGAGTGTGTGTGTGTGTGTGTGCCCCCATTTTATGCACATATACAAATGTGTGTATTATGTGTGCACACATGTATGTGTCTACTGCAAGGTTTTTAGATTTTAATTAATTAAAACTTACAAGAGCTAGAGGCTTTTGATTTATGTGTGTGCAGACGGCGGGAAGTGTGTGTGCGTGCGTGCGTGCATGCGTGCGTGCGTGTGTGTGTGTGAGTGTGTGTGTGTGTGCGTGCATGTGTGTGTGTGCATGTGTGTGCGTGCATGTGCATGCGCACGCGAATGTGTGCGTGCGCGCATGTGTGTGTGTGTGTGTACACAGAATGTACACATGTGTGCATGCATATGTCTATGCTTTTATAATGTATTTAAATTTAACTTAACTTTGTGTGCAGACGGATGGGAACGCAGGGTTCCTGCGGGCAGCCAGGGATGGGAATCTGAATGAGGTGCTGGAATACCTGAAGGGCAGCACTGACATCAACACCAGCAACCCCGTAAGAGAAACCAGAATAATGTATTGTATAGCATAGGTACTTCATCTGTGTTTGTTGTAAGGAACTCCTCCGAAATCGGAATGTGAATAATAAATAATAATAATAATACATAGTATTTACTGCAGAAATGTAAAAAGGGGTTTTTGCTTTTTACATTTCAGCACTTTTTTTTTTATACAAGTTATTAGTTTTCATAGTCAGTTCAATAATATGTTAGTGGACTATCTAAAGATAGTCCGTTTTGACTCCAAGACTCCAAGCCGTCGTTATATAGCGCCGTTAAGATTAAACTCAAGGCGCTCACATTCACTGATTCACACGCAAATGGGCTAACATACACAACCTTTCTCCCACATTCCTTGTGTTGGCTGAATGCAGCAGGGAGACCACTGAAAACCAGACACATATATAAATGTACCTTATCCATTATGGCCATATGGCCTGGGAATGCAGAAGATCTATATGTTTTGAGGAAGAAACGAGGTGCTGGAATGCCTGAACTGACTCCAACCACCAGCGACCCAGTCAGGAAACTCAGTATAATCTATCATTAATAT
>CM065682.1:39343047-39348047 GCA_017654935.2 Phymorhynchus buccinoides | reverse complement strand
ACATTCCACTATATATCCTATGCCGCAAATACGACTTTTCCTGAGTTCCGACTTACGACCCGATTTCAGGGGTTGAGATGCGACCACAATCTTATCTTTTTGCAGTCAAGTTCGTGCATTGTGTACATTGTGTTCATGAAGATAAAGTATGTTTAACTCATTCGCATCGCAACAATTTTGAATTATTAAAAAAACTCACAAATCACTCCAGCCATACACACGAACAAAACATACATAAACAAAAGGGAGAAATGAAAGAAGATTACAGGTTTTTACTTCAGGTTTAGACATAGGGAAGTGGTAGACTTTTTTTTATATATAGACTTTAGACTTTATATAGAAAAGCTCTACACCGATTGGTTCCCCCACAACAAACCGCTACAAAAGCAAAGTCAGAGGCAAAATTGTGGTCTAAGGAATCGAAGCGAGTTTAGAAGTGACCACATGTGCACACATATTTACTTCCCTTGAAGCAAATGCATCAATTTGACAGCTATTGCTTCTGAACATATATGTCCGGAACGACTTGATTGAGTTAAAACGATGGTTTTATCTTTCAGGCTGGGTTCACCCCGCTGTACATGGCAGCCCAGGAGGGTCACTCCGATGTGGTCAAATACCTCCTGACCAACGGGGGCAACCAGAGCCTGGCCACTGAGGTGAGATAGAGAGAGAGAGGGAGAGACAAAGAGAGCTCTAGACAGAAAGAGAGACACAGAGAGAGACCCACATACACATACACAGAGAGAGACTGAAAGAGAGAGACAGACATACTGGTTAAAAAATGGTTAAGTTTCCTGTCAATTATGAGCGCAGATGCGTCATGCTGCCGTTATGCGCCTAACTAAGAAATAGGCCCAGCAAGTCCGACTTCGGCTGGAGGAAATGTTTTTAAAGTGTTTCGTGAAAAAAGTCAGGAGAATGGACCGGTAAGGCAGAAAGATAGTAAAGGGAAAAGGCAAAGTGAAAGAGAGTGACAGATTAGAGGAAGTTACAAGCACAGAACTTCCAGAAGGTAGGGGAACTATTTATACAAAAGACCCTCGGGTATCCCCACGGGGAGTAAGGGGTAATCAAGGTCTGTATGATTTTTCCACTCCCGTTTCATTCAGGATGGGTTCACCCCCCTGGCGGTGGCGCTGCAGCAGGGTCACGACCGTGTGGTGAGTGTGCTTCTGGAGCACGACACCAAGGGCAAGGTGCGCCTGCCCGCCCTCCACATCGCCGCCAAGAAGGATGACGTCAAGTCCGCCGCACTGCTGCTGCAGAACGAGCAGAACAACGTGGACACCCAGACCAAGGTATGTATGGGACACATGTGAGCTAATCATGAAGCTTAGAGTGAGAGAGAAAAATAGGGATTTTACGCCTTCTGGACCAAATGGCCATATGCTTGGAGTACACAGTGGAACCTCCTTTATAAGACCTTCAAAAATCATCTCAAATGAGGTCTTATAAGGGAGGGGTCTTATAAGGGAGGTAATTTTAATTCTTACAACAGGCATCAAAATTATCAGAGGATTAAGAATTTCTGACAGAGGATTGACTTCTCTTGTCAGAGGTTTTTGCCTTTTTAGTGAGTGTTATCCTTTGTGTTAAATAGCATTTTAAAGTGATTTTTCACTATATTCAGCCTTTTTGGTGGTGTTGGGAACTGATTTCAGTGTTGTCCCTCTATAGTCTGGGGCCTTGATGGCTCTTTTACCGCAGTTTTCAGAGGATTGGACTTCAGACTATTCTGATGCCTGTTGCAAAGAAGGGCAATGTCTCAGAGAAGTAGGTCTTATATGGGAGGGAGTCTTATAATAGGAGGTCTTATAAGGGAAGTTCCACTGTATAACAAATATTGAATACTGTAGTTTAGGGACTATAAGGCGCACCTGATTACAAGGTGCACTCCCCCAAATTTAACACAAAATTCAGATTTTGTTACTCTTATTTTCTTATTATCAGTCACATTATAAGGCGCATGGGTCTCAAAAAAGCATTGCCTTATACAGTGGAACCTCCCTTATAATACCTAATAAGACTCCCTCCCACATAAGACCTACTTCTCTGAGACATTGCCCTTCTTTGTAAGTATTAAAATTACGACCCCTCCCTAATAAGACCCCTCCCTTATAAGACCTCAATTTGGATGATTTTTTAAGGTCTTATAAGGGATGTTCCACTGTAGTAAAACAAAGTTTTTTTACGGTATCCGGGCTCAAAAGATTCCCGGATATTAGTTTCTAGATAAAATACTGCATAAAAGATACCCAGACCAAGGTGTGTGTCAGATGAAGTTATGATAAGACCCCCAAATACTGAAGATACCCAGACCAAGGTGTGTGTCAGATGAAGTTATGATAAGACCCCCAAATACTGAAGATACCCAGACCAAGGTGTGTGTCAGATGAAGTTATGATAAGACCCCCAAATACTGAAGATACCCAGACCAAGGTGTGTGTCAGATGAAGTTATGATAAGACCCCCAAATACTGAAGATACCCAGACCAAGGTGTGTGTCAGATGAAGTTATGATAAGACCCCCAAATACTGAAGATACCCAGACCAAGGTGTGTGTCAGATGAAGTTATGATAAGACCCCCAAATACTGAAGATACCCAGACCATGGTGTGTGTCAGATGAAGTTATTATAAGACCCCCAAATACTGAAGATACCCAGACCAAGGTGTGTGTCAGATGAAGTTATGATAAGACCCCCAAATACTGAAGATACCCAGACCATGGTGTGTGTCAGATGAAGTTATTATAAGACCCCCAAATACTGAAGATACCCAGACCAAGGTGTGTGTCAGATGAAGTTATGATAAGACCCCCAAATACTGAAGATACCCAGACCAAGGTGTGTGTCAGATGAAGTTATGATAAGACCCCCAAATACTGAAGATACCCAGACCATGGTGTGTGTCAGATGAAGTTATTATAAGACCCCCAAATACTGAAGATACCCAGACCAAGGTGTGTGTCAGATGAAGTTATGATAAGACCCCCAAATACTGAAGATACCCAGACCAAGGTGTGTGTCAGATGAAGTTATTATAAGACCCCCAAATACTGAAGATACCCAGACCAAGGTGTGTGTCAGATGAAGTTATGATAAGACCCCCAAATACTGAAGATACCCAGACCAAGGTGTGTGTCAGATGAAGTTATGATAAGACCCCCAAATACTGAAGATACCCAGACCAAGGTGTGTGTCAGATGAAGTTATGATAAGACCCCCAAATACTGAAGATACCCAGACCAAGGTGTGTGTCAGATGAAGTTATGATAAGACCCCCAAATACTGAAGATACCCAGACCATGGTGTGTGTCAGATGAAGTTATTATAAGACCCCCAAATACTGAAGATACCCAGACCAAGGTGTGTGTCAGATGAAGTTATGATAAGACCCCCAAATACTGAAGATACCCAGACCAAGGTGTGTGTCAGATGAAGTTATTATAAGACCCCCAAATACTGAAGATACCCAGACCAAGGTGTGTGTCAGATGAAGTTATGATAAGACCCCCAAATACTGAAGATACCCAGACCAAGGTATGTGTCAGATGAAGTTATGATAAGACCCCCAAATACTGAAGATACCCAGACCAAGGTGTGTGTCAGATGAAGTTATGATAAGACCCCCAAATACTGAAGATACCCAGACCAAGGTATGTGTCAGATGAAGTTATGATAAGACCCCCAAATACTGAAGATACCCAGACCAAGGTGTGTGTCAGATGAAGTTATGATAAGACCCCCAAATACTGAAGATATCCAGACCAAGGTGTGTGTCAGATGAAGTTATGATAAGACCCCCAAATACTGAAGATATCCAGACCAAGGTGTGTGTCAGATGAAGTTATGATAAGACCTCCACAAATAAGACCCCCAAATACTGAAGATACCCAGACCAAGGTGTGTGTCAGATGAAGTTATGATAAGACCCCCAAATACTGAAGATACCCAGACCAAGGTGTGTGTCAGATGAAGTTATGATAAGACCCCCAAATACTGAAGATACCCAGACCAAGGTGTGTGTCAGATGAAGTTATGATAAGACCCCCAAATACTGAAGATACCCAGACCAAGGTGTGTGTCAGATGAAGTTATGATAAGACCCCCAAATACTGAAGATACCCAGACCAAGGTGTGTGTCAGATGAAGTTATGATAAGACCCCCAAATACTGAAGATACCCAGACCAAGGTGTGTGTCAGATGAAGTTATGATAAGACCCCCAAATACTGAAGATACCCAGACCAAGGTGTGTGTCAGATGAAGTTATGATAAGACCCCCAAATACTGAAGATACCCAGACCAAGGTGTGTGTCAGATGAAGTTATGATAAGACCCCCAAATACTGAAGATACCCAGACCAAGGTGTGTGTCAGATGAAGTTATGATAAGACCCCCAAATACTGAAGATACCCAGACCATGGTGTGTGTCAGATGAAGTTATGATAAGACCCCCAAATACTGAAGATACCCAGACCAAGGTGTGTGTCAGATGAGACCCCCAAATACTGAAGATACCCAGACCATGGTGTGTGTCAGATGAAGTTATTATGAGACCCCCAAATACTGAAGATACCCAGACCAAGGTGTGTGTCAGATGAAGTTATGATAAGACCCCCAAATACTGAAGATACCCAGACCATGGTATGTGTCAGATGAAGTTATGATGAGGTTTCAAGTTACCACAAAACTTGAACATCATTCCTCCCTCTCGCCCCTCCCAAAAGACCCCCAAATACTGAAGATACCCAGACCAAGGTATGTATGGGATAGATGAAGTCATGGAGAGGCTTGGAGTATAACAAAACTTGAACATTGTCCTTACCCTTTTTATGTCCTTGAAGATTCCCATTTATGGGGTACTGTAGTAAAATGTGTGTGTGTGGGGGGGTTTATGAAGAAATATGCTGTTTCTGTAAATGCCTCACACTTAACTTACTTTTAGTTATTGATCTGTCTTCCAGTTTATTATGATTTACTTTGATTTTAATACA
>CM065682.1:39290547-39340547 GCA_017654935.2 Phymorhynchus buccinoides | reverse complement strand
CCCTCTCTCCCTCCAACTCTCATCGTCTTTCTCTCTCTCATTCTCCCCCCCTTTCTTTCTCTCAGTTATCTCTGTCTGTCTCTCTCTTTCTGTCTGTCTCTCTCTCTCTCTCTCTCTCTCTCTCTCTCTCTCTCTCTCTCTCTCTCTCTCTCTCTCTCTCTCTCTCTCTCTCTCATTTTTTCAAACCATTCATTCATTCTCTCTCTCTCACTCACTCACTCACACACACACACACACACACACACAGTGACACACACACACACACACACACACACACACACACACACACACACACACACACACACACAGTGACACACACACACAGTGACACACACACACACACACACACACACACACACACACACACACACACACACACACACACACAGTGACACACACACACACACACACACACACACACACACACACACATACCTATCTGCATCAATTTCCCCAGCCTCTCTTCTTTTTTGCTCACCCCTCTCTAGCCTCTCCTTCCTTTCTATCCTTCAGTTATGTATCAGTCCAACAATGAATTAATTGTCAGGTCAAAGCCAAAAGGCACTGTTAGCCTTCTTTTCCCCCTTCTGTTGTAGTACTTTCTGGCTTTCAGCAGATGGGCATCCACTTTCTTTCTTCTTCCTTTTTCATTGTTTTTACTGTGCACATTCCGTTTCCTTTCTCAATATTTTTATCTGCAAATGTTTTTGGGTAAAAGTGATGACATTTGCAAACTTTTTACAAAATATGTAGTATGTAAACACATATATGTGTGTTTCCTTCTATCCCCCACAAACGCATGCACACACACATGCATGCATGCATGCATATATGAATGCATGGCACACACACACACGCATGCATACACACACGCACGCACGCACACACAACAACAAAAACATACACAGGCAAATGTATAAAATATGCACAGGTATATGTGCATGCATGCATGCACAGACATTCACACATACACTTGCACGCACACACAATTCACTATTCACACAAACATACTAATTCGTTCGTTCTCTCTCTCTCTCTCTCTCTCTCTCTCTCTCTCTCTCTCTCTCTCTCTCTCTCTCTCTCTCTCTCTCTCTCTCTCTCTCTCTCTCTCTCTCTCTCTCTCTCTCTCTCTCTCTCTCTCTCTCTCTCTCCCTCCCCTATCAATAAACTTAATGTTTTGTTCTGTCTCGATCAGAGTGGCTTCACTCCCCTGCACATTGCCAGTCATTACGGCAACACCAATGTCTGCACCCTGCTGATCCAGCGAGGAGGGGATGTCAACTTCAAAGCCAAGGTGAGATTACCGTAGCACAGGAGTATTTTCCACCTCTGATTAACGCAGTGCTAAGACACTCTGGAGAGCTGAGACATGTTTCAGAAACGTAGGAAAGCTAGCCGCTATGTAGCGAAGCTTGGAAGGTTACACCAAGCTTGGAAGGTTGGACACCGTTACTTCGTAGCAAAGCTAGCTGCTAGGTTAGCTATGCTAGCAGTCTCACGAGTAGCTATGGAAATTGCGGCCAAGTTTCTGTTTGAATAGATCTGCATTTGAGCATTGTTTAATTTTCTAACAAATAGAGGGATTTTTGAGGAGTTGAGTGTTGATTATCATTATTACCACGCCACCGATTCTGCGGCCATTTCAGACAGCCATTTTCGCCTATCTGTGCAAGCGTTACTTGGCTAGCTTTGCTAGCTGATCAGAAACTCAGCTCTGGACAACAGAGGGTCTTCAGAGAAGAAGCCCTCCTCAATCAAGCGTTTTAGCTTGAACTCCTTACACTCTAAGGGGGCAGGGCCGCACCCAGATCATGACTTGGTGCCCCTCTGCTGCGGACACTTTTTCTTTCCAGAAAAAAACAGCCCCTAATGGTATTCAAACCCACAACCTCTGGAACAGTTGGATTGGGGGGCTTATGAACGACAATCTTTCCAACTGAGCTCAGGGGCTCAGTATTTTTGGGGGAATCTAAATTTTGTTAAAGTTCATTTTGTTTCTTCCTTGGCCATATCCACTATCCATATCAGGCTTCTCTCTGCTGCCTCAAAGGCTCTTTTCCCTAAACGTCTTTCAAGAATGACTTTTAATCCAGTTTCCATGCACTTTCAGCACACGGATAGTACTTTCTGCTTTCATTGAATCACATTTTATCTTTCAGAAGAGTAGGCCTTGTGCTGGTGAGAAGGGTTGACCCAACCATAAACACATGAACCCAGATCATATACAAGGAAGAAACATGTCCAGAGTAAATGATCGTATAATCTGCCAATGAAACGGTGTTCAACTTTTCTTGCTTTCCTTATGTTATGACTGTATTGTACTCGCCAGATTTTGTATTCCCAAAATAACGTCAGTTTTGTACAGCTTGTCCTTTTGACTAAAGTAGTCTGGAGCAAAAATGAAAATGGGAATAACAAAAGTTAAACACCTTCACCCACAGAGGTGCTGAAAAAGACGACAGACTTCATCCTCAAGACCGGATTGGAGATTTAAGCATGACCTGGGATCGCAGAAGAAGAAGAAGAAACACCTTCAATATAATCTTTTCATCTGTTATTCTCTTGACGTTGTCACGCTGATTGGAGTTTTGTTGACGATTTTCTGCGCAGAACAACATCACGCCGCTGCACGTGGCTTCGCGCTGGGGCAAAAGCAACATGATACAGCTGTTGCTGGACAACAAGGCCATCATTGACGAGAGGACACGGGTTAGTACCTCACCACTTTATTTGTCTCTGTTTCTGTTTGTTTGTCTTTGCCTGTAAGGCCATGTACACACATAAGCGGATATCCCATGCGGAAACCCGTGCGCAATCCATGAATAAGTGAAACAAAGAAGAAGGGAAAAGATTTGCGCACGTGTCTGAATTTCCCCATATGCGTAAACTTTTATCCTTCTTTCTTCCACTTATTTAGGGTTTTCCGTAACTTACGCGTCTAATGTGAACCCAGCCTTACTCTCACTCTCTCTTTCTTTCTCTCTTTCTCTCTTTCTCTCTCTCTCTTTCTTTCTCTTTCTCTCTCTCTTTCTCTCTCTCTCTCTCTCTCTCTCTCTCTCTCTCTCTCTCTCTCTCTCTCTCTCTCTCTCTCTCTCTCTCTCTCTCTCTCTCTCTCTGAGCTGTTTGTCTGGTTGTATCACTTGTATGTCAGTGTGTGTTTGTGTGTGATTTCATTTCTATTGAACGTTTATCATTTGTTTATTTTGGCTTTTGATATTCTTAGTATTATTGTCAGTATTGTTAGTTGACTGTACTGCGGTGGGCATTGATATAACTCACTGTATTATAATTTTTTATGTGATCAATATGATAATTTTTTCTCTGAATACTGTTTTCATGCCTTTTATTATTGTGACTCTTACTTTTAAAATCTACCATTTTGCAACCTTGAAGAGGGCCAGAATAAACCAGCCGGAAGATTGAGCAAATTTTATAATATTTTGTGTATTCTTCACAATCACAATCACAATATTTATTCGTCCAATAAAATGGAAATGTGTGTGTGGTGGCACTTAAAACGTTAAAATGTATGCAATAAAAGATCAACTTCTTATAATTGAGATTGTTTTCTCAATTATGATATTAATGATTATGTTGTTGTTGACATACCCTGGCTCCAGGGATCATCCCAACAGCTGAAGCACTTGGAACACTTTGGTACAAATGCATCGGCTACGGATGAGAACATTACCGTTTTTGATTACCCCGCCACATGGGGCAGCCACACTCCGTCTTCGGGGGGAAGATGCATTATGATTATCTTATGATTGCACAGCTTTATTTGTGTGTGGCAGGATGGACTGACCCCCCTGCACTGCGCAGCCCGCAGTGGGCATGAGGGGGTGGTGGACCTGCTGCTGGAGAGAGAGGCACCGCACTCCTCCAAGACCAAGGTCAGATTACCCCCCGTGGGGATACGGGGGGGGGGGTCTTTTGTACAAATAGTTCCCCCACCTTCTGGAAGTTCTGTGCTTGTAACTTCCTCTAATCTGTCACTCTCTTTGACTCTGCCTTTTCCCTTTGCTTACTGTCATCTGCTATCTTTCTATCTTACTGGTCCCTTCTCCTGCCTTTTTCTATAAACTCTCACAAAGATTTCTTCAGCCGAAGTCGGACATGCTGGGCCTAACTATTTCTTAGTTAGGCGCATGACGGCAGCATGACGCATCTATGCTCATGTGACAGGAAACTGTCTGAGCGAACGAAGAAGAAGAAGGAAATTACCACTTTAACTCATTCGCATCGCAACGATTTCGAATTATTAAAAAAATCAAAAAAATCACTCCAGCCAAGCACACAAACAAAACGTACATAAACAAAAGGAGAAATGAAAGAAGATTACGGGTTTTTACTTCAGCTTTAGACATAGGGAAGTGGTAGATCAGGCTTTTTTATATGTAGACTTTATATAGAAATACTCTGCACCGGTTGGTTGCTTCACGACAAACCACTACAAAAGCAAAGTCAGAGGCAAAATTGTGGTCTAAGGGAGCAAAGCGAGTTTATAAATGACCAAGGTATGGGGTGCACACAGATTTACTTCCATTGAAGCAAATGCATCAAATTGACAGCTATCTATTAATTCTGGACATATATACTTGAATGAGTTAACTCTTCTAGCACCATGGGCGAATGTATTCGCCCAAGACATCACTCTACACTCCCACCAAATGCAAAGATATTCACTGCCAAGTGCCCTGCCCTGTGTTTTTCTACTTTCAGAGCTTATGTCAATGATTTTTCTGTTAATGCAATGCATGCACACTCGAAAAAATAGTTACTCCCTTCTTGTTGTTTGAGATGCAGTCAGATAACCAAGAACTTCGAGAAATACATGGCACTAAAAGAGTTGATTAAAGCCCTATTGAATTCGCATTTGTAACAGAAACACCTCTTCTAGTGTTCATATACTTTCCCACAATTTTGAGAAAATCTTGTTTTGAAGCACACAGAGTTCAAATACTTGCATACAATTTTGAGAAAATCTTGTCTTTTGAAGCACACAGAGTGGTCATATACTTTACCACAATTTTCCCACAAGCAAGTTTGCTAATACTGCTAAATGGAAAGCTAACTGAAGCTGTGTCCCCTGTGCACAGAATGGACTGACCCCGCTGCACATGGCGGCTCAAGGGGAACACGTGGACTGTGCCCGACTTCTGCTCTACCACAAGGCCAACGTGGATGAGGTCACTGTGGTAAGTACAGCAGAACCTCAGTATTCCGACCACCCAACTGACTGACCAACACTGTCCCTAATTACGAGGTGGTCATTATACTGGGGCATACTAAAAGGATGACCAGATGTGCATAATATGAAAAAAAGTTGTTTCTGTTATTATAGTCAGTCGAGCCCCAGTATTCCAACAACCCAACTGACTGGCCAGAACTGTCTGTAACCATGAGGTGATCGTTATACTGGAGACTCATTTTAGTAATAAATAAGTAGAGAAGATGTTGAATAAAACTGTCCGAATACTGGGGTGTTTGCAATACCAGATTGCCCGTTAGGTGGGGTTCGACTGTATTGTGTTGAAGGGATATGGGTGTGTGTGGAGGGAGGGGTGTAGAGGCAGGGAGATAGTAGAAAGGAGGACAGTGCTTTGTTTGTTTTTCATGAAACTGCTGTAAAACATGGATTTTGATCAAATACGAGTATTGTGGACAGTGTGCTAACAACAACATAATGGCATAGCTTGAAGTAATTATTGTCATCCATCACTTTAATAAATTATTCTTTAACCCCTTCACTGCCAGAGGAAAACTTGTACATTTATTATCAAGTTTCTTATTATAAAATTGTAAAAAGAGACCTGTTCGACTCAAGCTGAGAAAATGATATAGAAAGATATCTTTCGGGACTTGTCCAAACCAAAAATCATCATTCCAGGGCTATGACATCAAAAGTTAGGACATCATCGATGACATCAAACCCTAGTAGACGCAGAACCAGGCAGGGAAGGGATTCATGTTTGTTTTCGTACCCTGGCTAAAAGACTCCAGGAAGTTAGAGACATGTGCCTTTTGTGTATATAGGCTTTATAAGAGAAAATTTATATGAATAGGAGAGAGGGAGAGTTTATGTATGTTCCATGGATGTGTATTTGTGAATGTATGTGTTTTCTATGAACATTTGCAGTAATGTTATGCTAAATTTTCTTGTTTGCTTAAAATTTAAAAAAACCCAAAAAACTCTTGGTAATCACTAAGTTATTGTTATGTAAAATGTCCAACCTTCTCATTTCAACACTATTACAAACTAACTCACTCATGCACACTTTCAACTCAAAAGCACAAAGAAACACTTTAGACTGTATATGGAATGTATTTGACTGATTCATACATTTATTATGCATGTACAAATGATATTAATTAATATGCTTAATATTGAAAAATGCATGTTGATGGATGGGTGTGTGAGAGAATGAAGGAATTGTGGAGTAGAAGGATAAGAGCGGGAAATAAAATATGTTATAACAAAAGACTCCAGGGATCATCCCAACAGCCGAAGAACTTGAACAGTCTATGGTACAAATGCACCAGCTAGGGATGAGAACATTGCATGTATGACCGTGCTAACGACTTGATGTTATTTTGTAGGACTACCTGACTCCCCTGCATGTGGCGTCTCACTGCGGCAACGTCAAGACGGCCAAACTTCTGCTGGACAGGAAATGCGAACCTAACTCTCGCGCTCTGGTAGGGTTTTGGGTTTTATGTTTTCAAATGTGTGTAAATGTGGGCGAGTGTTTACAATGTATGAGTGTATGCGTTGTACTGGACCAGACACTCTCTTTTCAAAGTCAAATTTCTTCTGTCTGCCGTGCTTGCTATTTGGAGCTTCGGCGCATCAGTTCTGTACGTCATCTTCTGTCTGAAGAAGCCACCAAAACCCTCATTTCTGCCTTTGTTCTTTCAAGACTTGATTACTGTAATTCTCTCCTTGCTGGCTGCCCACAAAATCTCCTGATTAAATTGCAGAAAGTCCAAAATAATGCTGCTCGCCTCGTCCTGAAATGCCCGAGGACCTCTCATGTTTCTCCTTTGCTTCAATCTCTCCACTGGCTCCCTGTTGAAAAGCGCATAGAGTATAAACTCTCTCTATTATGTTACAAGTCGCTGAATGGTTTGGCCCCATCATATCTCTCTGATCTTCTATCGATTTATACTCCCACTAGACTGCTTCGCTCCTCCTCTGACACTCACGTTCTGCAGATCCCCCGTTTCCGTGCCAGAACTCTTGGCGAACGTTCTTTTTCTTTCCAAGCTCCCTCCTCCTGGAATGGCCTCCCTTCTGCACTCCGAACCTCAAACAGCCTCTCTTCTTTCAAGTCCTCCCTCAAAACAACTCTCTTCAAAACATAATCTTTCTCATCCTCCTCCTGCAAAGGTTATCCGTTGAGTCATGTGTGTGTGTGCGTGTGCGTGCGTGTGTGTGTGTGTTTTGTTGGTGTGTGTGTGTGTGTGTGTGTGTGTGTGTGTGTGTGTGTGTGTGTGTGTGTGTGTGTGTGTGTGTGTGTGTGTGTGTGTGTTTGACCTTAAGTTCGTGTGAGTGTTTTGTGTGTTGTCCAGCTTTTCATTTTGTTAGTATTGTTTTTATCATGATTGTAAGCGCTTAGGGCTTTTGTTAAGATTAAGCGCCCTAAATATTCATTATTATTATTATTATTATTATGCAATATGTGTGTGTACATGTATGTGCATGAGTGCTTATGTGTGTGTGTGCCTCTGTGTGTGTGTATGTGTATGTATGTGTGTGTGTGTTTTCTCTCCATCTGTCTGTCTCCTTTGAATTCTTGTTGCACAGAATGGGTTCACTCCCCGTGTGCAAGAAGAACCAGATCTCTCTCTCTCTCTCTTATTTGCCTGCTTTATGCCTTAGTTTTGTGTGCATATTAAGTGCACTTCCAAATGTGTGTAGGTCGGTGGCCTCACATTAAAATTAATTCAGTGAGTCTCTCTCTCTCTCTCTCTCTCTCTCTCTCTCTCTCTCTCTCTCTCTCTCTCTCTCATATATATACTTTTACTCTTTTGTTGCGCAGAACGGGTTCACCCCCCTGCACATTGCGTGCAAGAAGAACCGCATCAAGGTAGTGGAGCTGCTGCTCAAGTATGGAGCTTCCATCGAGGCCACCACTGAGGTGAGAGAAACTACTCTTTGTCTTCTATACACTTTGTGTTTAACCCCTTGACTGCCACCAACGTATTGCGTACTGACCTGATGACATCACTGATGACGTCATCAGATGAAGAGGAATAACCCTGATATGTTGGCTTTTGCTCTAACATAGTCAAGAGATTAATATCCCCAGATCATTTTGCCAGATTGGCTCCATCAGTTGTCTTTTTTGTGGCATGATTTGCCCAATGTTTTTTTCTTTAATTTTCTCTGGCAGTCAAGGGGTTAAATACATTTTCCTTAGATTTAGGATGGGTATGTGTGTGCAATCATAGAGTAAATAAGCGTGGGTGTTTTTCTTGCCTCTCTACTGTTTGCTGTGTGTCATCTGTTGGATGTGATTGATTGTACTTTGGAGTCTGTTCACACAATGATGATGATTGTAGAATTCAACAAAAAATGGGGAAATTGTCTGCAGTCTGTTCGTTTGTTGTGATACAACAATGGACAGCACAGTGGAACCTCCCTTATAAGACCTTCAAAAATCATCAAAAATGAGGTCTTGTAAGGGAGGGGTCTTGTAAGGGAGGGGTCTTGTAAGGGAGGGGTCTTGTAAGGGAGGGGTCTTGTAAGGGAGGGGTCTTGTAAGGGAGGGGTCTTGTAAGGGAGGGGTCTTGTAAGGGAGGGGTCTTGTAAGGGAGGGGTCTTGTAAGGGAGGGGTCTTGTAAGGGAGGGGTCTTGTAAGGGAGGGGTCTTGTAAGGGAGGGGTCTTGTAAGGGAGGTAATTTTAATACTTACAAAGAAGGGCAATGTCTCAGAGAAGTAGGTCTTATGTGGGAGGGAGTCTTATGAGGGAGGTTCCACTGTATTGCGAAGCTGTCATGCGCCAAGAATTACATTCCTTTACATCACCCTAAGAACAATAACAAAGAACAGTTTAAAAAACCCATTAACTGGAGAAAGTTAAAGGCGAGCGCAAAGAACAGTAACTATGGCAACTGCATTTTATTCCATGGCCTTGGTGTTATTACTTCTCCAAGTAATTGGTGTTTTGTCTCTCTCATCAGTCTGGGCTGACTCCCTTGCACGTGGCGTCGTTCATGGGCCACATGAACATCGTGATCTACCTGATCCAGCACAACGCCAACCCTGACACCCCCACCGTGCGCGGTGAGACCTCCCTGCACCTGGCTGCCCGCGCCAACCAGACTGACATCATCCGCATCCTGCTGAGGAATGGGGCCACTGTTGATGCCAAGGCCAGGGTGAGTTATGGTCTGTCTGTCTGTCTGTCTGTCTGTCTCTATCAGAATGTGTGTGAGACCTGTGAGAGACTCATCCTGCTGAGGAAATGAGGCCACTGTTGATGCCAAGGCCAGGGTGAGTAACTGTATGTTTGTCTGTGTCTGTGCCTGTCTGTCTGTGCCTGTCTGTCTGTGTCAGTGCCTGTCTGTCTGTGTCTGTCTGTCTCTATCAGAATGTGTGTGAGTGTGTGAGACCTGTTGAAGAAATGGGGCTATTGTCTATGCCAAGGCCAGGGTGAGGTTGTGTGTGTGTGTGTATGTGTGTGTGCGTGCATGCGCAAGTTTGTGTGTGTGTGTGAGACAGAGAGAGTGAGCGAGTGAGCATCTTGTGCATCCTGCTCAGGATAGGGCCACTGTCGATGCTAAAGCCAGGGTGAGATGTGTGTGTGTGTGGGCCAGAGATAGAGAGAGAGACTTCATGCTCATCCTGCTGAGGAATGGCGCCACCATCGGTACCAAGGCCAGGGTGAGATGTGTTTGTGCATGCATGCATGTGTGTTGTGTGTGTGTGCGTGCATGCATGTGTGTGTGTTTGTCTACACTACAATTCGTTGTTATTTGTCCATCCCTTTGGGTGATGACCAGGCATCAACAGTTCATTTCTTCTTTCTTTAGGGGAAGGTTAGGATCCTGAATGAATCCACATATGGCTAATGAGGTCAATGCGAGCCAGAAACTTAGGATCTACGACAGTGAGGGCAGGAAAAACTAAAGTGTTTTGGATCAGTTAGGTTTCAAGAACTGCAGTGGACAACGTTACACAATGATTACTGATGGTTTATTGATGGTTTATTTCATTGCAGGAGCAGCAGACCCCCCTGCACATCGCCTTTAACCCTTTCACCACCAACCATATTTCAACCAGAAAGTTCCATTACATTTCCCTGGATAGAGAACAAATCCATCTGCAGTATTGTGGATTCTTCTGTGAGATATATAAAATAAGGTCTATCCTTACTTCCCAAAACTAAGACAATAGGGTCTTTGGATAATAGACCCCAATTTGATGCCTTTTAGTGGCATAGATGTTAAATCACTGTGGTGCTAAAATGCGACTTTGGCAGTGAAAGGGTTAACGTGGACAACGTTACACAATGATTACTGATGGTTTATTGGTTTATTTCATTCCAGGAGCAGCAGACCTGCACACCGCCTCTGGCCTGGGCAACGTGGACAACGTTACACAATGATTACTGATGGTTTATTGGTGGTTTATTTCATTCCAGGAGCAGCAGACCCCCTGCACATTGCCTCTGGCCTGGACAACGTTACACAATGATTACTGATGGTTTATTGGTGGTTTATTTCATTGCAGGAGCAGCAGACCCCCCTGCACATCGCCTCTCGCCTGGGCAACGTGGACAACGTGGTGCTGCTGCTGCAGCACGGGGCCAGCGCGGACGCCACCACCAAGGACAAGTACACCCCGCTGCACATCGCCGCCAAGGAGGGCCACGACGAGGTGGCCCAGGTCCTGCTGGAGAACGGGGCTTCCCACGACATGACCACCAAGGTGGGTACCACGTTTTGACTCACAAGTGTCCCCTGGGGGATATTTCCCACCTTCTGGAAGTTCTGTGCTTGTAATTTCCTCTTATCTGTCATTCTCTTTGACTATGCTTTTTCCCTTTTCTGTCTGTCATCTGCTATCGTTCTAGCTTAATGGCCTGTTCTCCTGGCTTTTTTTCCAAAGAATCTTCCAAATAATTTTCTCCTTTGAGCTCAAAATCGGAATCTGTCGGCTGAGTGCAGCGGGGAGACCAGTGAAAACTGAAAACTGGACAGATACGTACCTCATCCATTAAGGCCATATGGCATAGGAACACAGAAGAAGAAGACTCGCGAGTGAACAAATTGAGTATATGTACTCATGTTCTGGTGAGATCAGTGAAAACTGAAAAACTGACAAATATGTACCTCACCCATTACGGCCTGGGAGCACAAGAAGAAGACTCGCAAGAAGTGAGTGCATGTACTTATGTTCTGGTATATGCCTATGGGTGGATGTAGGGGTGTGGGTGGGTGGTGAAAAACTTCAACATTGTAATTTTTTCAGAAACCACAAGTTGTAGCACCACTAAATTTTGCACTGAGATAAATGCCATCAAAACATGTCCACTGACTGGGGCTTTCCATGATATGACCGCCAAGGTGGGTGGCATTTGTTGACTCACAAGTGCATGTACTCATGTTCTGGTGTGTGCCTGTGTGTGGGTGGGCGTGGGTATGTGGTGAAAGACTTTAACATTCTAATTCTCTCAGAAATTACAAGTAGTAGCACAACCAAACTGTGCACAATGATAAATGCCATCAAGACCTTTCCACTGACTGTTTTTATGAATAATACACCAAAGCGAGTTTGTAACTTATCAGTTATTAATTTGATTTAAGGATACTTTGCTCTCAAAGACTGTTCTGAAAAGGTCTAAGGCCGTGTGCATACATATTCCATGCAGAAACCCGTGCGCAATCCATAAATCAGTGAAACAAAGAAGGGAAAAGATTTGCGCACGTGTCCGAATTTCCCCATTATGCGTAAACTTTTATCCTTCTATTCTTTCTTCCACTTATTTAGGGTTTTCCGTACGGAACTTACGCGTCTAATGTGAACCCGGCCTAAGGCTAATCTGAATTCACAGAAATCTGTCTTGTTTTCACTGAATTCCTGAATGTCACTCCATGATCTGACTGTTGTGGTTCCAATTCAACAGAAGGGGTTCACCCCCCTGCACATCGCGGCCAAGTACGGCAACATCAAGGTGGCGCGGCTGCTGCTGCAGAAGGACGCCAACCCGGACATCCAGGGCAAGAACGGGCTGACCCCCCTCCACGTGGCCACCCACTACAACCACGTCAACGTGGCCCAACTGCTGCTAGAGAACAAGGCCAGCCCCCACGCCGCAGCTAAGGTGAGTATAGCGGGAAAGAGAGGGGTAGGGAGACATCCAGGACAAGAACGGGCTGACCCCGCTCCACGTGGCCACCCACTACAACCACGTCAACGTGGCCCAGCTGCTGCTGGAGAAAAAGGCTAGCCCCCATGCCACAGCTAAGGTCTGTGTATAAGTAGAAACTTTCTTTTGTCTTACTTGTATATATCACAAGGCTTTCTGTTCTCAATCATGCTGAACAGTTGCAGTTATAAATATTCTACACAGCAATTACTCACTCTTTCAGACCTGTTTACTCTACTCTTTTTGAGTAGTATTCTACTCTATTTGGACCTCTACTGCTCTTCAAAATTGAAAATAATGCTCTACTCATTTTCAGTGAAAATTGTTTCATGGTTTAATGAATAAAACTGCACATTTTGCACAAAAACTACTCATTTCAGCTATCTAGACTACTCAAAACTTGTGTAGGGGGTGAACAGGTCTGCTCTTTCACGAATCCTGTCACAGCAAACAAAGCTCAGAATGTTCAATTCCAATGTCAAATCGGTACTGCTGTATGGGTCAGTGACGTGGAGGATGACAAAGGCTACAATACACAAAGTGCAGACATTCATCAACAGCTGTCTTAGAAGAATCCTCCAAATTCATTGGCCAGACAAGATCAGCAACACCGATCTGTGGCAAAGGATAAATCAGTTGCTAGTGGAGAGCCAAATTGGTAATAGCATGGGGGGATGGATAAAAGAATGGGGGGATGGATTGGGCACACGCTAAGGAAGCCAGCGTCAAACAATACCAGACAAGCTTTGGCATGGAATCCCCAAGGCTAAAGAAAGAGAGGCCGGCCAAGAAACACCTGGCGAAGAGATCTCCTGGCAGATGCCAAAAGGATGGGCCTTACCTAGAACCAGTTAGAGACAAGGACAGAGGTCTCTTACCTGGCACAAGACAGGGGGCTGTGGAGGTCTCTTCCTGGCCAAAAGGATGGGCCTTACCTGGAGGCAAGGGAGACCTGTGGAGGTCTCTTCCTGGCAGACACCAAAAGGATGGGCCTTACCTGGAACCAGTTGGAGGCAAGGGCACAAGACAGGGGCTGTGGAGGTCTCTTCCTGGCAGACACCAAAAGGATGGGCATTACCTGGAGGCAAGGGCACAAGACAGGGGGCTGTGGAGGTCTCTTCCTGGCAGACACCAAAAGGATGGGCCTTACCTGGAACCAGTTGGAGGCAAGGGCACAAGACAGGAGGCTGTAGGTCTCTTCCTGGCAGACACCAGAAGGATGGGCCTTACCTGGAACCAGTTGGAGGCAAGGGCACAGGACAGGGGGCTGTGGGGGTCTCTTCCTGGCAGACACCAGGATGGGGCTGGAACAAGTTGGACAGGGGGCTGTGGAGGTCTCTTCCTGGCAGACACCAGGATGGGCCTTACCTGGAAAGGATGGGCCTTACCTGGAACCAGTTGGAGGCAAGGGCACAAGACAGGGGCTGTGGAGGTCTCTTCCTGGCAGACACCAGAAGGATGGGCCTTACCTGGAACCAGTTGTGGAGGGGGCTGTGGAGGTCTCTTCCTGGCAGACACCAGAAGGATGGGCCTTACCTGGAACCAGTTGGAGGCAAGGGCACAAGACAGGAGGGCTGTGGAGGTCTCTTCCTGGCAGACACCAGAGGGATGGGCCTTACCTGGAACCAGTTGGAGGCAAGGGCACAAGACAGGGGGCTGTGGGGGTCTCTTCCTGGCAGACACCAGAAGGATGGGCCTTACCTGGAACCAGTTGGAGGCAAGGGCACAGGACAGAGGGCTGTGGAGGTCTCTTCCTGGCAGACACCAGAAGGATGGGCCTTACCTGGAACCAGTTGGAGGCAAGGGCACAAGACAGAGGGCTGTGGAGGTCTCTTCCTGGCAGACACCAGAAGGATGGGCCTTACCTGGAACCAGTTGGAGGCAAGGGCACAAGACAAGGGCACAAGGGACAGACAGAGGGCTGTGGAGGTCTCTTCCTGGCAGACACCAGAAGGATGGGCCTTACCTGGAGACCAGTGTGGAGGCAAGGGCACTGGACAGTTGGAGGCAAGGGCACAGGGAGGGCTGTGGAGGTCTCTTCCTGGCAGACACCAGAAGGATGGGCCTTACCTGGAACCAGTTGGAGGCAAGGGCACAAGACAGAGGGCTGTGGGAGGTCTCTTCCTGGCAGACACCAGAGGGATGGGCCTTACCTGGAACCAGTTGGAGGCAAGGGCACAGGACAGGGGGCTGTGGGGGTCTCTTCCTGGCAGACACCAGAAGGATGGGCCTTACCTGGAACCAGTTGGAGGCAAGGGGACAGGGGGCTGTGGGGGTCTCTTCCTGGCAGACACCAGAGGGATGGGCCTTACCTGGAACCAGTTGGAGGCAAGGGCACAGGACAGAGGGCTGTGGAGGTCTCTTCCTGGCAGACACCAGAAGGATGGGCCTTACCTGGAACCAGTTGGAGGCAAGGGCACAGGACAGAGGGCTGTGGAGGTCTCTCATTGGTGGCCTATATCCCGGAAGGGGTGCAAGGCTAAACTAATTACTCACTCAATAGATGACTATGTGCTTAGCATAAATTTTGATGATGAACTTCATAATGAACTAGAAATGTACATTAGAATGTTGAGATGTTTTTGCTAGTGTAAGATTTTCTGTTGTACATTGATGTTTTGTTCTGAAGTATGGACGTTATCTGAAAGTTGAATCGGTTTCACAAAGGTTCCATAGCTTAAAGTAGATGGAAAAAATGACATTATTCTTCCATTTCCCCCACCTTCAATTATGCAATTTGTTTTCATATAGTACTAACAGGTCTGCATGTTGGTTGAGTATGCACGTACCCCCCCCCCCCCCCCCCCTTGAAATCGTAGAGATTGTAGAGAAATCATGTCATGCTTGCATCATTTTGAGGGGTACGCAACCCCCCTTGGTACTCTAAATCATGAATATGTTTCACAACTTGAAGTTGAAACGTGTCAACTCATGAAGTCAAACATTGCAATCATTTTAAATGTGTCCCTTTTTTTCCTCATCTCTGTGCATCTATTTATACATTTATAGTGACAAAACATAAGACTGAAGACACCACAGAAAAGATTGAACAATGTTGTACATGCTCAAAATGATAAGCACAAGAAAGCCTTGTTGGACAAGCTTGAGTCAGTTTCATTAAGTTGAACAAAATAACAAAAAAAGTGATAATGAAGCAGGAGATTTAAGAAAATGGGATGTTTGTGGATAAAAGAGAAATGTTTCCTTTCAGAATGGCTATACTCCGCTGCACATCGCAGCCAAGAAGAACCAGATGGACATTGCTACAGCACTGCTGGAGTATGGGGCCAAGCCTAATGCTGAATCCAAGGTAGGTCAACATCGTGTTCCTTTTCCCCGGCTGTTGCTGATAGTCTAGATTTGTCCTATGCCCATCAATAACACACTCTTCTTTTGTGCCTAGTTTAGTCATCCGATTGCTGAAACACTTTGGGAATAACATAATTTTCTCTCCTATGCTTTAAGATAATGAGGCAAAGATTTTATGATAGAACTATGTTTTTAAATATCAATAGCAGATTGTTGGGCAACGTTTAAGAATAAAAAGGCATGAAGATGAGCGATAGCACTACTTTAATATTACGAAAGTACAGACTGTGTTGAAAAACCATGTGTGTGATCTGAGATCTGAACCTTAGGCAGTGCAATTTGTATACAGCAAAACGTTGGACGCAGTATCACCAGAGTTCCTTCTTTCCCCGGAGTGGAATGACCTGCCTACATCAGCAGTGGAGGCCAGAACTCCAGAGAGTTTCGCAGCCAGAGTCTGGAAGCACCTGAATGGACACCCGCCTGTTGCACCCGTCATGCCTGATGGCCCCACTCAGGGGTCATTGGGCTAGCAACCCAAACTCTCTTCTCCTTTTTTCCCCTTCTCTTCTGCTTTTGCTTGTTGCTGGAAGTGGGGTCTGTTCCTTCCCGGCTGAACTGGGGGGTTTAACCCCAGTGCAAGCACTTAATCCTTTATCTTTTTATCTGTCCCTCTTCTGTCTAAGGCCTGACTTTTCAGTTTCTTCTCAGGCTTTGAGCCTTTTCTTCCGGCATAAGTGGTAGAACCTCCCGGTTCTGTGGCAAAATAATCAAAGAGTTGATTGTGGCCTCGCACAGTGAAGAAGGGAACTGAATATGGGTAGTATTCCTGAATATGTATCATGTTCAGTTGTAAGGTATGCCATATATAGGTGATATTATTGTTTCCAGTGAGATAATAACCAATACAAAGGCTTACTGTACTGTGCAGAATGGGTTCACCCCTCTTCATCTGGCCTCCCAGGAGGGTCACACTGATATCGTGTCCCTGCTTCTGGAGAAGGATGCCAACGTCAACGCCAAAGCTCAAGTAAGTGTGTCGACATTGGCTCAAGTTGTCTCTTTTGAAATAGGATGCCAACGTCAGCGCCAGAGCTCAAGTAAGTGTGTCGACAATAGGATGCCAACGTCAACGCCAAAGCTCAAGTAAGTGTGTCGACATTGGCTCAAGTTGTCTCTTTTGAAATAGGATTCCAACGTCAACGCCAGAGCTCAAGTAAGTGTGTCGACATTGACTCAAATTGTCTCTTTTGAAATAGGAAGCCAACGTCAACGCCAGAGCTCAAATAAGTGTGTCGACATTGGCTAAAGTTGTCTCTTTTGAAATAGGATTCCAACGTCAACGCCAGAGCTCAAATAAGTGTGTCGACATTGGCTAAAGTTGTCTCTTTTGAAATGTCCTGTGATAACTGTCAAGTCTTTCTTGTCATGGTAAGACTATCTAGTGGTTTTGGAGAAAAACAGGTCGCACATTTCGTTTTTATTTAATGATGCACAGAAATGAATTTTTTTTTTTTTAAGTAACAAAATCAGCTCTTTTTTTTAAAGAATAAAACATCTTGTGAATTTAGGATGAAATTCAACCAATATCTAAAATATAAATCAAAATCTGAACCCTTTCTTAATTTATTTACTCGTTTTTGAAGCCAACTCGGCAGAAACAAAGCCAAAACACTCTCTTCTATGTGGTCAGATTTCTGTAAATGGTATATACGAGGGCCACCTTGGTGGACATTAGCTTTGCTCAACGGCTATAACAAGGCAAAAAATAATGAAAATTTGCAATATACGTATTGTGATAATGGTCTATCGTGTGACATGATTTACATTATCAGAATATTCACATTACAAAATATAATGAGAGGCCCTCGTGTCAAACTTCACATGACTGTAAAATCAAAATTAGCAAAGATATTTACATTCTGTACACTGCTCCTCTCTCTGATGTTTTTGCTAGTCACTCTGTTATTGACCATTCCTTTGCTGATGATACCCAGCTTCAAAAATCGGCAGAACCTACCCAACTTGACAGCGCTATTCAGTCTATGGAATCCTGCCTTCATGATGTCAAATCCTGGATGACATGCAACAAATTAAAACTTAATGATGACAAAACGGAAGCTCTGATTGTTTCCTCTCAGCGTATGTCTGCAACGATATCTCTTCCAGAAACTCTTACAGTTGGCAATGCTTGTGTTCAGTTTTCTAAGTCAGCAAAGAATCTCGGAGTTACCCTCGATTCAAATCTTACAATGCATAAACAGGTTATTAATCTCATACGTTCCATCAATTATGAGCTCAGACGAATCAGTGCTGTTCGACACTTTCTGTCTGTTGCAGCCACGAAAACTCTTATTTCTGCCTTTATTCTTTCCCGCATTGACTATTGCAACTCTCTTCTCTGTGGCTGTCCTAAGTATCTCCTGCAACGTGTTCAAAAACTGCAAAACAGTGCAGCACGCCTCACTCTCAAGATTCCACGTTCTGATCATATAACACCTCATCTTCGTAACTTGCACTGGCTTCCAGTAGAGGCTAGAATCAAGTATAAAATAGCTTGCCTTTGTTTCGGTGCTGTTCACTCCTCTGGTCCCGTCTATCTCTCCGAACTAGTAACTGTCTACTTACCTGCTCGCTCCCTACGTTCTTCCTCTGACTGCTGCACACTCAAGGTTCCTCGGGTCCACACGAAATCGTTTGGTGAACGATCTTTCTACTATTTAGCACCTCACTTATGGAATTCCCTCCCACAACATGTCCGCTCATCTGACTCTATCTCCGCCTTTCGCTCTGCCCTTAAAACTCACTTGTTTCGGACATATTATGATTGATTAGTGTTTGTGTGTGAGGTGTGTGTGTGTGTGTGTGGGGGGGGGGGGGGGGCCGTTTGATTGCAGAAATCTTGTAAAAAATGTATTTACAATTATTTTATTATTCGTATTTTGTATGTAGAATGTCTACGTCTTGTAAACTTTAAATGCTTGTAAATGAGGTAGAAGGGTATTTTTGTTTTTGCAAAATTTGTCTATTATAATTAGTCATGTAATTGGTATGTCGATGGCAGTATGATTTTATTTCAAGTTGCAGTATTGTATTCAAACTTCATTGGGAATGTGAATGTGGTCTCTATGTTTCTTCTTAGAATGTTCATGTTGTAACTATTTTACTTGTATAATTAATTGTGTGCGAGCGAGTGTGCGTGTGCGCATGCATGTGTGTGTGTGTGTATGTGTGTGTGTGTGTGTGTGTGTGTGTGTGTGTGTGTGTGTGTGTGTGTGTGTGTGTGTGTGTGTGTGAGTAAGGAAGTAAGAGAACGTTGTGTGTAAGCATCGTGCTTATTTTACTTTCTAATGATTAATTATTTGTTTGCCTTTAATGTTCTTGTTATCAATGTAAAGCGCACTGAGCTCATGTGAGAAAGAGCGCTATATAAATTCCCATTATTATTATTATTATTATTATTATGAATAACGAATCTTTGCTCCATCTATGCTACCAAAATTTGAATGTATGCAAAATTTCCATTGTGTCTGGTTTTCTCATGTACACATGTACCATCATATATATTGTCAACAACATTACTGATGATATTTTGCTTGTGGTTCCCAGAATGGGCTGACTCCCATACACCTGGCAGCTCAGGAGGACAAGGTGCCAGTGGCCGAGATCCTGGTCAAGTACGGATCGGAGATTGACTCCCACACCAAGGTCAGTTCTCACCTGTTTTGTTTGTTCACTTTTCTTTGTTTGCTTGGCTAGATGTGTGTGTGCATGTGTGTGTGTGTCTGTGTGTGTGTGTGTGTCCCCCATCATTGAGGCTCCACTCTTTCTCTTCTCTCTTGCCTTTAGGTCTGTTTCTGCTGTATACCATTTATGTCATACGTGTGTGTTTGCTTTGTATTGCATTTTTGTTTGAATGCGTTATGAATGCTAACGTGTGTGTGCGCTTTGATTTTATTTCTATCAAGATTCAGCGCCGTATAAATACTGTGTGTTGTTGTTGGTATGTGTGTGCAGGGCTGCGTGTGTGGATGTGGGAATGGGGAGTACTCATTCAAAAGTTAGTCATCTTGATGATCTGAAACGGCCAATAAATTATTATGGATGAAGAGAAGCTCACTGAAGGCTTCTTCTGTTAACAGATCTATCTCCTTTTGTGGATATGGCTGCCTTTGGTGCTTTTAACTGACTTGGTTACAGTACTTTGTCTCAAGAGCTCAGAATTTTAAAAAAATCAAAGAAAGAAACATTGGAACTAAATGTTTCACTTCAAATTTCTTGTAATGTCATGTTACAGTAATTATGTTAGTGTTGGTGCATAAGCCTGTATGCCTTTATTTCAGTTTAATATTTATCCATGATGTTATGGAGTATGTTTGTGTCTGGATATTGTGTGTTTGCTCACACTTGTATGTATGTTTTTTTGTAAATGTGTGTTTGCTTGTATTTGTCTGTCTGTCTACCTGCCTGTCTATCTATCTTTGAACCTGACACAGCACCCCGTTTTAAGTGTTTTCTGTTTGTGACTTTACACCCACCTCCAGCATAGGCCATACCAGAATTTATATCCATACTTGTATTTTTAAAAATCCCACACCCAACAACACCTGAATCAGACTGCAACTTTGCGTCACTGGAACATACAACAAGCGAACAAGCACAAAAATAAATATGTAAATGATCATTTACAGATTGGATTGTAGAGGGGAAGTATTGTTGTCCTTTTGCTATCTTTGCTGTTTGTGTTTTTGCAGTTTTCTTGTGTGTTTATGTTGATAAAGGCGCATTTGCCAAAGTATTCAATTGTTTTCTTGTGCCTCATGTGACTAAAACAACATCACTTCACACTTGCGTGCTTGTCTGTTTGTTGTTTATCCTTACTTGTATTTTAGTACAGCACTTGAAGGGTCGTTCCCTAACCCTAACCATGACCAGTGGTTAAAAAACAAAACAAAAAGAACTTGTCTGTATTTTACGGTGCACCCGATTATAAGCTGCACCCCCCAAATTTGACTCAAAATTCAGATTGTGTTGCTCTGTTTCCTTACTGTATTATCAGTCACATTATAAGGCGCTGGGATCTCAGTCTAAGAAAAAAGTATCGCCTTATAGTCGGTAAAATATGGCACTTGGGACAGACGTTAGGTCTCAACTATTAAGAGCGCTCTAGATTAGGAAACTAAGAGCAATCAGAATGTGGGGAATCTGTTTGCTGTGCTAAAGTTTTAGCCATTGACTGTTGTCTGTATTTCTCTCCATCAGGAGTGTGCTATAAGTTTTAGCCATTAACCGTTGTCTGTATTTCTCTCCACCAGGAGTGTGCTAAAGTTTTAGCCATTGACCGTTGTCTGTATTTCTCTCCACCAGGCTGGCTACACCCCGCTGCACACGGCGTGTCACTTTGGCCAGGTGAACATGGTTCGCTTCCTGCAGGACCACGAGGCCTCGGTCAGCTCCACCACCAAGGTGGGCTACACCCCGCTCCACCAGGCCGCCCAGCAGGGCCATGTCCAGGTGGTCAACCTGCTGCTGAAGAACCAGGCCTCACCCAACGCTGTCACCAACGTAAGTTACGGATTTTAGACTTGCGCCTGTAAACGAAGTGAGTCTTTTCTTTTGGCTCACTCGTGTAAACAAAGTGATTCTATGTTCTCATGTTTTGATTGTATGTGTGTGTGAGTGTCTAAAAGTTATCAACCTGTTGCTGAAGTATCAGGCCTCATCCAACACTGTCACCAACGTAAGTTAGGGTTTTCTGGCTCTCTCGTGTAAAACAAAAGTGAGTCTTTTTTTGTTTCACTTGTGTAAATGAAATGAGTCTCTTACTCATGTATGTGTGAAGTTGTCAATCTGCTTATAGTAACTGACACAAAACCATCTGGGGCTTTGTGTTGCAGAATGGACAGACGCCCCTGGCCATTGTGCAGAAGCTGGGCTACATCTCGGTGGTGGAGTACATGAACTAAGTGGTATAAAAAGCTGTGTGGTTTGGTTGCAGAATGGACAGGCGCCCCTGGCCATTGCGCAGAAGCTGGGCTACATCTCGGTGGTGGAGTACACTAACTAATTGGTATAAAAAGCTGTGTGGTTTGGTTGCAGAATGGACAGACGCCCCTGGTCATTGCGCAGAAGCTGCTACATCTCATTGGTGGAGTACACTAACTAATTGGTATAAAAAGCTGTGTGGTTTGGTTGCAGAATGGACAGACGCCCCTGGCCATTGCGCAGACGCTGGGCTACATCTCAGTGGTGGAGTACATGAACTAAATGGTATAAAAAGCTGTGTGGTTTGGTTGCAGAATGGACAGACGCCACTGGCCATCGCGCAGAAGCTGGGCTACATCTGGGTGGTGGAGTACATGAACTAAGTGGTATAAAAAGCTGTGTGGTTTGGTTGCAGAATGGACAGACGCCCCTGGCCATCGCGCAGAAGCTGGGCTACATCTCGGTGGTGGAGATGCTGAAGCCCATCACAGAGGTGCATGCGCCCTTGCCCGTCTCCGAGGACAAGTACAAGGTCGTTTCCCCGGAAACCATGCAGGAGACCTTCATCTCTGACTCGGAGGATGAGGGAGGTGAGCTCAGTAGTAGTTTTTGTGCGTTAAATTACCAAAGTTTTTTGTTTGTTTATTTTGACCAACATACTATGTTGTCTGCTCTCTCTCTCTCTCTCTCTCTCTCTCTCTCTCTCTCTCTCTCTCTCTCTCTCTCTCTCTCTCTCTCTCTCTCTATCTCTCTCTCTCTCTCTCTCTCTCTCTCTCTCTCTCTCTCTCTCTCTCTCTCTCTCTCTCTCTCTCTCTCTCTCTTCTCTCTCTGTCTTTGTTGGTGTGTGTGTGCTTGCTTATACAAGTGTGTTTGGAATTGTATGTGTGTAAACACTAAATATCAAACATAATGAACATGTTTTATGTAAGTTTCAACAAAATTTCGAGTGGACAGAAAACTCGTGTGAGCTGTAAGTGTGTTTATTTGTCTGATGATGAAAATGATGTTTTACGTCCTCTCGGTCATATACACATATGGGACATTTGTAAATACAAAGATGGTGGGAACAATACTGGCTGCAATACCCGAAGGCAGTGCAACACCAGTACAGTCCCGAGTTTTTAACAATATAGATAGGTGTAGCGGTAACCACGCCTCGGTTAAACCTCATCGGCTATGGTACCGCAACATTATTATTGATTACAGTTAAGTATATCGTATGTGTTTATTTGTCTATGTGTGTGTGCGTCTTAAATCGTTCTTGTGTGGTTGAGAAAATATTGATTTGCAGTAACTAGAAATTTAATCTTTATTTTTAAATGTATTTGAAACATTTATCGTTTTTGTTAGATAATTTCAGGCATGGGAATTGTCCGCGAATTCGCGGATTTCCTCGGAAAAAAAATTGAAATTGTAGGTAGAGTGGCACAGTGGTATCGCGTTCGCTTCGTGTCAAGTAAACACGAGTTCGAACCTGGGTACAGGGGATTTTTTCCTCTCATTCTACACTAGGCCTTAACGGTCTGAACGTGGAGTCTTTCGGATGAGACGATAAACCGAGGTCCCATGTGCCCATGCACTTAGCATACGTTAAACCCAGTGGCAGCGAAAAAGTTGTCATTTGGTCAAAATTTACCCCCCCCCCCCCCTCATCAATGACAAAAATCGCATGCCAAAAAAAAATTGGGTGGCGCGCCTCTGGCTGCGACGCGCTCTCCAGGTGGGAGCAACCCGAATTTCACAGAGACACCTCTGTGACTATAAAGTACCTAATACCTAATAAATACTTCGTTTTTGTTACTAAATACTTCCAATTGGGGGGCTTTTCAGAGTTTTTTGTCTCTGACAATTCCCATGCCTGTAATTTGCACTTTAGGAGTCGATTCTTGTTCCCACAAAGCCTTATTGTCATTGTTGTGATGTGGATTTTTCAAGGGAGCTTTTATGTGGGCTCCTATCGAAGCGACCATATGTCAGTTCTTACCTTCGGAAGTGCTCTTCAAGGTAAAAGGAAAGAAAATTGGCTTGTTGTACAAGCGACACAACGGTTTTCCTTTCGCTTCGGGAGAGGTTTTGCTAATTTATTCCCCCTTTCAAATTTCAGCTAACCATATGCCAACTTTACTCTTGTGTTGGCAGATTTTTAAAATGTTATTCCCCCTACGTATGGCTAACGCATTACGAAAAATTGGTTATGTTTGGTTTTTACTCTTGCTGGTTTTTACACTTACCGGTTTTCACTATTTTTATATCTATGATCCTGTGTCTTTGTTTATAATGTTTTGCACCGTTAGGAGTAACAATTTTTGTACACATTTGAACTAACAATAAGGAAGTATCAAAGTCAATAGTTTTTTTGTTGGTTTTTTTGATCTGGCTGCATGTGCAGATGACAGTAGGTGGAAAAAGAGTGCATGGTTACTTGGAGATAGAGGTTTCTTTCTTATGTATTTTTAATTGAGTTTGTGGGCTACTTAAACTAAAAACGGTTTGATTTTTGTTTTTCATCATTATTTTTGCCATTCCCCATACTTTCTTCTATTCACCATTTGCTCTTGTTTTCATTTTCCCCCAGAGAATCTTGAAATCTTTAGTGTAGGCTGGAAAATTTCAGGTAGCATGCATTGTTTGTTTGTTTTTTCCATATGAAAAGTATATATATGTGAACTTGCACATTAACACACTCACACACATATTGAGTCGTTGATGCTCTCATTCACACACATGCATGCACGCACGCACGCACGCACGCATGCACACACACACACACACACACACACACACACACACACACACACACACACACACACACACACACACACACACACACACACACACACACACACACACACACACACACACACACACACACACACACACACACACACACACACACACACACACACACACACGCACGCACGCACGCACGCACGCACACACACACACACACACAGTCTGTAGCACTGGAGCAAAATATTGTTAGACTAGTGTTTGTTTTTGTGGGTTTTTTAAAAAGTTTATTTAACCTTTTTACAATCATTATAAAACCAGGAAACATCAATTTACGTTTTGTCTTGGTTTTCTTGTTAGGTCTCTTGTAAAAGTATTCCTCTTTTTATTTTTTACTTTACCTTATCCCTCTACTAACATTTGTAATCAAGAAGACTAAAAGCATGCTTTTTATTCATCTTCTTATCTGTCCATTTATAAACTTCCGACCAAGTATTCAAGACTGTGATTGCATGCTGCAAAAAATATTTCCTGCAATAAGACTGGTCATAAAGGACCTTGCTGATACCCCCTCAAAAAACATTCTCGGTACAATTAGTATTTTTAGTGTGTTAGTGTCTGAACTATGTGCATTACTCTGGTGTTAGTAAGATCGAAGGTAAGACAGGGTTCATCAATCATAGGGGCCTTACCAGTCCTTATAAGTCTTGACCAATTGAAATCTCCAAGTAAGGTGCTTACATTCACTTCAAGGTCCTTACAAGTCCTGACAGCTGCCAAAAACTGCCCTGAGCAGCAAAATAGATCGCAGAAGCAGCACTTTTACACTTGAGAAACATCGCTCAGCACCTACTCCACCTTATCCCCCTCCCCCACCTTCCCGTTTTAACTGACTTCTTAGCAGACGAACGATGCACCGCGAGTTGTCAAGAGAAATTGGACTGAAATCTCGTTCTTTATCCTGGTGTCGTTTTGCGAGAAAACGCGTATATCTGTGTCAGCCATAGTTTTTGTATCTGCTTAGACATTGTTCACAATGCTGGGAAAGTGTTCCTTTCAAGATCGTTGGCTAAAAGATGGACATTATCCTTAGGCATACAGGTCCTTACAAGGTCCTTACTTGGGGATAGCTGAAAGCCCTGGGAACCCTAGGAGCTTTGGGTGAGCCCCTTGAATAGGGGACCAGTTCGTTTTTTCTCTAATCCGGGCTCCCCTTCGATCTTATCAATACCAGAGGGAGATAGTGCATATACTTCAGACACTAACTAAACTAAAAATACAGGTCAACATTTTGTTTTAATTTCTTAAAGTCTTAATCTTTGCATTACTTTACAGGCAAACCAACAAAACAAAACGATGTTGGTGTGAAATAGTTTCTTGTTTAGGTTAATTGCCCCAAGGTTTACTTCTCCCATGTTGCGTTTCACTTTTGCCTTTGCTTGATGTCGAGTGTTAAGATACATGGGCTGCATTCACTGTATGACTTGTTAATTTTTGTTTATGCGTGTGTGCCAGTTTTCATGAAAGATACTTGTTAAAGTAAAACATGTACATGTGCTATCTGTGTCTTTATATATCCTAAAACTAAATAGGCGGAACTATTTATTCACATGCCTTCTATTTATACAAACATTATGTTTAATGTGTTTTGTGACTCATGATTTGCTTACATGTATTCTCTGAATATGAATTGATTGTATTATGATAGCGTGTGTTATATTATTCTTGATCACTACTGAAGGAAGTACAAGGAGGCCTTGCTGATATCATATAAAGCTGAAAGTAGATTAAATGCTGTTTCACTTTCATAGTTATCTGTCTCACTTACGCTAAGAAAATTATTTTAAAAAAAAGTTGGATGGCGCGCCTCTGGCTGCGACGCGCTCTCCAGGTGGGAGCAACCCGAATTTCACAGAGACGCCTATGTGACTATAATGTACCTAACCTAACCTAACCTAACCTAAGGCAGAACAAACCACTGGACCAGCAAGCTGTTGGCTGACTCGCAGTATAAACCCCACATTGTGCTGACCTCTTTATTGATGCAAACTCTTGTCTTTTCCTTTTGCGCTTGCCTACACCCACAGTGGATGACTTCTTGCCGCACTCCCCACTGTTTGGCAAACCCGTCTCTGAGCAGCATGTGTACTTGCCCTATTACGAGGCCCAGAAAATGCATGGGCGTAAGTTAGCTGTCTTCCGTGTTGTCGCGTTGTGCCATTCGAGCCTTGAAGCTGTGCAGCTTCATCAGAAGAAGTGTCCAGTTGTTGTTGTTACCCTTTTTTGTTGTCATTTTTTTTAATATTTTTATGTGTGCATTTTTTTTTGTAGCAGGTCTTTTGGTGGATCGATGTTTGTGTATTAGACATCTTATTTTCAGCTTCTGGTATCCGTGCTGTTGATTTGGAATCTTTTTGTTTTTTTGTTAAGCTAGTGGTTTCAAGCCTTTGGTGTGAAGTCTTGAGTTTTGGTGTTCTCACTGTGGTTGTGATTTGAAGTTTGTATGTTGTATGACTGTTGACAGCCTCCGTTTTGGATAACTAAGAATCAAAGGTGCGCATGTTCGAAGAACGTTAAAGCCAGAAAAAAAGAAGGAAGAGAAAGAATGGAAGGGAGATGAAAGATAGAGACAGATCAAATTTGAAAGAATAGAGGCATGTTTACATTTAAACACAAATGTAATACTCAATAGAATGCAAACATGAAAGGACAAAAGAGAGAGAGACAGATTCTTTATATATCAATGTTTGTCATTCAGTCTTCCAGAAACTGTGCAAACTAGTTTAATTTATTTTGTTGTCAATTATAAGCTTAGAGAATTATTTGTTCATTGTTCCTGGCATCTTCAAATGGAATTTTTTTTCTTGTTCAATAGACCCCCCCACCCCCACCCCAAAAAAAAGAGAAAAGAGATGTGCTTCCAGTTCTGACTACTGTTTTTGTAGCTTATGTTAGGTTGTATGCAGTTTTTATATATATTCTTTTTAATCATTTTTATTCACATTTTCTTTTAACCCTTTTTCCTGATCAAAATGTAAAATTCTTTCCTAGCATGTATTTCTCGTTGGTTTGGTTTTAAGAGCAGTTATTTTCTGGCAGCTGAGGGCTTCAACACCATTTTCCAACTTTTTTTTTCTTTCTATCTTGTGGTTCCTACTGCCAGGTGTGCTGTTGTTTTCTTTCTATCTTGTGGTTCCTACTGCCAGGTGTGCTGTTGTTTTCTTTCTATCTTGTGGTTCCTACTGCCAGGTGTGCTGTTGTTTTCTTTCTATCTTGTGGTTCCTACTGCCAGGTGTGCTGTTGTTTTCTTTCTATCTTGTGGTTCCTACTGCCAGGTGTGCTGTTGTTTTCTTTCTATCTTGTGGTTCCTACTGCCAGGTGTGCTGTTGTTTTCTTTCTATCTTGTGGTTCCTACTGCCAGGTGTGCTGTTGTTTTCTTTCTATCTTGTGGTTCCTACTGCCAGGTGTGCTGTTGTTTTCTTTCTATCTTGTGGTTCCTTCTGCCAGGTGTGCTGTTGTTTTCTTTCTATCTTGTGGTTCCTACTGCCAGGTGTGCTGTTGTTTTCTTCAAGCATCAAGTTAGGACAAAATTGACGGTTATTATTTAAAAAAAACACCACTTTTGTCATACTTTATTAATCAAAAACGGTGTATATTCGAAAGCCCTTTAAAATAATAATTATGTAAGTTTTCACGTTATCATTTATGTAAAACTCATCGACTATTCGTTAAAAGTGATATTGTTAGAGAAACAGGAGAAAGACCATGAAATGATATGATTAAATACGATTCACTCAATAGTGGTTGGAGAGAGAGTATAGCAAGCATCAAACAGTCTGATGGCAAATTGTACCAATTAAATGCTTATCAATATCAGAGAAAGAAGGAAATAGCATGTTGATAGGATAAATTCCAAGTGAATTTTCAACAGCTTTTTAAAACAATGAGAAAGCTACCATTAAGGAAATGTCAGGCATGTGTTTATTTCTAATATACTGAATGTTTTCAATCTCTAGGTGTGCTTTAATTATCGCTACAGTGAAATCTCCTTTATAAGACCTCCCATTATAAGACTCCCTCCCACATAAGACCTATTTCTCTGAGACATTGCCCTTCTTTGTATCAAAATTACCTCCCTTCTAAGACCCCTCCCTTATAAGACCTAATTTTGGATGATTTTTGAAGGTCTTATAAGGGAGGTTACATTTGCAGCCATCAAGGTGTGATTGATTCATTTGTTTTGATAAAATACACAACTGTTGGTTGTATTGTCGTTCTGCTTTTTGATGTGATTTGTGCAAAACACAAATATCAATTTTTTTGTTTTGTTCTGCTTGTTGCGTCGTGATCTTCTAGCTGTACGTCTAGTGTGTATTTTGCCAGTACCAGTCAACTTGTTGTCGTTATCCATTTTTGTTTTGTTCTGCTTGTTGCGTCGTGATCTTCTAGCTGTACGTCTAGTGTGTATTTTGCCAGTACCAGTCAACTTGTTGTCGTTATCCATTTTTGTTTTGTTCTGCTTGTTGCGTCGTGATCTTCTAGCTGTACGTCTAGTGTGTATTTTGCCAGTACCAGCCAACTTGTTGTCGTTATCCATTTTTGTTTTGTTCTGCTTGTTGCGTCGTGATCTTCTAGCTGTACGTCTAGTGTGTATTTTGCCAGTACCAGCCAACTTGTTGTCGTTATCCATTTTTGTTTTGTTCTGCTTGTTGCGTCGTGATCTTCTAGCTGTACGTCTAGTGTGTATTTTGCCAGTACCAGTCAACTTGTTGTCGTTATCCTTTTTTTTCTCTCTTGGTGATGGTGTTTGTTGTTGTTGTGGACATTGTTGTATGTTGGTTTTGTCATCAGACGCACCCACAGCGGTGAAGCCTGTTGGGCGTAAGTAGCGAGTGGCGTTCAGCGGTAGCATGGCCGAGTTGTGGGTAGCGTGTTTTGTAGTGATTGAACCCACCGCCTTTTAACATGTATCCACCCACCACACATACCACCACACTGACTGAGGGTCGTTTATCGCTAAGGTTGCTGTCTTGCCTGTGAATGATAGATTCAACCTCGGAACATAACCTATTAGGTTTTTGTTTTTTTGTGCACGATATACATGCTTATGACTTTAAAAAAAAATTATCCAATGTTTTGTTTATTTATAAGCATATAAATATTTGAAAGTTTACACTGTTTTGAGTAAAAAAGAGAAAGGGGACTTAGATTACTTATATTTGGTCTGGATGTCTCAAGGACTAAATCGTATGGTGAAAGCCAGGAGGTACCACCAGCCTTCACTCCTTTCCTTATCGTACCTTCTATCAGGTGAAAGCCAGGAGGTACCACCAGCCTTTACTCATTTCCTTATCGTACCTTCTATCAGGTGAAAGCCAGAAGGTACCACCAGCCTTCTGTACTTCCTTATGATAGTACCTTCTATCAGGTGAAAGCCAGAAGGTACCATCAGCCTTTACTCCTTTCCTTATAGTACCTTCTATCAGGTGAAAGCCAGGAGGTACCATCAGCCTTTACTCCTTTCCTTATAGTACCTTCTATCAGATGAAAGCCAGAAGGTACCATCAGCCTTTACTCCTTTCCTTATAGTACCTTCTATCAGGTGAAAGCCAGGAGGTACCACCAGCCTTTACTCATTTCCTTATCGTACCTTCTATCAGGTGAAAGCCAGGAGGTACCACCAGCCTTCACTCCTTTCCTTATAGTACCTTCTATCAGGTGAAAGCCAGGAGGTACCATCAGCCTTCACTCCTTTCCTTATCGTACCTTCTATCAGGTGAAAGCCAGGAGGTACCACCAGCCTTTACTCCTTTCCTTTTAGTACCTTCTATCAGGTGAAAGCCAGGAGGTACCACCAGCCTTCACTCCTTTCCTTATAGTACCTTCTATCAGGTGAAAGCCAGAAGGTACCACCAGCCTTCTGTGCTCCTTTACCTTCTATCAGGTGAAAGCCAGAAGGTACCACCAGCCTTCTGTACTCCTTTACCTTCTATCAGGTGAAAGCCAGAAGGTACCACCAGCCTTCTTTACTCCTTTACCTTCTATCAGGTGAAAGCCAGAAGGTACCACCAGCCTTCTGTGCTCCTTTACCTTCTATCAGGTGAAAGCCAGAAGGTACCACCAGCCTTCTGTACTCCTTTACCTTCTATCAGGTGAAAGCCAGAAGGTACCATCAGCCTTCTGTACTCCTACCTTCTATCAGGTGAAAGCCAGGAGGTACCACCAGCCTTCTGTACTCCTTTACCTTCTATCAGGTGAAAGCCAGAAGGTACCACCAGCCTTCTGTACTCCTTTACCTTCTATCAGGTGAAAGCCAGAAGGTACCATCAGCCTTCTGTACTCTACCTTCTATCAGGTGAAAGCCAGGAGGTACCACCAGCCTTCTGTACTCCTTTATCTTATAGTACCTTCTATCAGGTGAAAGCCAGAAGGTACCATCAGCCTTCTGTACTCCTTTACCTTCTATCAGGTGAAAGCCAGAAGGAACTACAGCGGCAATTGTCACTAGTAAGCTAAATTTTCTTGTCATAATCCGGAAAATTGTGGTTAATTCCAAATTTTAAACATTTTTGTTCCTGAAAATTAAAAATTAGGGTAGACATTTCTGGAAGAGGGAAAGAATGTGTGTGTGTGGGGGGGGGGGGGTACTTAGGTTAAAAAAAAGTCTTGCTTGACTGTCGAACCCAATTCTTTTTTTATTTTATTTTTATCAGTTTATAAAAGTTGTTCATCGAAACCCAAAGCTGCATGCTGTATGCCCACAGCTTTAATGTAAGACTTGTGTGTGTATGAGAGTACTCTTTATTTCCAACATCTGGTAAAAAGAAAATTGTTAGTATAGTTGAAGCATGGCATGGACATTATCATCAACTTATTAAATGTCAAGTTGATTATATCAATTTGCACAGCGTCTTTGTTAAAAGTAACTGCTTGTTTTCTAACCACTTCCTATCAAAGCTTGAAGCAGCTTTGCCGTACCAGCACACATGAATTATTTGCTTCTGAATTAGGTTCCTACGTACTTGTTAAGAAGAAAAGGAGCAATATATGCAATATGCAAAACCTGGCCTTATTCCCAATGGAACATTTTCAGTGGATAGAGAAATGCATACGTTTTTGTTTGTGGCTCAAGCCACAAACCTATAACTCACTTTGTCGGTCGGTCGGTCGGTCTGTCTGTCGGTCCAAAATTGTCGCACTGAGTGAAATCTGGATTTTACGTCCTCTTGACCTGGGAAGGCACATATGGGACATTAAAAAAAAAAATTGTCGCACTTCAAATTGAGGTTACACTTCAAATTGAGGCCGCTCTTTAAAATGATGTATTTTAAAAGCGTACAAAATAATAAACATACGTAATACAGACACGACGAGTATGCGGTGCTTCTTTTGATGAGTATAAGTAGGATACATAGTTTTAAATGTTTTCCAAAAGATATAAAAAGTTACGAAATGGTGCAGAGATAACATTCTGGTTTACAGATTAAAATTCTTGAAAAGCCAGGGGAGGTGACTCATGATTGGAGTGGTAAAAATAGACCGCGTGCTACAAACTATTGCGATTTCGCGCTTGTTGTATAATGAAAAGCATTCTGCCTGAAAAGTGAAAGTCAAACTAACATTGATAATTCGTTGAGAATTGGGCATGCTTTTACCGTGCTTCATGTGGATCTTTGTGATGTGTTTATTTCTTTTCTGTTTTTTTTTGTTGGGTTTATTTGTTGGTTGATTGGTTTTTGTTTGGTGTGTGTGTGTGTGTGTGTGCGTGCGTGCGTGTGTGTGTGTGTGTGTATGTGTGTATGTGTGTTTGTTTGAGGGAGGGGGATGTTTGTGCACAATCCACAATGTATATTATTGAAATAACACTCAACACATGCTGACAGAGAAAGAATTATGGTTATGCTGCCTTAGTTTTATCTGCATACTGACTGCATTATTTTATTATTTATTTATTTGTGTATTGAATTAGGCACACCCCAAAAGTGTAATGCTGCATGTGTATATGGTGTGTTTTGAATGGATAATTTACGTTTTTGATTTGTTTCTATTGATATTTCCTGAAAGTATTCAATTTGAGCTATGCTAGTGGTTTGTGTCTGTCGGTAGTTTTTCTGTCAGTTATTCAGATTCTTTGAAAAATAAGTTTGTGATTTTTTTATCTGTAGTTTTTCTTGTAGTTATTCAAATTGTTGAAATAAATCAACAGTGTAATTCATGACTGTTGGTAGTTTTCTTATAGTTATTAAATTTTTTTTTAAAAATGGTTCGAATTAATTAAACATGATTCATTATGTGGTAATTTGCTAATAATATGGTTGAATGAAAATGCTTAATTTTTCAGCCAAACTTTGGATTTGCATTATTTATAGTTTTATAGGGAATTTGTGAAGTTTGGAAAACGTATATGAAGAAGTGTAGCCAATGCTTCTAAGTGTCAGTAAAAGTTTACACCAGAATTGCTCAGAATGTAATATGTTGTTTTGTTGTTGGTTTTTTAATCTGATCAGCTAACGAAACTGAAAACATCAGAATGTTACTTAAATTTAGATTTTTAAAAAAATATATCATATGTATAAAAATTAAAATTGAAAAATGATAACCTGTTTATGGTGAAAGAGCAGATGTATTTTCACATTTTAATCTTTATGAGAAGGTTAAATGAGAGGCTATCTTGAACAAACTTTCTGGTCTGTTACACACGCACACACGCACACGCGCACACACACGCACACGCACACGCACACACACACACACACACACACACACACACAAACACACATACACACACACACTGAACTTTTTAACCATGAAAACCCCCACTTTTATGCTCTATGATGTCTTTGTTTAATTTAACAATGTTGACTGTTCGCCAAAGTTGACAGCATGTACAGATTTATGAGTGTTCTATTCTTTCCCCCTGTTAATCACTGCTGTTTTTAGTTCTGCCGCAAAGAAGAAATAGTCTGTCAGTGCTGTTGTTGTTGTGGACATACCCTGGCTAAAAGACTCCAGGGATCATCCCAACAGCCGAAGCACTTGAACACTATGGTTACAAATGCATCGGCTACGGATGAGAACATTACGTCTGTGACCATTTTTGATTACCCCGCCACGAGGGCAGCCACACTCCGTCTTCGGGGGATTGTGCGTGGGTGCTGATAATAAATGTAATTCTTCTTCTTCTTCGTCGTCGATAGCTCAGTTTCCGGTCATATGTGTCATGCTGCCGTTATGCGCCTAACTAAGAAATGATTGGGCCCAGCATGTCGGTCTTCGGCTGGAGAAAATCTAAGTAAGAGTTTCGAGAAAAAAGGCAGGAGAGTGGACCAGTACAGCAGAAAGATAGTAGATGACAGTAAGCAAAGGGAAAAGGCAGAGTCAAAGAGTGACAAATTAGAGGAAGTTACAAGCACGGAACTTCCAGAAAGTGGGGGAACTATTTGTGTAAAGTCCCCCCTGGTATCCCCACAGGGGGGGGAATAAATGTAATGAATTGTATTAACTTTTTTGAACTGGCGCCTTTTTCAGGGGAGGACAGTATGTCTCTGGAGAGAGGAGGCAGCGCTTCTCCTTTGGACACATCCTTTGACAAGGTATGGTCATCGTTAGGGTCAGTATTCATCAACGCAAAACGAACCCCTCTTTGTTTGTGTTTTCTTCTCGCTTTCCATTTCTCTGCGTTTCAAACTTTGTTCATCAGTCACACTGATGCTGTAGATTTGTTTGGACTAGTTCTGTTTGTGGAATGGTCTGTGTGTGTGTTGTCCTGTGGTTTGAAGAAATAAGTGACTTATTTTTGTTAGATTCATGATGTTGCCCATTATTTGCAACGTTTGTCTGCTTCTTTTTGTTGTCTTGTTGGTGTTTGTTGTGTCTTTTACAATTTATTGGATTATGTTGTGGCGTTACGCATACTGTGGCTATATTTCCGTCATGCAAGAGTGGTAAAGCTTTGTTGTGGTTTTTGTGTTCTGTCTGTTTATTTATGATTGATAGATAGATAGGGCAATTTATTCTAATTATATTGTATTATGTGTTCCCCTTTTTACTGACAAAGCAAAAGAAAAATAATAAGCAGTCATGGTTTTGTGTGTTTTCAGAGGCTTTATATTTTGCAAACAATTTATGTTTTCATGCAAATCCTGCCATGATATAAGTTGTTAGTGTTTTTAGTTTCCATGAAAGACTGCATGCTGTGTTGTGTGCTAAGGTGACTGCCGTTTTATCTCTGAATGTTATGACCTTGTTTCAGTCCCCCCAGACTGTTATTTACTATTTATTTGGTTCAGCTTCTCCCTCAGCTTGATTACAGAAATCTTTTACATATTATTGACCCTAAGCAAACTTTCACATTGACCCAAAGCACAAGCTTTTAAGTGACGAAACCTGCTGAAAAAAACAGAAATAGAAGGCTTGTTACGTGTACATTCATATACGTTCCTGGTTATGCATGTATGCACGCAGCCACATGCACAAAGACGCACATAAATGCATACGTGCACCTTTTATTTGCTGTTCAAAAGCCTTTCGCTTCAATAAACTAAAGGCATACTTTCCTGTTTTGATCTTTTCCCATATTTACCTTGATATTTCCCATAAAAGTTTGACCGCCTAGTTCTTGTCAGATTGATACACTGACATTGACTGCATCCGAAATTCAAAGCATTGCGCCTATCCACTACTATCCTTTTTACCTTTGTTTTTATTTTGTTGTTTTTTGTGCTTATTTCCCTGTTTGTTTGTTCTTCGTTGTGCATGATTGAACTTTTTTGTGCTATGAGTGTGTTGACTGTTGTGCCGTGCCCCAGGATGTTGTGTGTCGGTTCCCGGCCACCGATCAGCGCCAACGGCAGTCCCACCAGGGGCGGCAAATTAGCGAGATTGGCGCCGCCATGTACTATCCCTCCTACCTAGACAGCGGCCCCGACTATGAGGCAGAGATGAAGTATTTCGAGGGCGATACACTGACCCCCAAACCTAAGGTAAAACTAACAATCAAACAAAAATACTTGTACTTTACGCAACCCCCCCCTCCAGTTTTCGCATTGAAAGTTTTCAATGAGAACCAACATTCTGCTATGCTTGGGAACGGGAGAGGGTTAGGATCAGCCTAGGATTATTTTCATAAACCTGAAGGAAGCAGACTTTGAGGATCGTAAGCATGAGAGGGTGTCTAAAGTACGACTTTGCCACACTTTATTATGTCACTTTTCTCTTCCATCACTGTTTGGGGGGTATTTAAAACAGAACTTGGTGGCTATGTTACGCATTTGCCATACCTTGAGACCATTCCTTTCATTCAATTTGAAAAAAAAGTTCTGATTATTTTGATGGTTGCATCAGTAAATACCATCTAGCTACTTGGTTACTTTTTTTTTTTTACTAGCCTCGATTGCTTGCAGGAGTTGGTGACTTTCAAAATTCCAAAGATTTTGTAAAATTGAAAGGACCATTGATCAGGTAATACAAAAATATAATTAACTCAAAATATTAATGTGGTACTATTTTCATTTACGGTATATGCCATTCATCTGAAAGCAAGTTTCAATAAATAAAAAGTATTTGAGTGAAAGACTAAATTAAGAAATTTAAAAAAACCAAGAATGCAATTGGAGGTGATGTTTTACTTCAGACACAAGCTTTATAAATTTACTTTAATGTATTTGTAATAAACTTTTGTTTGAGTCAGCTTTGTTCCATGTTGTCATTTTATTATTATAATTCCTATACCTTTTTAATTGTTTTGCTAGCAATTGCTTTGATTTGTTTAAATAAGGTCAAACTGATAGTTGTTTTCTTCCAGAATTAAATGTGATATATTGTCTTCTTTTTTTTTTAAAGGACAAAATGTATCACTCTGCTGTTGTAATAGCGCCTTATTTGGGGTGTAAATTTGCATTCTTGCAATTCTTCCTTTGCTTTAAATTTCCCTTTAAAATCATTTCTAACGTTGATTATCTTATTCTAGTAAAATGTTAAAACATTGGGTGAGCTATGAATGAGACTTTTTTTCTTACATTTCTTGAAACAACTAGCATGAACGTGCTTAACATTCAGTACTGTGGGAAAAGAATACATCTATCGAGTAGGTTGTACTTTACGATATATTTGAACCAACTCGTAATAGCAGTATTTAAAGACCGCAGACTGAGGTAAAGGTAGATTCCGATCCCAAAATTACCTTCCTTAGTGAAAATGTATCAGAGGCACATGCTTACCCTTTGATAGTTTGCACTGCATAAATCCCCGACTATGCATGTAGATTGTTATTACTTACTTTTTATTAGCACAAGATCCTGCTTGCAACACATTTTACCTCATTGGGTCGAATGTATCCTGTTGGCAGTGTTGGTCATGTTCAACTGAAAATTTGGTTATTGTAGTAAAAAACGCAGATTATTAAGATAATGCTAATGAGTTAAATTTAGCCGATATGTATGGAATATTATAAAGCTCAAATGCAAAGCCATTTTCCCTCCATTTATCTAGATGTATATGACTTGCAGTCTGTAATGTTGTGATTTTGTTTCATGCCGTAAATATTGTTGCTGCTTTTGAAATGTTGCTTACCACGTTGTTATTTTTTGTTTGTTTTCTATTATTACAGTATATATTCTTTATTACATGGAATGTTTATAGAAGTAAATTGCACAGCTGAATGTGTTGGCCATAGATTAGAATTTCATGTTAGCACAATGAAATCAGTAATTTTTAAAACATTTTTTTTTTGCTAAGTATTGTTACAGTATTTGATTTTCATCCCAAAAGACCAGTGATGACTTCCACTAAGTCTTGTTTTCAAACTTCTTTTTTCTTTCAAACATTTAAATGTCATCAAAGTATTTAATAAGAATCTGTTGTTATGTCAAGCGACATTGTTCATATTGTAATGGAAGAATGCAAGACCAGAATTCCGTAACTCATTCCGGACAAATTCCGAGTATACTCGGAACAGGAGAACGCCAGTCGGGACCTAATTCCGAAGATTCTCGGAGCAGCAGTAACTGAGCGTAAAACCTGTCCAAATCCATGGTTTTTTCCCATCCAAACCACATTTTTTAGTTACTTTTCTTCGCCACTCTTCCAGCCTTTGTTTCACTTATGCTTGGCAATTTTCTTTCTTTTTTTTGTTTCTTTAATAGTAAAAATGTAAAACATTTTAAAAAAATCAGCCATGCACAAGCCTCAGAAAAAGCTCCAATAAGTTTTCATTAGCGATAGTAATAAGAAGTCTAAATACTTTAATTTTGTAATGTAAAAAAAAAATTCGATTTCAAAGTGAAAATTAAACTTGGATCAACCAGTAATATTGTTGAAACTGAATCACAGACAGTGGTGAGTTTTGTTACACTTTTATTTAGGCAACCCCAGGCTAGTAATGATGTTTGCTTCAGGCAATGTTGTCTTGAAGGGGTTAAGAAGAAGTGTTAGAAATGGATGCATCTATGGACTCCTAAAAAGTATTCCAAAGAGAAACGTATGTGTACAATAATTTGAACAGCCTTGCCCAGTTATGCCTACTGTTAAATGGAGAAGTAAGGTTAACTCATTCTACACTCTCTGATTCTTTCCGTTTGCAACAGTTTTACACTAGCCGGTTTGTAGTGTTTTCATTTTTTTTTAAATTGTAAAAATAATGCAAAATGATACTGCTTTGGAAATTTGTGGCATTATTCATAACTAGCAATTTTGTACCCGGCTTTGCCTGGGAATAATCTCTCTCTCTCTCTCTCTCTCTCTCTCTCTCTCTCTCTCTCTCTCTCTCTCTCTCTCTCTCTCTCTCTCTCTCTCTCTCTCTCTCTCTCTCTCTTCCTCTCTCTCTCATGCACACACATACACACACACAGATCAAGGGGGAAAACCCTGGAAAGAAACCATCCCGTACCAGTAGAGTTACTTCCCTTTGTTTCCGGACAAACATCCGTGGAGCTCTACTGCTTTATATAGATAGATATATAAAAAAAAGAAATAACTGCTGGCAAAGTTCCAAAACAATGTTTTTATTACAGGCTGATTAATGGCCTTTAAAAAAAAATGCATGACAAAGAAGCCAAACCCCTCATTTGCATACAAATAAACTAAAACAGGATAGAAGTCATTTCATTGGTTGAAAACTGCTAACATACTGTAGGGGAGTACTAGTTTGGTTTGCATGGGCTCGCCAAGTTGTAAACAATGTTTAAACACAATGCATGCTATAGCGCACCATCATATTGAACGGTTGTGCAAGGGGTGTACGCTGTATAGTGTACACTCGTGCATAGACAGTTAAGTATCAGATTTGAAAGAGATTCATTCACCTTGAAAAAAGTTGGTGTTTGGGACGTTCCACACTGGTGATGCTTACAAGATGAAATGTTAAAAAGAAATGGGAAAGAACAACGAAAACAGAGACCCCCAGATTACTTATTTATGTGGTCTTTTGGGATGAAAACTATGTATGGCAATGTGTTGTCCATTGTAGGTAGTAGAAATATGGTGAATGTGCTTTCTTGGAACAGCTTTTCATGCGTTTGAATATCTAAGCATGTTCATGATAAATTTGATATTATTTTCTTTATTTTTTTCTAATTCAGTATCTGGTAAATTTAATTTTGAATCCCACTGGTCTCACAAGTTATTTTCCAAAGTTTTTCTCCCGTTGGCGTTTATGTCCATGATTGGATTCTGCTGACGTAAAACATCAAGATGAAGATCAAGAAATCCTCTCATTTTTAAAGATAAGAAAGACCAGGGTTTTGCATGTATTACCAGTTTGTTCTTTTATCGAAATTGCAACCAGAAAACAGGTTGTTTCCCAATTCTCCATTATATGTTGGATTCTTTGGGGAGACTGTCCAATGATTAAGAAACAATTGAAACCTCACCCAAAAAAATGGTGTCGTCCTTCTAGAAAATTAATAAAGTATTAAAAGTTTAATGCAAATGCTGTTCCAAGAAGTATTAGTCCTGCATGAGGTTGTTTTTTTTCTTCAGTTTTTTTCTTAGTTGATTGTTTCATTATTTTTTTGTTCCTTCTTTGTTGTGGTTTCCGTTTGGCTGTGTGTTGGGTTCTTCGTTTGGCGCTGACCCGAACCCAGGAGGGGGGCCCCCAGTCACACAGTGACAGCGTTTTCGGTGACGCCTATGCCAGCATGGGCCGCGACTCCATGAGCCAGCCTTTGCGCTCTGTGGAGGACAGCATTGGCGATTATGAATATAATGATGATTTGAAATATGTCTCTGATGATGCCATTCTCAAGAAGGTAAATAGCCTGGGATTGAGTAACTCTTCTGTTTTTTGTGTGCTTTCTCTTTTTAATGCATGTTTCCAGACCCTTTGGGCACTGGAAAAAAGGTGTTTGTGCAAATTATGTTGTCATCTACATATCGTCGGCGAAATTCAAAAATCTTGTATCTCAATTTTGGGGGGTTTGAGTTAGATACATAGTCAGCTCTCTCATTTTCCTGCCATCTTCCACCAAAAGCTCGTATCTCTAACGACTTTCTATCTGGGGTAAATGAGGTTGTGAAAACAAGAAAAACTCGTAAGTCCCAAATTCAGATCTAGTTAAGGACAAAAACCTCGTTTCTTCGTTCTTTTCAAGTATAAAAAAAAAACACACGTAATTTTAACCAAATGCAGGACTAAACTCGCAATGTCTTGAACAACATATTCATCATAGTCAATCAATTGTGGTAAACACGGTTAATTTTTTCCATTTTTACTCAAAACTACCAAAATTGAGATACAAGGTTTCTGAATTTCACTGACGATATAATTGTGCACATTTTTGCATGCCCTCTAATAACATCTTGTAAGCAAAGTATGTGTATAAAGTACACTCTTCTACCTTTATGATGGACTAAACCTGTCAACATTTCCATATGCAACTTGACTTTCATAAACGCACCAAACTTATTAACAGTTTGTCTGCCAGCCAACTTTCACTAAATGTCCTACATTTCTGAAATGTAGCTTCATGATATAAAGTCAGCAAGCCTATCCATGTTTAATGCGTCTGCTGGCTGATATATAAATGTGTGAAAGTAGTCCGCATATTGCATGCAGGCTTACTTTTATTAATGCAGAATTATTCAATTTTCAGCATATCCATCAGTGGTTACTGATAACTTTTGAAAGCAAAATATCATTTTTTTGCAAAGTTTCCATTATACATGACTTTCTCGTGCACTGTAGGATGCTTGAATCCTAAAAAATGGTCAACATTTATGCAGTTGATTGTTTATAAATACCATGGTTCTGTGATTTGACAAAGGATGTCAATACATTGCATGCGTTTAGACCAAGACCTAACCACTCAGTTCTGGAGATGTGCGTGTGTGTCATCTGTGGAGTCTTGCCAATAAATACTCGTCTAAACTTGTATGATTTGCTTCCAGACACACAATTTGAAAACAGAATAATTGGAAAGACAGTAGTGTTGTAGACTGAGCGATTGAGTTTCATGATTTGTAATTTGTATTCACAAAACAACATAGATACACCATTTTGATTAGAAATATCAACAAATGAGTAGAAAATGAAAACAAACAATTGACTATTTTATAATGTTTTTGAAAAAAATACATCAGAATATATTTATGCCTGCTGTCACTAATTTCATTTGCACAAATTTCATTTTCAACAGCTTTTTTTTTTTTTTTAGCTTTTCATGTTGTTCTTTTCTGTTGTGACTTTTTGTTTGTTAGAATAACTACTCTTTTTGTTTATGCTGCTAAGTTTTATTTTAATTTGTCTCCTTTTCGTTCTCTTTCCTTGTGTTACGTCTTGCGGGTGTGTGTTTTATTTCTAGCAGCCGGAGGAGGCTCTGCTAGCAGAAGAGCTGTACCCGACTCAGGCTAGTAAATTTGGCATGCTGGAGGGCAGTGCCCCTCTGTGGCGAGACTCGTTTCTCACCACAGACTCTGCCCCAGCCAGCAAACCCCAATCCCTCACCGCGCAGTCCTACTCCCCCGACACCCTTTCTCCCACCTCCGGGGAGGACAAAGCGCCCAGGTTTCCAGAATCCGTGGATAGCGCCAAGTCTTTTGAGCCAGTCGCTCTGGATCCTATCACCGCTGCTTCCTACGCTCCTGATTCCCCCTCTCCCGGATCTCATAAGTGGGGCCCAGTCGTATACGGAGGCACCCGCACCGGACCAGGCCCAGAGTCTGTCTCTGAGAGTTTGGAAACCGACAGCCTGCACACGTTTCCCGATGATTCTGTTCCGATCACCTCCGCGGAGGCGAAAGATGTGGAGTTGATTCCCTTGTCTGCTGCGGAGTGGAAGGGCGAGGAACTGATGCCCGCTTCAATGTCTGAGTTGAAGGGTGGCCCTGATGGACGGCTCCCTGTCTCAGCCAGTGAAGGCAGGACCCCACAACAAGTAATGAGTTCAAAAGGCAGCTAGCTACACTGTGGGAGCTTCACATACCACTGTACATACCCGCTGTAGTGTTCTGAGTGTATTCCATAGCCGGAGTTTGTCTCTTCTGTAACTTTCTTGCTTTTTTTTCATCTCTCTTTAAATGACTGTTGGGCTTTGTTGATTTTGCTTTTCTTTTCAGGCAAAGAATTGTAACCCTGAGGCTTTCTTTGCTGGTTGACTTGTATGCTTCTGGTGATTATGAGAGATCGTAACCTGATTTGTGGTGCTTTTGTTTTAACCTTACGCGTATATGTGTGGTGGATTTCTTTGTATGGGAACATCAAAATGGGAAATAAACACACTCATTGGATATAGCCACTCAAGTCACAGACCTGTACTCTCTGTTTTACTCCTTGTTCATTTCGTTTGTGAAGAAACACGAAAAGGTATGACTTTGATATATGTCCGAGTCTCCTGTATCTTTTTGTAAATGGTTGTTGATTCTATTAGACCTACCCCACAGTGTATATCACATACTCCCTCCCTACTCTCTTTCTGTTCCTACCTCCTTCCTCTCTTTCTGTTCCATCCTCCTTCCTCTCTTTCTGTTCCATCCTCCTTCCTCTCTTTCTGTTCCATCCTCCTTCCTCTCTTTCTGTTCCATCCTCCTTCCTCTCTTTCTGTTCCATCCTCCTTCCCCTCTGCACCCTCTCTCCCACCCCAGCCTTCCTTTTCCCCCCATTTCAATCCTTCCTTTCCCCCCCATTTCAATCCTTCCTTTTCCCCCCATTTCAATCCTTCCTTTCCCCCCCATTTCAATCCTTCCTTTTCCCCCCATTTCAATCCTTCCTTTTCCCCCCATTTCAATCCTTCCTTTTCCCCCCATTTCAATCCTTCCTTTTCCCCCCATTTCAATCCTTCCTTTCCCCCCCATTTCAATCCTTCCTTTTCCCCCCATTTCAATCCTTCCTTTTCCCCCCATTTCAATCCTTCCTTTCCCCCCCATTTCAATCCTTCCTTTTCCCCCCATTTCAATCCTTCCTTTCCCCCCCATTTCAATCCTTCCTTTTCCCCCCATTTCAATCCTTCCTTTCCCCCCCCCCCCCATTTCAATCCTCCCTTTTTCCCCATTTCAATCTTCCTTTTCCCCCCATTTGAATCCTCCCTTTTGAACACGATCCTTTCCTGGGCAAGATGAGCAAAGAAAATTAACCGTGACGCTCTTATGAGGTTATGATATTAAGGATGTATCATTGTCTTGCTTGTTAGCAGGTCCACATGATAGTCAGGAGTGTGTGTGTCATAATTATTGTATACATTTCCTGGGTGATCTGTTAGAATAGGAATTGTTCGGAAATAATTAAGGGGAGTAATTTCATGGTGTGGGAGTGATCTTGCCTAATTCAATCGGTCAAACAGGGAAAGTTACTCTACCATCAGGTAGATCCCCAGGTATTGCCTCGTGTGTTTGAGTAGACTTACATAATTTAGAACACCGTGCGTCATTCTAAAATTGATGTTATTTATTTTTTTACGTCACATTTTGCAAGTTCTAATATTCCTTCTAATATTCCTTTTAGTTTTTAATCACATCTTAACAAAAATAAAATGTTGTCAAGGCTAAAAGACAACCCCAAAAAAGGACAAACATTGATAGAGCTGTTGCTGTTGTTGTTGTTTTTCTGTAGAATGCTACAACTTCTCACTTTTTGGTGTGTGTTTTGTTTAGACATTACAGGTGACATAACAGTATATGAACAAATGGAGCCATGCTTTTAACTTCCTCAACTGCTTTGCTTTTTTCATGGTGTGATGATGGGTTTGACCATCACTAAAACTTTCAGAATTTTGAAACTAGTTTGCAATTTGAGTGTGACATTTAGATTTTGTATAGGAAAAAATGCAGAATTACATCAGGCTTATTAAAAATGAAGGTTTGATATTTTAGATAGACATTACTCTTAGTGAGAACAAATCTTTATGCTGCTGTGCTTCTTGTCTATAGGACAAGTGGGTAGTTTCTGAATGAAAAATTCTTTAGTTTTAGAAACAAGCTGTTCATTCGTGAAAAATGTCTTTCTATAATAATCTTTAAAGTTTTGTTTTTCTTCCAAATCTTTTGTGAGTTCCTATGTTTTAAATACCTTCTTACTAACTTTAAAAAAAATAAATAAAAAATTGTGAGTTCATTATTGTTTTTAATTGTTTTTGTTTTTAGGTACGCAAACTGATTGCCATGTGCCTTTACACGCATAGAGACTTTCTTTTTGACGCTATGCAAATTACATGCAGTGTAATGCAGCTCCTGATATTGTGTGATTTGAATTACACTGGTCCTGTTTTGCATTGCTCAGTTTATATTTCACTGACCCATTCCTACATTGTTTTGAATTGCACTGACAATTCCTTGAATGTGCTCTTTAAACAATTATTAGGTCACATATGAAAATAAATATGTGTGTGAGTGTGTGTGTGTATTTGTGTGTGTGTGTGTGTGTGTGTTATTCTTATATAACTGGAAAGGACATACTTTTGCCATTATTTCTGTTTTAAGGACAGAATGACGATGATATTGGCAGTGGTAGACATGTTTTCCATTCTTCTGGGTCATTTTATATTTACTGCAGAGAAATAAGCAACAGTTCAACAGCTGTGCTTGTATACTTTCCCTGAAAACAAACTCAGTGGTAAATGGTTTGGGATAAACATGTGAATTCTATTATGATCATTAGGTGAACAATTTCAAAAAGTATACACAGTTAGTGGTGTTTGTGGTTTCTTTGATCAAATAGGTTAACATGAGAAAATATTATATGGGGATCTACTAATTCGTAGCTTTGCATTTTTCTTTCTCTCTCCCCCTGTATCTGTATCTGTATTTTGTATGTTGCCAATTCTGGCATAGTAAGCCTTCTCTTCACCCCGTCCTCTGTCTCTCCCTTCCCACCCACACCCCCCCCCCCCTCTCTCTCTCTCACTCATTCAACTCTCTTGCTCTCTCCCTCTCTCTCATTCATTCTTCTTTCTCTCTCTCTCTCTCTCACACACACACACACACATGCACACATAACACACATTCAGACACACACATTGTTCTCTCTCTCTCTCCCTCTCTCTCTCCTTCTCTCTCTCCCTCTCTCTCTCCCCCTCTCTCTCTCTCCCTCCCTCTCTCTCTCCCTCTCTCTCTCTCTCTCTCTCTCTCTCTCTCTCTCTCTCTCTCTCTCTCTCTCTCTCTCTCTCTCTCTCTCTCTCTCTCTCTCTCTCTCTCTCTCTCTCTCTTCTCTCTCTCTCTCTCTCTCTCTCTCTCTCTCTCTCTCTCTCTCTCTCTCTCTCTCTCTCTCTCTCTCTCTCTCTCTCTCTCTCTCTCTCTCTCTCTCTCTCTCTCTCTCTCCCTCTCTCTCTCTCTCTCTCTCTCCAAAAAAAAAAGAAACCGAATTGCTCCTTGTTGTAGGAATGATGCTTTACATTTATTCCATCCTCCGTAGAATCAAATCTACCATGGACTGAAAATACAAAACTGGCAAAGATGCCACAAGTTGGAGAAATAAAAATCAATAGCCATTATTAACACCTGTACCTGTTTGTTCTTTCTCTTCCCTATCCCCTCACCTACCACACCCTCCCTATCCCCTAGGACTACATGGAGGCCCAGCACATGAGCCAGTCGTTCACGCAGTCGTACAGTGCTGCCGCCTTGGGCCAGGCGCCAGGGGCAGGCAACCAGCGCTTCTCCTCCTACAGTGGCTCCTCCTTCAGCACCACCTTCGACCCTGACAACGTGCCCGTGGATCGCTCCCCTGTGTATTCTGGGTGAGTTTTGCCTTCATTTTGTTGTCGTTTTTGTTGATGTCCCATTTTCTGTAGAAAGGGCAATTAGTAACTGAGAGCTGTACTATATGATTTTCTAATGTATAAGACTTCCCATTATGAGACTCCCTCCCACATAAGACCTACTTCTTTGAGACATTGCCCTTCTTTGTAAGTATTAAAATTACCTCCCTTATCAGACCCCTCCCTTATCAGACCCCTCCCTTATAAGACCTCATTTTGGATGATTTTTGAAGGTCTTATAAGGGAGGTTCCACTGTACTACTTGGTCTTCCGTGGAGGACTATGACTCTCAAACTAGGGGGCATTTGCACTGGCTCTAGTGCTGCAGTCAATGGGATTGGCTGGCCTTTGGGGACCTTCCCAGCGCCAACTCTCATCCTCAAATCCCTTTGGCCGAGAGAGTGAGGATGCACCCTGGGCAAATTGTAGCCCAGCCCACCGAAATAGCAGCTGCCCCCTCTGCTGTCTGGCAGTCATTGTTGAAAACCCCCAGACAGGCAACAACGACAGTACTAGTGGCACGTTGCTCTCACGTCGCTCATTCTCAGTTCTAACTTACAGCCACATCCCAGTTTGTTAGGTCACAGACTCAAAAACCGGGGGTCCAAAGGAAGCAAACCTATGTCGGGTTGTCAAGAGGCAACTATCACAGGAGACACTGCACTGCTGCTGAGTCACTTTGATGGAATTTAGTGAAGCCTGTTCTGAGCTAACATACGCAGGACACCACCTACTAAGCCCCCTACTGACAACAAGAATGACTTAGTCGTGGAGCCAGCGTGAGTGAAGTCCTTGTGAGGGGTTGCATTCGGTTAGGCCATTCTAATGCTGGTAGGAAATGAATGAGGTTAGAATTACAATATCCCTGTGGATCGTTCTCCTGTTTATTGTGGGTGAGTGTTGCATTAGGTTAGGGCCATAGTCTGCTGGTAGGAAATGAATGAGGTTAGAATTACAATATCCCTGTGGATTGTTCTCCTGTTTATTGTGGGTGAGTGTTGCATTAGGTTAGGGCCATAGTCTGCTGGTAGGAAATGAATGAGGTTAGAATTACAATATTCCTGTGGATTGTTCTCCTGTTTATTGTGGGTGAGTGTTGCATTAGGTTAGGGCCATACTAATGCTGGTAGGAAATGAATGAGGTTAGAGTGTTGCATTAGGTTAGGGCCATACTAATGCTGGTAGGAAATGAATTATTACAATATTCCTGTGGATCGTTCTCCTGCTTATTGTGGGTGAGTGTTGCATTAGGTTAGGGCCATAGTCTGCTGGTAGGAAATGAATGAGGTTAGAATTACAATATTCCTGTGGATTGTTCTCCTGCTTATTGTGGGTGAGTGTTGCATTAGGTTAGGGCCATACTAATGCTGGTAGGAAATGAATGAGGTTAGAATTACAATATCCCTGTGGATTGTTCTCCTGTTTATTGTGGGTGAGTGTTGCATTAGGTTAGGGCCATAGTCTGCTGGTAGGAAATGAATGAGGTTAGAATTACAATATTCCTGTGGATTGTTCTCCTGTTTATTGTGGGTGAGTGTTGCATTAGGTTAGGGCCATAGTCTGCTGGTAGGAAATGAATGAGGTTAGAATTACAATATTCCTGTGGATTGTTCTCCTGTTTATTGTGGGTGAGTGTTGCATTAGGTTAGGGCCATACTAATGCTGGTAGGAAATGAATGAGGTTAGAATTACAATATTCCTGTGGATCGTTCTCCTGTTTATTGTGGGTGAGTGTTGCATTAGGTTAGGGCCATACTAATGCTGGTAGGAAATGAATGAGGTTAGAATTACAATATTCCTGTGGATCGTTCTCCTGTTTATTGTGGGTGAGTGTTGCATTAGGTTAGGGCCATAGTCTGCTGGTAGGAAATGAATGAGGTTAGAATTACAATATCCCTGTGGATTGTTCTCCTGTTTATTGTGGGTGAGTGTTGCATTAGGTTAGGGCCATAGTCTGCTGGTAGGAAATGAATGAGGTTAGAATTACAATATTCCTGTGGATCGTTCTCCTGTTTATTGTGGGTGAGTGTTGCATTAGGTTAGGGCCATACTAATGCTGGTAGGAAATGAATGAGGTTAGAATTACAATATCCCTGTGGATTGTTCTCCTGTTTATTGTGGGTGAGTGTTGCATTAGGTTAGGGCCATACTAATGCTGGTAGGAAATGAATGAGGTTAGAATTACAATATTCCTGTGGATCGTTCTCCTGTTTATTGTGGGTGAGTGTTGCATTAGGTTAGGGCCATACTAATGCTGGTAGGAAATGAATGAGGTTAGAATTACAATATCCCTGTGGATTGTTCTCCTGTTTATTGTGGGTGAGTGTTGCATTAGGTTAGGGCCATAGTCTGCTGGTAGGAAATGAATGAGGTTAGAATTACAATATTCCTGTGGATCGTTCTCCTGTTTATTGTGGGTGAGTGTTGCATTAGGTTAGGGCCATAGTCTGCTGGTAGGAAATGAATGAGGTTAGAATTACAATATCCCTGTGGATTGTTCTCCTGCTTATTGTGGGTGAGTGTTGCATTAGGTTAGGGCCATAGTCTGCTGGTAGGAAATGAATGAGGTTAGAATTACAATATCCCTGTGGATCGTTCTCCTGTTTATTGTGGGTGAGTGTTGCATTAGGTTAGGGCCATAGTCTGCTGGTAGGAAATGAATGAGGTTAGAATTACAATATCCCTGTGGATCGTTACAATATCCCTGTGGATCGTTCTCCTGTTTATTGTGGGTGAGTGTTGCATTAGGTTAGGGCCATAGTCTGCTGGTAGGAAATGAATGAGGTTAGAATTACAATATTCCTGTGGATTGTTCTCCTGCTTATTGTGGGTGAGTGTTGCATTAGGTTAGGGCCATAGTCTGCTGGTAGGAAATGAATGAGGTTAGAATTACAATATCCCTGTGGATCGTTCTCCTGTTTATTGTGGGTGAGTGTTGCATTAGGTTAGGGCCATAGTCTGCTGGTAGGAAATGAATGAGGTTAGAATTACAATATTCCTGTGGATTGTTCTCCTGTTTATTGTGGGTGAGTGTTGCATTAGGTTAGGGCCATAGTCTGCTGGTAGGAAATGAATGAGGTTAGAATTACAATATTCCTGTGGATCGTTCTCCTGTTTATTGTGGGTGAGTGTTGCATTAGGTTAGGGCCATAGTCTGCTGGTAGGAAATGAATGAGGTTAGAATTACAATATTCCTGTGGATCGTTCTCCTGTTTATTGTGGGTGAGTGTTGCATTAGGTTAGGGCCATAGTCTGCTGGTAGGAAATGAATGAGGTTAGAATTACAATATTCCTGTGGATCGTTCTCCTGTTTATTGTGGGTGAGTGTTGCATTAGGTTAGGGCCATTCTAATGCTGGTAGGAAATGAATGAGGTTAGAATTACAATATTCCTGTGGATCGTTCTCCTGTTTATTGTGGGTGAGTGTTGCATTAGGTTAGGGCCATAGTCTGCTGGTAAGAAGTGAATGATGTTTTCAGAACACTGTTCCATATTGCCCCATTTAGTCCATGTGAGTGTTGGTTACATTTGGCTACAGTGTGCTGGTTCACATAGCAATATGATGATTATTCCTTGTTCATTCTAGGTGAGTGTTTGGTTAGGTTAGGCTATTCATGTAGTTCATTCTCCCGTTTATACACTGGGTCAGTGTTTGTTACGTTTGGCTATTGTTTTATGGTAAGAATGAATGACCAGGCTACTAGAGTGTTGCATCTTTTTTTCTTCTCAATCCAGAATGTGTATGTAAAAAGCATAGCATTTCTATTTGACTTTGTTAAATGTGTTTCTGGTTGGTTTGTCGTTTCTTTTCATATTTGTTTGTGGCTGGTGTTTGCATTGTTTGTGCAAATTGAATTCGTTTTGTTTTGTACTGTGCATTGAATGAGTGATATTCTTTAGACTTAAAATTTATCAACCAAAACAAGGAATGGTTCCAGCAAAAAAATAGTATATTTGATCCAAAAAATCCTTCTCACTTCATCTTTTCTTTTGCCACAAGCATCAGTTTTTTGGTCAAAATCATCTTTTTTTTAGCATTAAATCGCTGCCTATTCTTTATTCTGTTTGTGTCTTAAATTGTATTGGGGCTTATAGAAATGTAAGAAAATGTTGATTATTATTGCATAAAATAAATGCAAGGAAATAAACTCATAGAAACAAGCACATGAATCACGAAAATGCTCATTAGCTCACTGAAAGTAATTGAGTGAGCTTTATAAAATGCAGTAGTTGTAGGAAATATGAATTTAAAAAAAAATTCAAACTGACAAGTAATAGATCCGATTTAAAAAGAATTATAAACTAATTATATTTTTCAAACATTAATGCTGTAGCAAACTGAAGTGGAAAAGGTAATTATCTGTTGTAATGTAGATTTATAATGTCCTTTTTTTTAAAAAGTGAACTTTCATTGTTG
>CM065682.1:39160547-39285547 GCA_017654935.2 Phymorhynchus buccinoides | reverse complement strand
ACACACACACACACACACACACACACACACACACACACACACACACACACACACACACACACACACACACACACACACACACACACACACACACACACACACACACACACACACACACACACACACACACACACACACACACACACACACACACACACACACACACACACACACACACACACACACACACACACACACACACACACACACACACACACACACACACACACACACACACACACACACACACACACACACACACACACACACACACACACACACACACACACACACACACACACACACACACACACACACACACACACACACACACACACACACACACACACACACACACACACACACACACACACACACACACACACACACACACAACACACACACACACACACACACACACACACACACACACACACACACACACACACACACACACACACACACACACACACACACACACACACACACACACACACACACACACACACACACACACACACACACACACACACACACACACACACACACACACACACACACACACACACACACACACACACACACACACACACACACACACACACACACACACACACACACACACACACACACACACACACACACACACACACACACACACACACACACACACACACACACACACACACACACACACACAACACACACACACACACACACACACACACACACACACACACACACACACACACACACACACACACACACACACACACACACACACACACACACACACACACACACACACACACACACACACACACACACACACACACACACACACACACACACACACACACACACACACACACACACACACACACACACACACACACACACACACACACACACACACACACACACACACACACACACACACACACACACACACACGCGCGCGCCAAAGAAACAGATCCTTACTCCTACACCAGCTATCACTTCAAGGTCTTAGCAACTTAAAAACATATTAAAGGCAGCATAGAGTAGCCCTCAGGTGACTGACGATTCAGCAACATACTTAAAACACCAAACATTTCAGACATAACTGGGCAAACCTGTAGTTTAAGCACCTCCACACCCAATCAAATTTTCTCATTAAAAATATTTACTGAGTAGCAACACTCTGGCTTTCCCATGAAAGGGATTGGGTTAGGATCTGAAAGAACAAGACTTTGAGATCGAAAGTTATAAACATGAGGGGGGGTTCTAAACTTCAACTTTGCCCATAACTGATTACAATTACTGATCTATGTGTGATGAGTGTTGGTACTTTCTAATTTCCAGAGGCATTTCTGTTTAACATTTTGTGTTATTGCTGGACTACTGGCAATAATTACTATGTAGTACATTGCTGTTCACATTATTAAAAAAAAGCCTTATCTCTATGTGATTGGGAAGTGTGTGTGTGTGTGTGTGCATAAACATGATCTCTCTCTCTCTCTCTCTCTCTCTCTCTCTCTCTCTCTCTCTCTCTCTCTCTCTCTCTCTCTCTCTCTCTCTCTCGGTCTCTCTTTCTCTTTCTCTCATGCAAAACTCTCTCCTGCAATCACTGGCAAGCATATACATGACACTCAAATTTACAGGCACATGCACACACACACACCTGTATCTCCACCCCACCCTCTCTCTCTCTCTCTGGGTGACCCATCTACCCACTTATCCATTCAGATAAGCCTCAGGACTGAAGAGCATTGCACACACACACACACAACCCTGAGCCAGAAAGTCCAGTTCTTTGGCTAGTTTATGGCTTCAGGAGACTATTGCATGTACTAGGATCAGACAAGTCAGAGACTAAATGAAAAAATCATGGGTTACAAAGGCTTGTATTGAATAATCATAGATTCAAGATTGAAGATCATTATCTGTGGTGGGGTGGGTGGTGGTGGTGTAACAAGTTCTTGGTTGAGGGGGTGGGGGGCGAAGTCGGAACCTGTGTAACCCCCTCCCCCCAGTCTGCCTCTGATTATATCATTTTTCAGCTAATGCCTGCCATGATGGGTTGAATACAATTTCAGTAGGCAAAGCAGCCAAACAAATGTATTAAAACACAGAGTCTACAACTCTATCAGAACAAAAATGATTGTTTTACAGAGATAATTGAAGCAGCTTAAACTTAGTCTCAGACTAAGAGTTCCTTAATTCAAACCATTGTGGTGCCAACAGGCGACAGTGGCGATGAAAGGGTTAACCGGTTAAAGTCTATGTGGCCAGTCTATGCAGAAAGCCTTTTGTGGGGTTTAGTTTGTGTGCATGCATCTCACACCTGACGTCTTACACCTGACGTGTGACTCTGACCAGTTTAGTTCAGTCAGCTGTGCCTAAAAACATTTGGTGTTTAGCTTTAATTATTACTGGGCCATACCATCAGGCTATTGGAAAACCTTTATAAACTGGTCACATACAGTTGATGGTCAATCGAGTGTTTCACATAAAATAAAATAAAAATAATTTAGCTGAAAAATTAAAAACAAAGAAACCTAAAATTAGTCCTTTGTTAAGCAGTTTTACACATAGAATGTAAATATTGCCTATTTTGTATGCCATTAAAAGTATTGAAGAAAAAGAAAAAGACAACCATTTTCTTGTACTTTGCACAAGTTTTGTGGGTTCTCATTCAACATTAGAGGGCTGTTGCAAGACACATTAATGTACATTCAAAGACTGATCAGTTGCCTACTTACCACCGCTTATGTAACAAAAAGACTACTATCTATGAAAGTCAGAACTGGTTGTAGAAAGAAAATTGTCACCAGTCAAAATTGTGATTCTTACCTTTTCATGACAAGTATAGTTAGTGTGACCTTGATGGAACAGTGGCTTTGAGTGCAGGCAGTGTGTGTGTGTGTGAGAGAGAGAGAGAGAGAGAGAGAGAGAGAGAGAGAGAGAGAGAGATACAGGTTTAGGTATTGTGAGTGGCAGGTGATAGGCTATAGGTCAGGCTTCTGCCACTTGCTGCCTGGAGGAGAGGTTTTGCTGTGTGGGTCGTTTGTGTTGGGAATTATCCCTGGATCGGTTGTCTACAATATGACGATTGTTAAACGGAGGTATGCAAGTTAGTGTCTAAGGGGTGGTTGTAGTATGTTTGATAGAAATGTATGCTTTGTTCAGACATGATGTAGCCATACCATTTTGTATTTGCATGCGCACATGCTCATACGTATAGATGTTAACATTGACTTACCTTGTGGTTTCTCATACATGCATGCTCACACGCGTGCACAGACACATGCATGCGCAAACGCATGCATACACAATTGTGCACACACACTCACTCACACACACGCATGCACACGCACATGCACGCACATGCACACACACACACACACACACACACACACACACACATACACACACTAAAAAAAATTTCATTGTCATGTAAATATAGTACATGTCAAACACAGTACCTAAAGTCATGCATTAAAGATCATTTTGACTTGACTCACACACACATGCACACACACACACACACACACACACACACACACACACACACATATACATACACTAAAAAAAATTTCATTGTCATGTAAATATAGTACATGTTAACACAGTACCTAAAGTCATGCACACACACGCACGCACACACGCACACACACACACACACGCACACACACACACACACACACACACACACACACACACACACACAGTGTCACACACACACACACACACAAACACATACACACACACACACACACAGTGTCACACACACACACTCAGCATTTGTTTCTCTCACTATCATCACATATTAATGTATGTCCCCAAATACTTTCTGTTCCAGCATGAAGAAACATGTTAATCATTTATTAATGTACAGCTGTTGCATTGACAGCCAGACTTCTTTCATACTGTCAGGAAAGTGACATATCCAACAATTAACATAGGTGATTCATTTAGGGACCAATCTACAGCATAATTGGAATTATTCCCAATTTTGCCTACTCCCCATACGTATGCACCACTAAACACTAACGTGGTAGCTTGTTATTGAAATTTAATGTGTGTGCATTTAAATTCTCTGTGTATAAGAATTTTACTGTTGCTGTTGTTGACCAATGATGTGGTTTGTTACCTCAATGTTTTGTTGTTATATTTTACTGAAAATGTTGTGGGACTGGGGGATTGTGCAGTTGTTTTGGTGTGGTTTTCTTGTTGTTTTGTGGCTGATGAGTGTACAATTTAAGTACAGAATCATAATCCATGAAACCATATGATATATCTGTACAGGAAAGAGGCAATTTAACACTTTTGTCGCCAGCCATCTTTTAGCAAAAAAATACCATTAAACTTATTTGGGTAGAGAACAAAAATATCTGCAATGTTGCGAATTCCTCTGTGACATGTATAATATTAGGCCTATCCTTACTTCCCAAAATCACGAAAATAGGGTCTTCAGATGACAGGCCCTGATGGTATGCTTTTTAGTGACATGGGTGTTAAACCATTGTGGTGCTAAAATGCGACATTGGCGGTGAAAGGGTGTATTGTTGTCTGCTTGTCTGAATGTTTTTGAATGTCATCTCTCCTCTGAAATTGGAATGTGATGGCTGAATGCAACATGGACACCAGTGAAAACTGGAAAACGGACACATAATGATACATAACCATTGTGGCCTTATGGCCTGGAAACGCAGAAGAAGAAACGAAGAATGTCTTCTGAATGTCTTCAAATGATCAACACTGTGTGTGGTCAATTTTGTTGTTTTTGTTGTTATTTTTTCGGAGTGTCACCAGGTGGAAGAGAACAAAATTGCAAAAAAATGTTTACTTGTGGAGTGATCATGTTAGTAATATATCATGGATTTAACTCTAATAGTTCAGACAAAGCTTTTATTTCTTGATGACAGTTGTCTTTGTGTTAGTTGTTCTCGACTCATGTTTATGATTGGCATAAAATAAAATATGCTATTTAATTCAAACTTTTAATGAATCCGTCTCTTGTGCATTAACGTCCAAGCTTCCTCAAATCATTTGGTTTTGAAATTTAGGACATTTCATAATTTGAGTTTGAAGATTAACTCTTCTAGCGCCATCAGACCTGCCTACCCATACGATTTTTTCCATATTTTGTACACGATTTTGAGCCCCAGTACTGCAGTACAGTAAATGGAAAATTAATACGGCAAACATTTGAACTTAAGATCTTCTAAGATCGGTCAAAATCGAGTGTTTTTGATCATTTCGCATGGCGGTTTAATGTTCTGTAATGTTCCGTTTTTGGGTATCCTTGCAAAATACAGAATTTTGAGAAAAAGTACAGAATTTTATTTCGTGGAGTACCTAAAAGAGAAATTGGGGGTAGGCATGTCTGCGCCATGTATTTTCTGACAATCTTGATTGTCCATTGAATCTCAACCGACAAGAGGTGAGTAACTATTTTTTCGAGTGCGTATTCATAGGTTTAACAGAAATATCACTATCATAAGCTCTAAAAATAGGCAAACACATGGTAGGGTTCTTGGCAGTGAATGTCTTTGCATTTGGTGGGAGTGTAGAGCAAATGTATTTGCTCATGGTGCTAGAAGAGTGAAAGTATTGAAGAATCCCCTCATAGTCTGTAAAATACTAACATAAGCTCTAAAAATAGACAAACGCATGGTAGGGTTCTTGGCAGTGAATGTCTTTGCATTTGGTGGGAGTGTAGAGCAAAATGTATTGCTCATGGTGCCTAGAAAAGTGAAAGTATTGAAGAATCGCCTCACAGTCTGCAAAATACGGAAGTTGGTGAATCTTTTCTGCCCATAACCATCCCCCCCCCCCCCTCCACTCTGTGCAGCTTCCTGATCAGCTTCATGGTGGATGCGCGGGGCGGGGCCATGCGGGGCTGTCGTCACTCCGGGGTGCGCGTGGTGATCCCGCCCAGGAAGTGCAGCATGCCCACGCGCGTCACCTGCCGCCTCATCAAGAAGGAGAAGCTGATGAAGCCCCCGCCCATGAGCGAGGGGGAGGGACTGGCTGCTCGCATCTTGGAGATGGGGCCTGTCGGAACCCAGTTTCTGGGGTAGGACATTAAGCAATGTTTCCTTGTTCTCTCTTTCTGTGTGTGTATGTGTGTGTGTGTGTGTGCCCATGAGTGAGGGAGAGGGACTGGCTTCTCGTATCTTGGAGATGGGGCCTGTCGGAACCCAGTTTCTGGGGTAGGACATTAAGCAATGTTTCCTTGTTCTCTCTTTCTCTCTCTGTGTGTGTGTGTGTGTGTGTGTGTGTGTGAGTGAGTATGTGTGTGTGTGTGTGCCCATGAGCGAGGGGGGTGGACTGGCTGCTCGCATCTTGGAGATGGGGCCTGTCGGAACCCAGTTTCTGGGGTAGGACATTAAGCAATGTTTCCTCTCTCTCTCTTTCTGTGTGTGTGTGTGTGTGTGTGTGAGTGAGTGAGTATGTGTGTGTGTGTGTGTGTGTGTGCCCATGAGCGAGGGGAGATGAGGCCTGTCGGAACTCAGTTTCTGGGGTAGGACATTAAGCAATGTTTCCTCTCTCTCTCTTTCTCTTTGTGTGTGTGTGTGTGTGTGCTTGCTCATGAGCGAGGGGGATGGACTGGCTGATCGCATCTTGGAGATGGTGGCCTGTGGGAACTCAGTTTCTGGGGTAGGTTGTTCAGTGATGTTTCCTCACTCTCTCTTTCTCTGTGTATGTGTGCGCCCATGAGCAAGGGTGAGGGCCTGGATGCTTGCATCCTGGAGATAGGGCCTGTCGGAACGCTTTTTCTGGTGTAGGTTGTTCTGTGTCTGTGTCTGTGAGGCCCAGGTCATATAGGACATGTCCTGGAAATGTCCTGTTGTGTTCCCCCCTGTCAGGACAAACATCCTATTAAACCTGAACACTGGCAGATTTTGTCCCGTAGATTTCTGCAAGAGCCAGGATATTTTGTCCCATTGATTTTCTTGTTTAAAGACTAACTGTTTGTCCGATCACTTTTCTATCTTTGGCGCATCACTGCAGTTACATATGATAGCAATTGTATATTCAGTCTGTGTGTGTGATCATTTCAGGCCGATCATCATGGAGATCCCTCACTACGCCTCGCTGCGCGGCAAGGAGCGGGAGGTGGTGGTGATGCGCAGCGACAATGGGGAGTCCTGGTACGAGCACCCCCTGGCGGCCACCGAGGAAGCCGTGTCCCAGGCCCTGGGGGGGTCCCTGGAAGGTGGGTTGTTTCACTGTGAAGGTCCATCGGCTTCTGTCTCTGTTTCCGTTCCCTTCTGAGTGCATGCCTTCACTTCGTCAATGCTTTTCAAGTTCTCTTATTGTCAGGTAGAAAGAACACTTCAAACTCTTATTATTTCTGCCACTTGGGGTCTGGTAAAATGAGAGCTGTACAAAACATTACTTTCAACAGTTTGGGAAAGTCATAATACTGTACAGCTTAATCTTTCAAGGAAGACTATGACAATCAAACTAGGGGAGATGGGGTGAGGCATTTGCACTGGCTCTAGTGCCGCAGCCAAAGGGATTGTTGGCCTTTGTGGACCTTCCCCAACGCCAACTGTCCTCAATTCCCTTTGGCCGATAGAGTGGGGATTCACCCTGGACAAGGTATCACTATAAACAAATTTTCGCCCAGCCGGCTTGAATAGTAGCAGCTCCCTCTGCTATGTGGCAGTCATTGTCGGAAACGACAGACAGGCAAAAGAAAATTGTAGGAAGAGCGATATTTTTTGTTTTTTTAATTTGTTTTGTATCACCCTAAACTGTATGTATTCACAAGTAGTGATATAAAATGGCGTGCCACTATTTGATATTCAGTACATTGCTATCTCTAGTGAGATATTGAAGAAAGCTATTGGCAGACGCTAGCCCTGAGTGACAGGAATGACTCCACCTTCTTTCCTCTCTCTACAGACCTTGAACCTTGTCTGTAGCAGTGACACAGCATTTAACAATGATAAATTCATTAAAGGAACTTAATAATCATATGTTCTATTCGGATGCAAAAACGCTTTGAAAAACGCCACAGCGTGGTTTTAGAATATCGATAAGCACAGACTGCGAACTCTATCGCTATTGCATACCTTTTGTGTTACATTCTTCCAAATAAATTGAGCACTCAAACATTTATTTCCAAAAAATCACAGATCAACGAGCTGGGAAATCAGCCAAATCAAGCAGCGATTGTGTCTCATCTACAATGTAATTTCTTCGAGAGACACATTCTTGATATGACGTCACCCACAGATGCTGCATTGAAACAAGCAAAGACGTCTGTGGATGATGTCATAGCTTTATTATTCTGTCGAACAAGATTCCACAAAGTAGACTACGTTCTAGTGAACTCCACAGTGCATTTTTGCAAATCATGACTTACGGAACTAATATATACTTTGAAGAATATGACACAAAAGATATGTAATAGCGATAGAGTTTGCAGGTTGTGCTTATCGATGCTCTAAAACCATGCTGTGGCGTTTTTCAGAGCGTTTTTGCATCCGTATAGAGAATCTGACCCCCCTTAAAAAAAGAAGAAAAAGAACAATAACACCCATATATGTTTTGGCAACTTTTCAGCTTGCTACAAACTTTTCATTAGCAATAAATCCTAGGTGTAGAGTGGCACAGAGGTATCGCGTGTCAAGTAAACCCGAGTTCGAACCTGGGTACAGGGGATTTTTCCTACTTTACACTATAGGACTAGGTCTGAGCGTGGAGTCTTTTGGATGAGACAATAAACCGAGGTCCCGTGTGCCAGACCTGTTTTCCCTACAGATTTGTCAGTAATTATTACGTTTTGAGAACTCCGATTACGCTATTACGGTCAGCAACACAAAAAATCCGCATTTCCGCTGAACGAGTGCGAAAAAAAAAGAAGAAGAAATCAAAAGAAGGCATGGTGTTTGAGCCGTACTCGTTACTGTGTCGTCTGCTATCAAAGGTATCACTTCGAGTGATGTCCCTTGAATGAATACTACCGGTTTATTTCTCCATGGTGCCATTTTTCTAGGTACGAAGTGCAAAATTTCGGCAGTTGTCGAAATTGGGTTTGGATGGGATGGGAAGTTGCAGCATGCGTGTTGTCATTTGGTCAAAATTTACCCCCCTTCCCTTCCTCAACAGTCACACATAAATCACATGCAAAAAAATAAATGGGTGATGCCTCTGGCTGCGACGCACTCTCCAGGTGGGAGCAACCCGAATTTCACAGAGATGCCTCTGTGACTATAAAGTACCTAATACCTTCTGATCTTACCCTCCCCTCACAGACCTGGAACCGGAGGAGAGCCTCCAGGAGCGCCGCATCACGCGCATCCTGACCACGGACTTCCCGCAGTACTTTGCCCTGGTGACGCGTGTCAAGCAGGAGACGGCGGTGATCGGCTACGAGGGGGGCGTGCTGTCCTCCACTGTGGTGCCCCAGGTGCAGGCCGTGCTGCCTGAGGGCACCCTAACCAAGCCCATCAAAGTGGGCCTGCAGGTCAGTCTCCATAGAACCGTCCATGGGGGGGTTCGTGTTGGTGCTCTAGGAGGGAGCAGTGCCACGTGTCCCCCGTCTATGTGTGTCCCCCCGTCTATTTGTGTGCCCGTCTCTATGTGTCACCCTCATTGTGTTCCTGTCTCTATGTGTTCCTGTATCTGTGTGCTCCTGTCTGTGTGTCCACGTCTATATGTGTGCCCGTCTCTATGTGTCACCCTCATTGTGTTCCTGTCTCTATGTGTTCCTGTCTCTGTGTGCTCCTGTCTGTGTGTCCACGTCTATATGTGTGCCCGTCTCTGTGTGTCACCCTCATTGTGCCCCCGTCTCTATTTGTTCCTGTCTCTGCGTGCTCCTGTCTCTATGTGTTCCTGTCTCTGTGTCCCCCATCTCTGTGTGTCCCCGTCTCTGTGTGTGCCTGTCTCTATGTGTCACCCTCATTGTGCTCCTGTCTCTGTGTGTTCCTGTCTCTGTGTCCCCCATCTCTGTGTGTCCCCGTCTATGTGTGTGCCTGTCTCTATGTGTTCCTGTCTCTATGTGTCACCCTCATTGTGCCCATGTCTCTATCTGTTCCTGTCTATGTGTGTGCCCGTCTCTATGTGTCAGCCTCATTGTGCCCCCATCTCTATGTGTTCCTGTCTCTGTGTGCTCCTGTCTCTTTGTGTCCTCTCGGATTAGGGTAAGAGTTAGGGAAAACGTTTGGGGTTTGAATGAGATGTACGAAAGACGAACCAAGCATAAAGCCAGGAAGATTGTAAATGACACCTCCCATGTTTTGAACAAACATTACGAACTACTACCTTCTGGACATCGCTACAAATCTTTTAAAGTCAACTCCAGGGCACAAAAATCCTTCATCCCCAGATCCATCCACCTCCTAAACTCATGATCCTTTGAGGTTTAAATGTGTTCATCGTGTTAAAAGAAACTATGCATGCTTATCCTTACAGTGATTGGGTTAGCTTTTGTAACCAATAAGTCCTGGGACTGGTTGACCACAAAATCGACAAGTCCTTTTCACAACAGTGAAGGGACCTGGTACCTGGAAAATCAATAAGTCCCTGGACTGACTAGTAGGCAAAATGATCAGTCCCACAGAAAACAATCAGTCTGGGACTAAAAACCGGCCAAGATCCTGATCACTGTCCTTAGACGTGTATGTATCCACATAGTATGTGTATCTTTAAGTGTGTATTTGTTATTCTAGCACCTGAACAAAATTTCTCCTTGGGAGATAATAAAGTGAATTTAATTTGATTTGAGGTTAGCATTTGGGTTAGGGTTAGGATAAACAAAGAGATAAAGAGATGTAAGATGGGAATATAGTTACATAACCCTCTAGGATGTTACTGTCTACATGGTTACTACTCTTCAGGCTGCGTGCCTGAAATCAGTTGGGTTTTTTGTGTTGTTTTTTTGCAGTGGGTCTGTCCGAATTTCAGGTTTTTAACACAACTAGGAGCAGTCTCCCTTTCTCATCTTCCCATATTTTGTCCCTTCCACCACTTGTCTTTGCGCATGTCATCATGCCTTAGTTTTGTGCTCTGCTTCAAGGAGCCTGTCAAAGCCATTCATAATAGCATTTTTCACTCAGCTTGAGGGGATGCTGCCCCTGTACACCTCCAGGAACTAGGTGATTAACAGGGAACAAGGAAGGGTCTCTCTCGCCAGCTGTGATTTAAATGTGGCGCACGCTCAGTGCCTCTCCTCATTTATACAAAATTTTATAGTCCTGTCGCAGGTTTTAGCGGCCCCTGGACCCCTGCTTTTCAGGTTTTCCAGGATTTTGTAGAAGCACCCATGATGTTGGCTAGAGTTTAGTGTATTGTGTGGCCCGAGGGCACCCTCACCAAGCCCATCAAAGTGGGCCTGCAGGTCAGCAGAAAATCCCTACGATGTCACTGTCTCAGACCTGCCTATGCAATGGTTTGGCCATAGAAAACTACATTAATTTTGCCAAACTACTGAACTACGCATTGTTGATTGTGACTATGCATTTTGGAATCTGCTGACTTCTCATTTATGACACTGAAAAATGACTGTGAAAAGCTAATTTCATAACAAAATTGACAGTCAAGTCAATCAGTAATTAAGCCACGATGAGTGTTGGTTTTATTCTGAGGACCATAACAACCATTTTTCATACACAATTCAGGGTGTTAGCAAGTATAGGAATATGATCAAATGGCACAAACTACACCCCACCCCCTCCAACTGCTCATTTTGCTGTTGAAACTTCTCGTGTAGAGTGTATGAAGTAGGCAGGCCTGCTGTCTAGGTTGTAGGATGTCAGTGTCTGTGTTGCCTTGTTGCCTACAGTGTATTCTCTTCCATAAGTGGTACCGTTGTTTAATAATAATAGCAATAATAATAATGGGAATTTATATAGCGCTCTTTCTCACATGAGCTCAGTGCGCTTTACATTGATAACAAGAACATTAAAGGCAAACAAATAATGAATTAGAAATTAAAATAAGCACGATGATTGCACGCAATATTCTCTTTTTTCCTCACACACACATGCACGCACACGCGCGCACGCATGCAGACACACACACACACACACACACACACACACACGCACGCACACACACACGCACGCACGCACACACACACACACACACACACACACAATGACTGGAAAAAAAGAACCACAATAGATGGACTCTCTTTAGGCAATAAAAGGTCTCTTAATTCTTCAGTCGGGTTCATTGTCTCGTGATTTTTTATTCTTGTAATTTTGTTCTTTCTGTTCTCTTCACTTCTTTCTCTGTGTGTGTGTGTGTGTGTGTGTGTGTGTGTGCGTGCGTGCGTGTGTGTGTGTGCGTGTGTGTGTGCGTGCGTGCGTGTGCGTGCGTGCGTGCGTGTGTGTGTTTCAGTGAGCTGGCATGTGTGTATGTTTGTATGAGAGAGTGTGTTTGTGCATGTGGGTGATTTGTGATTGTGTTTTGTTAACTTGCTGCTGTGCAAGCCGTACCATCTAATTTCTTTTTCAATCTTCAGTCTTCATATTTTGGGTTCACATAACCACAGACTTCTATAAACAAAAGCAGGGATGGGCAAAAGAGGGGAATTATATCATTCAGTACTTCTATATAAGATTCACATTGTTGTTGCGATATTTGAAGGAGTAGACATCTTTATTTCAGATAGGTTTTTATTTTCCCTGCATTGTTTATTTTCATAGTCTTAGTTAATTTTCTTCTTCTTCTTTTTGTTAGCATATAAATATTTATATGTAATTTACCTGGCGTTTATGCTTAGCTTTTAGGAAGAGTTTGTACAGTTTTATTCATCTGTCATCTTCACATTTTTCTGCATGCATAATGAACATGCCTTGAGCTTTTATTAACAGGTTATGTGTATTGATAGAGTGATAGAGAGATTGTCCTTTGTGGTATTTGTTCTTAGTATTACCCACGGTAGCTTTTCTCAGCTCCTTTCAGTTCATGCCTTTTGTTAACCCTCATCACCAGCATAAACCAATTTAAAGTGTTTTATCCATTAGGCTTACATTGTTTTATGGTGGTATGCCACTTGTAAGGTCTTTTCCTATCCCTACCCACAATCAATGATAAGAATATTTGCCTCTGTTAAAAGAAATAACTTGAAACAAATAGCTCTCTGTGAAAAACTGAAAGGAGCCAGAATGAGAGGAATCCATGTACTGTGCTTAGAAAACAAAACCATATTGTTGTTTTTTAATTAGAACTCAACAAAATGAAACAAGGTCATGTTTTGTAGATCAGCAAGTAAGCGTACCCTATTTTACTGACTACAGTGGGACCTCCCTTATAAGACCTTCAAACATCATCCAAAATGAGGTCTTATAAGGGAGAGGTCTTATAAGGGAGGTAATTTTAATGCTTACAAAGAAGGGCAATGTCTCAGAGAAGTAGGTCTTATGTGGGAGGGAGTCTTATAATGGGAGGTCTTATAAGGGAGGTTCCACTGTATAAGGCAATACTTTTTTTTCTCAGACTGAGAGCCCAGCGCCTTATAAAGTGATTAATAAAATAGTAAGAAATTATAACAACAAAATCAGAATTTTGTGTACAATTTGGGATGTGCACCTTATAATCAGGTGCGCCACATTGTCAGAAAATATGATAGTTTTACCTTTTATCAACTTGCATCTTGAAAGTGGATGTTATGAATTTTTTCTTTGGGTTCAGAATTTTTTTTTTTTTTCTAAGAGAATTATCTGCTTTTGAATTAAAACAATATTTGTGTAGAAAAAACTGAGCAAAAAGAAAATTATATGATAATGTTTGTGTCCTAAAAAAGAAACTACAGGTGTTCGGTTGTTATTTGCTTGCTTACGGGAACTTTTTAAAAAAAATGGATAACACAATGATACATTGGATATTATAATAATAGGAAAATATATCCCATAAAGAAAAAGATATCAACTCCTAATTGAAAACTGAATTAAACAAGAATGTATTGCCATGATTAGAAAACCGTTTTATTTTATTTTATTGAGACCCGAACTTCGGCATCGACTCTTTGTTGTAGCAGTGTCTGAGTGGTGTCTAATTTATCCAGTGTTACACTCAAAGACTGTATAGGGGAAGATAAGCATCCGGTTTCTTTTCCCTATATGAGTAGTGAGGAGAGAAACACTGGTTATGTCCCTTTGAAACAGTACACATTTTGCACGTCGATAGGCCAGTTGAATTCTCCGTTCAAGTTCCAGTCTGAGTTTTTGGATAGCCTCCACTGTGAAAAGTGTACTGGCCCCACTAACGATAACTCTATCAGCCCGGTTCGCCGAGCTCTTTAAGTAATCCATCTTACCCTTTTAGAATATCTTTGTTACGCTGTCCTGATCTTCTAGTTTATCCTGCATTTTTACGTTGTCTATACCCTAGTATTTTATTTATTTAAATTTAGCATTCTTTGCATTACTTACATTTTTTCCACTGTATGTAGCAGACCTGTTTACCATCCCGATTTTGCCGTAACTTTTATGGGGGAAAAGTGAAATTACGGAAATTACGGCTATAACAACAAAATATGGGAAAACAAAATCCTAAATATAAAAATAAAAAAATACAGTTGCGTCGGTAAGCGACGTTTTTGAAACGATGCGGTGAAAAGTCATTTCGCGCCATTTCCTTTTCTGTTTCAAAATGGCGTCCAAGCGAGTGCATTCCGAAGCTTTTGCTTGCTTACCGGAACTTTTTTTTTTAAATGGATAACACAATGATACATTGGATATTATAATAATAGGAAAATATATTCCATAAACAAAAAGATATCAACTCCTAATTGAAAACTGAATTAAACAAGAATTTATTGCCATGATTACAAAACCGTTTTAGATTATTTTATTGAGAAGCGAACTTCACCATTGACTCTTTGTTGTAGCAGTGTCTGAGTGGTGTCTAATGTATCCAATGTTATGCTGTCCTGATCTTCTAGTTTATCCTGCATTTTTACGTTGTCTATACCCTAGTATTCTTTTTGAAATTTAGTATTCCTTGCATTACTTACGTTTTTTCCACTGTATATAGTGGTGTTTCCCTTGACTCCTTAAATACATTTATATATATTTTTTGTTTTACCTTTATGTTGTTGAGATTTGTCTACCTGCCCCGTGTATTTCGTCCCTTTATGTTCACTTACACTATAGTGTTTTTTTAATCTTTTTGTTCCTTTTTTGTTTAAAGAGTTTACCGCCGTGCTAACTTGGGTACAGGGGATTTTTCCTCTCATTTTACACTAGGCCTTACGGTCTGAACGTGGAGACTCTCGGATGAGACGATAAACCGAGGTCCTGTGTGCCCATGCACTTAGCACACATTAATCCCAGTGACAACGAAAAAAGTTGTCATTTCGTCAAAATTTGCCCCTCCACCCTTCCTTCCTCATCAGTCACACAAAAAATCGCATGCAAAAAAAAGAGAAAAAAAGTGGGTAGCGCGCCTGTGGCTGCCACGCACTCTCCAGGTGGGAGCAACCCGAATTTTACAGAGACTCCTCTGTGACTATAAAGTACCTAATACCTAATACCTAATCCTTAGTCAGATGGCAATATTCTTTAGTACATTTACCCCCCACATCCAAGTCTTGTAAATTGTCCTGGTTTATGTGGTAGTTGTCTGTTTTCCCCTTGTGTTTTAATCAAATATTCAGTTATAGCAATATTGCTTTCACTTGCTGAAAGAGTAGTTTCTTGTTACTTAACCTTTAGCTACCTTGCTATTTTGTATCTCAATCACCAAACTTTCCAAGATAGTTCAGATAGAATGTAATATCGGATCCTCAGTGATAAGAATCACAAGCAGACAGACCAGTATTTGGATGATGAATAGAATGGATATTTAGCCTTTTGTGTTATCCATAAAGTTCTGCCCCCCCCCCCCCCCCCCCAAATAAAAACACCCCAAAACACACGCACACAAAAACTCTTTTTAATTAGGTCAGATTTATTTAATTTTCAAGTACCTACATCTGGTCTTGGGTCCCTGTTGAATGCTTTATAGACTTTTAAAAGGACATTTGCCTTTCAGGGAAGGGGGGGGGGTACGAACTTGCAAAGAAGCCTTTTCTAGACGGTATAACTGTAAGGTTTTTTGGCTTGTTAGCTTTGATGGTTACGCTTGCTAAACTTCTAATTTTAGGATCGTTCAACCGTTCATATTCTTTTATTTTGATATTTCCAAATATTAACGGTTACTGAAAAATAGTTGTAGCCAAAGTTCAGTCAACTTGAGATTTTATTCAATCTAAGATTTATTATTAAAATATTAGTTTTGCTAGTTCCTTGAATGCTGGTTCAAATTTGCCTGTCTTTAAATATGGGGAGTTTTATATACAACCTTGTGTCTCTTCACACGCGTTTGGATCGGCCATAAAAAGTGAAGTAAAGGAGAAGGGAAGTAGACTATGTTCAACAGAAGTTGATTTGATTGGTCGAATCGAGCACATACTGGGCATCTTATTACCGAGTTAGCTTAAAAAATGGCCGAACAGAGCGAACCTACCGGCTATAGCTTGCAATAGTTTGGACATGGTAGAGTCATGGCAGGAAAAGCAGAAGTCCTGATTTTGGCTTTGCAATATTTTTGAAAATCTTGAATTTGCAATACTTTATTGAAGAATAATTACACTTGAATGAGAATTTTTTGGGGTTAAAAACATGAGAGCTGTCTCTAAATGCTTTGATTTTTTAGTAAAATGTGTACAAAAAGAAAACCTTCAGCTTTGGGGTCTTTACCCCCTGACCCCCACAAACTATTCCGCCCCTTGACCCCACCAGGGTGGCCCGCCAGAACCCAGGCCTTCCTACTTTTCATTTTGTCCAGGTTTTTCACCTTTGTAGAATATAGGACGCCAAACAGTTATGTTTTATTTGATGCTAAGCGGTGAGGTGAGAGCTAAAACATCGGAGCATCAGGTGAAAGCCAGAATGTGCTGTCATTAACGGAAAAGAGAAGGCTCATAGTACCTTCTGGCTTTTGATGTTCTTCTACCCTTTTGTTGTGGCTTCCCAGAGAACACCCAGTCCTTCCCATCCCATTTCTTTTGACATTATCTTTCGTTCTTTTGTTAACTTTATGTGTTTGTTCATTTGTTTGGTTTTTTAAAACTAAATTTGAATTATTTATTTGCATGTATAGATCTTGTTTGATTTCATTTTTAGGAATCATGCTTTAGCATTTTTTCTTTTGGGGTGGGGTGGGTGGGTGGAGGTTGGGTTATCATGCATTCTGCTTTATATTTTGCATTGTGATTCTCCATTGACTGATAGAAAGAACAACGATTCATCAACATTGTATACAATTGACTATTGACTTAACATGAGTGTACATTATACATGAAGATGAACATGGATGGTAAGTGTAAAAGGGAGGAGAGTGGGGGGCGGGACGAAGGAAATATTAGGCATTGCAGTAATGTTGCTTCTATTTTTGTTTCTTTATTTATAGCCTGCAAGGAGGGCTAGGATTGCAAGGCCAGTAGAATTTGATGACTTGGACTTTTGACTGTCGTTCAGAAGACCAGCCACCTTCTCTTGACCGCGTTTCATGTCGTAGCTGATAGATTGTGCTGTGGTGTTACTTTTTTTTAAGTCATTTTTTTTCCAAGTTTTTGTCGTAAACGTGCGTGGAATTTTTTTTTTTCTCCTGTCATCTTGTGGTGTAGCATGCTTGAGGAATGAGATGTGACCACACCGAGGAGTACGTTGTGCCTGTTGTGCCCCAGACTATCGACATCATTGTGTGTCAGTACCGCCTTCATTCTCTTTCATCCGTCTTCGTCTGCGATCAGCCTCTCTTCGCCTTGCCCTCTCCTGAATCTCTCTGCCTTGCATTTTGCCTGCTGCTGTTGTGGGATGTTTTGCACGGAGCCTTACACAGGCTGACGGAAATGTTGTGTTCCTTTTCTCTCTTTCCTTGTCCGCTAGGCCCAGCCTGTGGCTCCGGAGCTTGTCGCTAAGCTCCTGGGTAACCGGGTGGCGGTGAGCCCCATTGTGACGGTGGAGCCGCGGCGCCGCAAGTTCCACAAACCCATCACCCTGACCATCCCTGTGCCCAAAGCGGCCCAGAAAGGCATGATCAACCAGTACGGGGGGGCCGACCGATCCACCTCCTACGGGGGGGCTGACCGACCCACCCTGCGTCTGCTCTACAGTCTGGCAGGTGGGTGCCAGCCAAGCCCCCTTCCCTCCCTCCTTTCCTAATCCCTCCTTCCTTCCTTGTCCCCTTGCTGTCTTTTGTCTTGTGTGTGTGTGTGGGTGGTCATCACTTTATCCCCTTCCATGCTAGTTAGGAATTGAGGAGCCTAGTGTTTGGAAGTGAACAGTGTGTGTAGAGTTGCTGGCTATAGTGAAATCCAGAGTAATGGTGTGCAAAGAAGCGGGTAAATGGAAGTGAAAAGCTTTATTCCTTTCCATGCCAGTTAGGAATTGAGGAGCCTAGTGTTTGGAAGTGAACAGTGTGTGTAGAGTTGCTGGCTATAGTGAAATCCAGAGTAATGGTGTGCAAAGAAGCGGGTAAATGGAAGTGAAAAGCTTTATTCCTTTCCATGCCAGTTAGGAATTGAGGAGCCTAGTGTTTGGAAGTGAACAGTGTGTGTAGAGTTGCTGGCTATAGTAAAACCCAGAGTAATGGTGTGCAAAGAAGCGGGTAAATGGAAGTGAAAAGCTTTATTCCTTTCCATGCCAGTTAGGAATTGAGGAGCCTAGTGTTTGGAAGTGAACAGTGTGTGTAGAGTTGCTGGCTATAGTAAAACCCAGAGTAATGGTGTGCAAAGAAGCGGGTAAATGGAAGTGAAAAGCTTTATTCCTTTCCATGCCAGACTCATGCTTTTTAGACTGGAGAAGTGAAGAGAGTGTGTAGAATTTGCGGGCTATTGTAAAACTGAGAGTAAAGATGCGCAAGGAAGTGGAGACATAGAAGTAAAGGGCTTCTAATAAACATATCACCCTGTTTGAGATTCTTGCGGTTTTAGACTTGAGAAGTGAACACGGCGTGTTCTAGGATGTTATTGTCCCTAATAAAATGGAGAGGCAAGGTGCGCCAGGAAACTTATAATACTAAATGGAAATAAAAGGCTTCTGTTAACATTTAATGACCTGTTTTAGGCTCTTGCGGTTATTGTTTTGAGAGAAAGAGAATTCTGTGCTTCATGCACTTAAGAAAACTTACTACTATTTTTCATGCACCAAATAAATGTTCCCTCTATTGTTTGACACTGTCTATCGTTTTTGTCTCTCCGCTGTGCCAGAGAGCTCCTAACACACTTTCCTAATCCATTCACCAGAATTTTACCCCATTTGCCACAAGCCTTTGCAAAGAAACACTGTCACTTATTTTACACGAAGAATAGATGCATGTTATTATTGTAGCATTGCAAATACTGCAATGGCTGCAAAATAAGAAATTTTTAAACATTTATTTGAAATAATAAATGGAGTGGTATGGCAAGTGTTTGCACAAGTACGTGTTGATATGCATGTGAATGTGTGTTTCACAAATATTTTGCACTGTATGATAGCATCTGTTGACAAATAATTCACATTTGAAAATATCCGTGACAGCATGGATTTCAACTGAAGATGAAGTTTAGAAGACCAGTAGTTTCTTTAAAAAATAAAATCCATGCATATTGTAAAACTGCAATCGTTGTGATGGATGACATCTAAGAACGTTATCTTTCAATAGTTTATTGGATGAGGCCCCATTTTAAATTACTTGTTGGCCAACCCTGGCTAAAAGACTCAAGGGATCATCCCAACAGTTGAAGCACTTGAACACTATGGTACAAGTGCATCAGCTACAGCTGAGAGCATTACGTGTGTTCTTACCACGCCACGTGAGCAGCCACACTCCGACTTCGGGGGATTTTAAATTAGTCAAACGTACCTTGTTATCAAAGCATATTCTAAACGGCTTTTTTTTTCTTTCTTAGATTTAGTCCTTGAGATGGATGAGATCAAATAATATTAAATTTCTATAGTTTATTGGATAAGGCCCCATTTTAGATAAGTGAAAGCATACCTTGGTGTCAAAACAAAGTCTAAAATGGCTGCTTCCTAACACACACACATGCACACACACACACGCACACACACACACACACACACACACACACACACACACACACACACACTCTCCCCACCCCACCCTCTCTGGGAGCCCTTTGTTGTCCAGCTCGCCCTCAAGTTTCTTTGCGCTCTGATGACTTCTGCCTCTTTCTGTGTCGGTAAATGTCCGTTTCATTGTTTTGAATGCATCACACCTGGATGTCATGTCATGTCATGTCATGTCATGTCTTGTTGGAGTCAACAGATAGATGAATGTTGTGCTCGCTATTGTTGGTCATGGTTACACGAAATTTGTTGTTATATAAAATGTACACAATTTCAGTTTCATTAAAATAATCTGTGATAAGATAGCCCTTAACGCCTGGTTTAAGGCGTGAATGTTGTCTTGTGTTTTGTTGTCTGTTTCTTTGTGTGCTTTTTGGGACAGAGAGAAGATGCTGAAATTATGGCGGTTGAAATTAGGTGGTGCGTGTATTTCTGTTTACAATTACCTAGGTACAATGGTGCTTTATTTTCATGCTGAAAAATAGCCTGTAGCATGCATAGGGTATGTATTTACATGCTTGGAATTCTTAATTGATCAACTTAAAAAAAAAAAAATTAATTTGCTGTTCTTTAATTTAATTAGTGATTAAGATTTATAAAGATAAATGCTTGGTCAGTTAATGAATTGAAAAGCAGAAGGACTAACTTTCTGGATCGTAAACCTGACTATATGCACTATGACTGGACATTGTGCAGAGTATTAATGTATATTGGTAAAGACTTAAAGTTCAAGGTTTATGCAAGTACATATGTGCACTTTTACATGTATTTAAATTTTTTTACACTTTTACATGTATTTAAAAATGAATGATTACCATTACAAATGGTAAATGAAGTAAAATTTGATGTTTCTTCTTGGGTGATTTTTTCTTCTTTAAAAAAAATTGATTTGCGATGTTTCCATGAATTTTTTGATAAGTGGCATATGATATATTATCAGTCCTGATAACTAAGCTCTTTGCCAAGGGGTGTGTGGGCTAAAAGCATTATGGATTAAACACATTTGTTTGGTTGTGGAGCTTAGCCTTTTTTTTCTGTTTATTAAAACAAAAACAAAAATAATTCTCCTATGATTATTTTAAACCATTATGATTATTCCAGTCTATGGTCTTGCAACCTGTACCAGTTTATTTTACATCTATAACTGTATCCATCCATCTTTCTGTGTGTATGTCTGTTTATGTATGAGGCAATCGTGCAATCTTTTGATCAATCTGATCAGCTGTCTCTGCCCGCTATTTTCATACCTGCATATTTCCTGTCTTTTTATATGATGTGTGATTTATGTAGGTGCAGGGTTAACCCCTTGACTGCCATATAGTGTATCACGTACTGACTTGATGATATCACTGATGACATCATCAGATGAAGAGGAATAACTCTGATATGCTGGTTTATGCTGTAACACAGATAAGAGTTATATCCCCAGACCATTTTGCCAGATTGGCTCTATCAGTTGTCCTTTTCATGTCATGATTTGTACAATTAATTTGTCTTTCATTTTCTCTGGCAATCATGGGGTTAACATTGATATTTCTTGTTATTAAAACAGTGTCAGGAAGTGTGAACCAAGAACCCAACTATGGTAAATCGCTAGTGATCATGTACCATATTTTTCGGATCATCAGGCGCTTGTGTGTATAAGGCGAACAGGGCAATGTTCAAGAAAAATCTTTAAAAAAATAAAGAAAAAGGCGCCCTCGTTTATAAGGCAAGTCAAACTTGCAAAAGAAAGTCAAACTCACAAAAGAAAGTCAAATTTTGAAGCCTGTGCGCGTTCAGTAAAGGCTTGCCGATGGCCATTACTGTTGCTGTCATAAACGAGAGTTGGCTCCCCTTTCAAATCATCAAACTTCCGATTGTGCTACTTCCTGCTGTTGTGTTTGGACTTTTCTTTGCAAAAACTGGTAGAATTGTGGCATTTTAATCTCTACAACGATGCTTTTTACATCCAATGAAGGGTTATCGCATCTATTTGACGGTATCTTGGATGATATTAGGGATTTTGAAGCATTTTAACGTGAGTATATGTCGTATCGGCGACTCATGACCACTTTCGATGTCGTAACTCACAGTATGCTGTACTGAGCATGGCAATCATTGCCTCTCTCCTCGTTTATTAGGCGCATAGGTCAAAATTGGAGAAAAAAATATCGCCTTATAGTCCGAAAATTATGGTAGTTGAATATATGGTAGGATTCATATATTCATAACTTTTCTCTTTTTTTTTACCATGTTTCTGTTTGATTTAATTGGCTTGCTGGTTATGTAAGAGGTATTTTAAGCAGCCTTTAGCTAGCTGTATTCGTCCTGCCATGCGATAATGTTGGTTTGAGTGTGTAACCCAATTAATGGTAGTGTTTCATGAAATAGATCATAAATATGTAAAATTCAGGCCATATTCTGTTCATATTTGCTGGATGTCCTGTTTTGTTTTCGTTTGAAGATCTTACTGAATAACTTTAACGTATATATGGATTAACTGCACTATGTACCCGATATGTATAAATAGGCTTATTATGTTCATGTTTGCTTATTACAGGACAGGATATGTATAAATGGGCCTTTTCTGGTCATATTTGATCATATGTGTATATAGACTTGTTTGCTGCAATGCACAGAGATGCTGGTTAAGGGGCATAATTTCTCTACCTTTTTTTTCTGCTGTCTTTTGCTGCATCTAGGCAACTACTATAGTAATCGAGGTAAATGGCTTCCTTTTGCGGCCTTTCCCTCATGGCCTTTATATATTATTGCTTACAATCCCTTTTCATTATTTTACTCTCTTGCTTTTGGATTAGACATTCTTTCGTTATTGTTTTGTTGTTGTCTTGTATGTTTATGGTATGTGATTAGTGAAAGCGGCTTTCTCAGTTTTCTTGATTTTTTTCTTTTCAGCAGATATGTAAAGTAGGCTGTGAATGGATGTTTTTATGTTTCATCCATATTTTGTGTTGAAATTATTCTGAAGATGTTTGGGTGGGTTTTTTTCATTACAGTGAAGATAGAATTTGGAATATGTTTTCTTCTTCGTTTCTGTGTGGAAGTGATATTTTCTTTTACATTATTTTGTCTTCTTTTATCTATTTGTCTATATATGTATTTTGTAGTGTCCTTTCTTTCACATATATGTATTCACTTGGGTAGTGTGTCTTTTTCCTTCACATTCTTTTGACACATATTTAAGCATGTAGATTGTGTGTGTGTGTGTGTGTGTGCGTGCGTGCGTGCGTGTGTGTGTGTGAAAGTCTTCATTCTTGGATCAGCACAAGTCAGAGCTGCTGAGTATTTTCAACAATCTGTTGTGTTTTATGCTGTACTATATTTATTTTTAACATTAATTCCCTTTGCTTCATATTTACTCCTACATTTGTTTTAACTTTTTGGAAAGGAAAAATGACTCCTCAACTTGCAAAAAAAAAGAAGAATAAGAGTATTTGTGGTTTGTTTTTGTTATTATTGAAATATCTTCTTTCAGCTACTGTTGTACGTATCTTTATTGCATTGTTCAGATAAAATTGCATGTCAGTTTCTTGTTCTTTCCTTTCTACATATTTTGTACTGTCTTTTGTAGACACTTCATCCCCACCCCTGGGTGATTTTTACCCCACAGTCCACTATTATTATGCCTGTCCTTACCTCTCTCCCCATGGTCTCTAACCCCCCTCCCTACAGCCCCCCCCCCCCCCCCCTTTCCTCTCTTCCTTCCTGTTCTTGATTTATGATCTCCTCGCCTTTCCCTGAAGGGGGTATGGTTTAGGTATTTACAGTAGTACCAATTGAATTTGTTGTTGTTTTCGTACCCTGGCTGAAAGACTCCAGGGATCATCCCAACAACCTCCCCCTGTGGGGATACCGGGGGGGCTTTTGTATAAATAGTTCCCCCACTTCTGAAAGTTCTGTGCTTGTCACTTCCTCTATGATCTGCCTTTTCCCTTTGTTTACTGTCGTCTACTTTCTTTCTGCCTTACCGGTCCATTCTCCTGCCTTTTTTCAAGAAACACTTTCCAAAAGATTTCCTCCAGCCGAAGTCGGACTTGCTGGGCCTAACTATTTCTTAGTTAGGTGCATAACGGCAGCATGACGCATCTGCACTCATAATTGACAGGAAACTGTCTGAGCGATCGAAGAAGAAGAAGAAGAACCCCAATAACTGATACACTTTAACACTATGGTACAAATGCACCAGCTAGGGATGAGAACATACACTTTAACACTATGGTACAAATGCACCAGCTAGGAATGAGAACATACACTTTAACACTATGGTACAAATGCACCAGCTAGGGATGAGAACATACACTTTAACACTATGGTACAAATGCACCAGCTAGGAATGAGAACATACACTTTAACACTATGGTACAAATGCACCAGCTAGGGATGAGAACATACACTTTAACACTATGGTACAAATGCACCAGCTAGGGATGAGAACATACACTTTAACACTATGGTACAAATGCACCAGCTAGGGATGAGAACATACACTTTAACACTATGGTACAAATGCACCAGCTAGGAATGAGAACATACACTTTAACACTATGGTACAAATGCACCAGCTAGGAATGAGAACATACATACACTTTAACACTATGGTACAAATGCACCAGCTAGGGATGAGAACACTTACACTTGGTACAAAACACTATGGTACAAATGCACCAGCTAGGGATGAGAACATACACTTTAACACTATGGTACAAATGCACCAGCTAGGGATGAGAACATTACGTGTGTGACCGTTTTTGATTACCCTGCCACGTGCGCAGCCACACTCCGACTTCAGAGGATTTGGGAGACTGATTTAAACTTTAATTTCTGTATTAACCATCATGTTATTGACTTAAGTGTTTGTTTACTTTGTTATTTTGTTGTTGTTTTATTTTGTTTATTTAACCGCACGTGTCTTAACACAGAATTTCATTGTGATGATCTGATCAAAACTTGATCATTTGTTTATAATGATTCATCATTATCCACTTTATACAAGAATAGAATATCTCAAAGATTTTATAGGTTTTTTTAAAAATGTATTAGTTGTTCCAATATACCTTAAGGTTAAGAGCTGTGTCAACACAGCTTTCTCTCCATTTGCATGTAGGATAAGTGTAGAAAGTATCGTGTAAGTATAGCATTTTTGTAAGTTGTGATGAAATTTGTTTTTAAAAAGATTGTTATACAGCCTGGAATAGATCATATTTCACTAGTTTCAGTTCATTACTGTCAAGAGAATGTTTAGTTGAGGTCTGTACAACATTACAATGTGCATTCTATTTTTGAAGATGTCTTTTGATTTGATGTATTTTAACTGTACAAGCAGCAATGGGGTTTGCATGTGATTGTAGATTTTCTGTGTGTCTTTGTAAGTCTTTTTGTATCTCTGTTCCATTTCTTAGATAGAAACTCAGTGTCTGATTCATATCACAGTTGCTTGTCTTTGTATTGAGTTCAGTGCTGTTATTTTGATGTTCAATGTCGATAGTCTTACTGTGCATGATTGATGTTGAGCATATAAATCATAGAACTATGCACATGTGATTGCATTATGTACTAGCCCACATTGTGATTGTGCTGTATCTAAAGGAACACTGTGCATGATTGATGTTGAGCATATAAATCATAGAACTATGCACATGTGATTGTATTATGTACTAGCCCACATTGTGATTGTGCTGTATCTAAAGGAACACTGTCATTAAATTTAATGCATCCAATGAAATCCAATGATTTCATGTATGTCTGGCTATATGTTTCATTTTATTATTGTGCATGAGTTAATGATACACACTTAATTCATACTACTTGTAGCGGTGCCATAGCCGATGAGGTTTAACCGAGGCGTGGTCACCGCTACAGCTATCTGTATTAATTTTTTTAAATCGGGACTTTACTGGTTTCGTACTGCCTACGGGCATTGCCTCCAGTATTGTTCCCACCATATTTGTATTTACAAATGTCCCATATGTGTCTGATTCAGACCAAGAGGACGTAAAACTCCATTTTTGTCGCCATGAGTTAATGATGATGATTGTTACAAGTGTAATAAAAGATAAGAGAAAAATAGTTTAGTTGTTATTCTGAAATATATGCCATCATCTGTGTATAATAATGTTCATAAGAACAGTCTGTTTTCCCTTTTTTTCCCCCTCAGACTCCTTGAATCCATTTATGTTTATGCATGCACACAGAAAAGTGTGCATAGTTTGCTATATGCTTTGCTAATATTTTCAATAACTAAACCTTTTTGTCTGTCTCAGCTGCAGCTTGTGCCTATGTAGCAGGAATATTGCACCTGTCCTGTTGTTTTCTCTTTTTTTCCCCTTCTGTTTTTTGTTTGTTTGTTTTGAGCGAGTCAACAGAATCATTTGCATTTCTGTATTTGGTGATGAACATAATGTCAACGAATAGTTTTAATTAACCCTTTCACCGCCAGCCATCTTTGAGCCAAAAATTTCAATTAAACTTACTTGGCTACAGAAAACAATTTGTCTGCAATATTGTGGGATTTCTCTGTGACACATTTAGAATGGGGTCAATCCTTACAGCCCAAATTTAGGAACACAATATCATTGAATAACAGACCCTGATTTGAAGAGTTTTAATGACATGGGTGTTAAATCATTGTGGTGCAAAAATGCGACATTGGCGGTGAAAGGGTTAAAACATATCTGGGGAAAAGAAAGTATACTTGAACAGAATGACACTTAACAGTCTTATAGCAAGCTTTTCTGTCAAGATGAATATATAAGTAGTTTATTAATTAGTAGAAATTAATCGCATGTCGGACATATTATAACTGAAATGAGTATTTGTGACATGGATATAAGTTGCTGGTTCTAAATACAAATGGAAATTCGTTTTCCATCTCATAGATATAATTTATGTATGGAAATAAACGGAGTTGTGTTGAAAATGAAATAGATTGCATGTTAACATAACATTGAGTGTTATTTTGTAATAGAAAATTTGGTATTTGAGTACAGCATATTCAAAATATAGGTTGTTGGTGTATGAAATTAAATATGATGTTCTTTGATAAATGTGTTAACCTTTTATATTCAGATAGTCCTGCCCCTCCTTTGTGTTCCACAAATCATTTAGTATTTTGTAAATTTGTTTTAAAGTTTGTTTGTTTTGTATATATAAAAAAAGATAATGGCTGAATATTAATATTAATATTGGAAAGTGATTTGTGGATCATGCACCTTGAGGAAATTAGAGTACTTTTCGCTTCTTAATTGTATTTTGCTTATTTATATTTATGTTTTCAAACGTCAGGTTTCAAATACTAGCCAACTTTTATGTTAACCCTTCACGCTTACTTGAGTGTGCACAGTTTCTGCCCCAGCACATGCTATCTGTGTAAAGCATTTTGTGTACAGTTGATAGTGTTCAAATAGCGGCTAACTGTCTGTGTCGACCGGTTGTGTGTGCAGCTGACCCCGCGCCTACCAACTGGGAGGACATCACGGACAACAAGCCCATCACCTTGGTCAACGACTGTGTCTCCTTCACCACCACTGTGTCCGCCAGGTGAACAATGACCAATAGGCAATTTTCGGAAAAACAACTAGTGGAGAGCACTTCATGAAAATTAGAGTTGTTTACCTCCATTAAGTATAAGTATAGTCGGTTAAATGCCACAGCTACAATGCAACAATGGCGTCGAAGCTTGAATGCGAGTCAGGATGCGAGTCTGCGACTTGCAAACATTTTTTTAGAAAAATTAGGGATGGCCAGTTGCTACAAAGTGATAGAACTTGCAAACTGTGACGTAAAAATATAAATGACATAATTGTTTAAGAATGACTCACAGTGTTCTAAGTGCTGTATGTCTGCTCAAACACACGAGTCGATAGGTTACGAGTGACTTCCCCTGTTTGACTGGTTGAATTAGGCAAGATCACTCCCACACACCATGAAATTACTCCCCTTAATTATTTCCGAACAATTTCTATTGGAGTCAGTGTGTTTGTGTAGGCCGCAAGCCCAGAAATTTGGGTCAACCATTCTATGTCTTGCACCACCTCTGTATCTTCCAAATAGGCTTAAAACACTGTAGTGTTTATGTATCGGGGTATATTTTCTCTTGGAGTTAAACCCACACTAATTCTTTCCTTTGAATTCCTAAAACTTCCAAATGAGAGTCTCTTTTTTGGGGGGGGGCTGTCCCATCTTCTGGGCCGTACAGTGGCGTTGCTCCCACGCCGCTCATTCCAAATCCTAATTCGCAGCCACACCTCCACACGTTCAGGTCGCAGAATCCGAATCAGAATGAGAGTCTCTTTACATGCAATCTTTTTCCTTCTATCCTAAAAGTCAGTTGTTGTGGGTGTGGGTGAGAATGGGCGGCATGAAGGTAAATCATTTACAAATTTATGTTATGTTTAAACACCATCTGAAGGAAAGTTGAAAAGAAAATGGGAAAGGTGAAAAGTGGAATGGTAGAATGACCAGTGAATGAATTATACGAGAAGTGATCAGCACCCTTAATACACTGCAGTTGATCAATCTGCTGTGCGAAAAATGTGATTGTAAAGTGTTTAGACTTCGTTGTCAGACCGAGACTAAATGTATGGATATTGTATGTAACATGAATGTGTCGCAAATATCTTATTTTTTCACTTTTTCAGATTCTGGCTGCTTCTTGCATTTGCATTTGTTACAGAAAAAGCTTCTTCTAGTGTTCAGATTCTTTCACACATTTTCGGGAAACTCTTTTGAAGCACACAGTTACTATCTCATCATTGCAAGTGAGAAGCTTCTTCATAGTATGTGTATAACAGCCAGATCTTAGTACAGGATGAAAATGCCATCAAAGGGGGTCTCAGAGTGGGGGCAAGCTACGGGCGGTTTTGGGCGGCTTGAATACACAGAGGCAACTTCCGGCTGGGCGGTTTGGGGCGGAATAAATGCTTGAGGGTTAAGACTGAGGCTCAATCTTATTGTAAATGCTGATATGTCTATCTAACATGAATGCATATGGTAACCAGCTAACTCAAAAAACGGTTACTACAAAGAATCTGACAATGCACAATGCTTATTTTGGTCCCAATTTAATCCTTCTGATGACACAATTTTTAAAATCTCACAATATTGGCTATCTAAATAAAATTTCAGTCCTGTCAATTTTGACTTTTGATGGTAAGATTTATGTCCTATTAGCATGCGCTCTTAAGGACACATGACTTAACCAGATTTACACTGTGTTAACCCTTTCACTGCCAGCCATATTTTAGCCAAACATTTCCATTAAGTTTACCTGGGTAGAGAACAAAATCCATCTGGAGTATCGGGGATTCTTCTGTGACATATATTATAATATATAAGGTCTATCCTTACTTCCCAAAACTAAGACAATAGGGTCTTTGAATAATAGACCCCAATTTGATGCCTTTTAGTGACATAGGTGTTAAATCGCTATGGTGCAAAAATGCGACATTAGCGGTGAAAGGGTTAATACATATGATTTTCTTTTTGTCCAGGTTCTGGCTGATCGACTGTCAGAACGTGCAGGAGGCGACGCGCATGGCGAGCGCGCTGTACCACGAGGCCATCTCGGTGCCCTACATGGCCAAGTTCGTGGTGTTCGGCAAGCGCACATCCACCGAGGAGGGCCGCCTGCGCATGTTCTGCATGACCGACGACAAGGTGGACAAGACCCTGGAGAGGCAGGAGAAGTTTGTGGAGATCGCCCGCAGCAGGGATATAGAGGTAAGGATGGGCGGTTGGGGGGGGGGGGGGGGGGGGGGGGGGGGGGGGAGAAGCAGGAGAAGTTTGTGGAGATCGCCCGCAGCAGGGATATAGAGGTAAGGATGGGCGGTGTTGGGGGGGGGGGGGGGGAGAAGCAGGAGAAGTTTGTGGAGATCGCCCGCAGCAGGGATATAGAGGTGAGGCAGGATGTTGTGTCTAACAGTGGATTCAGTTTTCTGTCAATGTATTTGGTGCATATTATGCTTTATTAAAAACATGACGGACGACAAGGTCCACAAGGCCCTGGAGAGGCAGGAGAAGTTTGTGGAGATCGCCCGCAGCAGGGATATAGATGTGGGGAATTTTTATGGATCACTTTTTCTTGCTGTTGCTATTTTGAATACCGTATTTTACGGACACAAGGAGCACCTGATTATAAGGCACACGCCCCAAATTTTGCACAAAATTCAGATTTTGTTATTATAGTTTTTTTACTATATTATCAGTCACATTATAAGGCGCAGGGGTCTCAGTCTAGGAAAAAAGTATCGCCTTATAGTCCGTAAAATACGGTACTTGCTGTTAAAGTTATGAATTGGGAACATGTTACGGGAGTCGTTCTAGAATTAATCATGTTCTTTTTTTTTTTTCGATACGTAGCTTTTTTTTCCCTTGTATCCTTGCGAGACAAGACTAGCACCACTTGTCAATGCCCATGTCTTGCCTTAACTTTGTACCCCCCAACAGGGATGCTATCCATGTACCCTGCCAAAGACTAGGGGACTAGGCGGCCCCATGGACCCATGCATTTCAAGTTATCCAAGATTTTGTAGAAGCACCCGTGTACCTGTTGTTGATGAATGTGTGTGTGTGAACATTCAGGGTGTTTGTAAAAGAAACGTTTCGTTTGTGGGTTTGCCTGCATGTGTTTGTTTGTGTCTCAGGTGCTGGAGGGTCGTCCTCAGCACGTGGAGATGGCTGTTTGTTTGTGTCTCAGGTGCTGGAGGGTTGTCCTCAGCACATGGAGATGGCTGTTTGTGTCTCAGGTGCTGGAGGGTTGTCCTCAGCACATGGAGATGGCTGTTTGTTTGTGTCTCAGGTGCTGGAGGGTCGTCCTCAGCACGTGGAGATGGCTGTTTGTTTGTGTCTCAGGTGCTGGAGGGTCGTCCTCAGTACGTGGAGATGGCTGTTTGTTTGTGTCTCAGGTGCTGGAGGGTCGTCCTCAGCACGTGGAGATGGCTGTTTGTTTGTGTCTCAGGTGCTGGAGGGTCGTCCTCAGCACGTGGAGATGGCTGTTTGTTTGTGTCTCAGGTGCTGGAGGGTCGTCCTCAGCACGTGGAGATGGCTGTTTGTTTGTGTCTCAGGTGCTGGAGGGTTGTCCTCAGCACGTGGAGATGGCTGTTTGTTTGTGTCTCAGGTGCTGGAGGGTTGTCCTCAGCACGTGGAGATGGCTGTTTGTTTGTGTCTCAGGTGCTGGAGGGTTGTCCTCAGCACGTGGAGATGGCTGTTTGTTTGTGTCTCAGGTGCTGGAGGGTCGTCCTCAGCATGTGGAGATGGCGGGCAACCTGATCCCCATGACCAAGTCGGGTGACCAGCTGCACGTCCAGTTCAAGGCCTTCAGGGAAAACCGCCTGCCCAGCGTGGTCAAGGTAACACAGCCATTCCTTCAGTCTTTTTTTTTATTGTTTGCTGGTCTAAGTTTTCTATGATATTGTCATTGTTTTAGCAGGTACTTCTGTATGTACAATTCTACTTGTGTATTATTTGCACCCGGTTCGTTATGAAATTGAATTTTTTTTTTTAATGTACTTAATGGTATGGTTTGACCATTTTATTGAATGATTTACATAGAGAAAGAGCTTTGAAATTTGATGTCTCCTCTTGGGTTTTTTGGTGGTTGTTGTTTGCTTTTGTTGTAGAGGTTTTTTTGTGGGGGGTTTTCTTGTAAAGTAGAACAGCCATTTAAAGGCTACTGTATTAAAAACATTTTACTCTTGTATAATTAATTGTGTGTGAATGTGTGCGTGCGTGTATGTGTGTGTATATGTCACAGTGTGTGTGCGTGCGTTCATGTGTGTGTGTGTGTGCATGCAGGCGTGCGTGTGTGCGCGCGCGTATCCACGTGCATGTGAGTGTGTGTGTGTGTGTGAGGAAGTAAGAGAATGTTGCGTGCAATCATCGTGTTTATTTTACTTTCTAATGATTCATTATATGTTTGCCTTTAATGTTCTTGTTATCAATGTAAAGCGCACTGAGCTCATGTGAGAAAGAGCGCTATATAAATTCCCATTATTATTATTATGTTACTGGAAAACTTGCTATTTGATGAATTGTTCAATTTCACAGATTGGGTATACAATATGTTTCTTTGTTCTTATTTTTCAAAACAGTAATCATGGGTACAACATAATAATTATGTGGTTCTGGATCTGGATCTGGATGTATATACGTTGTAGGAACCTATGGTTCTTTGTTTTTTGTTTTTATTTCATGATAAAGGTAATCAAATGTATGTTGCTGTACACACAAAAGGTGCGTGACCCTGACCAGGAGGCGGCTGCTCGTGTGGCCTTTATGAAGGAACCAAAGGTAGCACGGGGAGAGGCCCCCCAGACTCCTGTCTGCAACCTCAACATCCGCCTCCCCGACACCATTTCTGTAAGTTCTCTGTGTGTGTGTGTGTGTGTGAGAGAGATGTTTCAAGATGGTGGAAGCAGTACTCAGGTTTATCTTTCTTAGCAGTACTATCACCCTCCTTGACTCAGACCTGTTTTCCTTACAGACTTGTCCATAATTATTACGTTTTGAGACCTCCGATTACGCTGTTACGGTTAGCAACAAAAAAGTCTGCATTTCCGCTGAACGAGTGCGAAAAAAAAGAGAAGAAGAAGAAATCGAAGGAAGGCAGTGTTTGAACTGTACTTCACACTGTCGTCAGCTATCCATGCTAGTGATGTCCCTTGAATCATTTCTTCCACTCGGTTCACTTCCTGTTTACAGTGTCATGTCGCCATTTTGTAGGGGCAATCGCAATTATGACGAAAAAACAAGACACGTAAGTGCCGATGTGTGATATCGCCCCCTCACCCCCGTGCTCAACTAAAATTTCAACAGTTGTCAAAGTTGGGTTTGGACAGGAAGTTGCAGCGTGTGTGTACGTTCGCCCCCCCCCCCCCATGCCCCCTTATGGTGACCTCAGTTTCGGTGTCCAATCCAGTCTATGCCTTGGTGCGTTCGGGGCAAAATCATGGGGAGCAGTGTGTTCTGGGGAGCTGTCGGTGGACGGTCATGGTGGCGCCCTTGGAGGAGGACCTCACTCACGCTGGCTCCGCAACTAAGAGAATAGTGTCGTTAGTAGGTGGTGTCCTGAACAGGTTCTACTGAACTCCACCGAAGTGACTCAGCAGCAGTGCAGTGTCTCCTCAGTTGGTTGCCTCCTGATGGCCTAACATAGATTGCTTGGACTGCTGGTCTCGGATTCTGCAACCTGAACAAGTAGAGGTGTGGCTGCGAGTTGGGGCTCGGAATGAGCGGCGTGGGAGCAACGCCACTGTACGGCCCAGAAGATGGGACAGCAACAACAAAAAATAGAAGAAAATCTTAATTTAAACAAACAAACAAAAAAACCCACCTCTTTGACTGCCAACTATTTGCTTCAGCTATATAAGATCTTGTATATGCAGATTGAAAATTGTTGTTCTCGTTTGTTGTCTTTTTTTCAGTCCAGCTCATCGGATGTTAGTTCTGAGACTGCCGTTGAGATCCAGAAACGTCACTCTTTGCTGCGTGAACAAGGCATCGGTAAGCAATCAATCGTAATTACGAGTATATCGTTTACTACAATTTAAGCCACCAAAAGACATGCAAAAATTTTAGTTTACATAAACGGAGATCCCTTGATTCTCATGAAGAAAATGTGGGTAACATATTGATGGCTGTTAGAATTCCCATATCTCTTCACTCTTTTTTGTTGTTGCTTGGGCTTATTTTTTTTTCAAAATTTGAAAATCAGACAAGTTAAAGCTTCAAATAAAGAAAAATCTGACAAAGTAGATTAACAGGGTAAATGAAAGGTTTTATGTAATGTTAAAATAATAGTAAATGAAAAGTTGTACAAAATGACATGCAGTAAATAAAACTTTGCTTTTCAGAAATAAGCATAATCTACTTCTTTTATAGTCATCACATACTGATGTTCATATTGTTGTCATTACAAAATATCTCTTGAAGACCTTTGTCTTTGTTTGGTTGAACAGCATGATTTGTGTTGTTGCAATGTTTGGGAACCGTAATAGTCACGAGAGAGCTGAAATTCGTCTTCTTCTTCTTCTGCGTTCCTGGGCCAAAAGGCCATAATAGTGGGTAAAGTATGTGTGTGTCCGTTTTCAGTTTTCACTGGTCTCCTCGCTGCGTACAGCCAACACATTTCGATTTTGGAGGAGCTCAAAGGAGAAAAGTTATTTCGAAGAATTGTTTTGCAAAACAAAGGCAGAAGAATGGGCCAATAAGTCAAAGATAGTAGATGACAGAAAGCAAAGGAAAAAGGCAGAGTCAAAGAGAGTGACAGATTAGAGGAAGTCACAAGCACAGAACTTCCAGAAGGTGGGGCAACTTTTTTATGAAAGACCCCCATGGGGAGAGACACGTGGAGGGGGTGGGGTCGTCCAGCTCCCCTGTATGGAGGCACGAAGCATCCACCCACTGCCCCGGCTGGAATTAATCCTGTGTATGTGTTGTTTTGTGTGTGTGTGACCAGTGTTGGAGGACAGGGTGACGCGCAGCTCGATGAACCTTTGTGTGTGTGTGTGTGCTACCAGTGTTGGAGGACAGGGTGACGTGCAGCTCGATGAACCTTTGTGTGTGTGTGCTACCAGTGTTGGAGGACAGGGTGACACGCAGCTCGATGAACCTTTGTGTTGTTGTGTGTGTGTGTGTGACCAGTGTTGGAGGACAGGGTGACGCGCAGCTCGATGAACCTTTGTGTTGTTTTGTGTGTGTGACCAGTGTTGGAGGACAGGGTGACGCGCAGCTCGATGAACCTTTGTGTTGTTTTGTGTGTGTGCTACCAGTGTTGGAGGACAGGGTGACGCGCAGCTCGATGAACCTTTGTGTTGTTTTGTGTGCTTCCAGTGTTGGAGGACAGGGTGACACGCAGCTCGATGAACCTTTGTGTTGTTTTGTGTGTGTGTGTGACCAGTGTTGGAGGACAGGGTGACGCGCAGCTCGATGAACCTTTGTGTTGTTTTGTGTGTGTGTGTGACCAGTGTTGGAGGACAGGGTGACGTGCAGCTCGATGAACCTTTGTGTGTGTGTGCTTCCAGTGTTGGAGGACAGGGTGTCATTTTGTTTCGGTTAATTGCTGAAAGCCATGTATCACAGAGACGAACTACGGCAGTTTGACAAGAATGGTAACACGCAGCTCGATGAACCTTTGTGTTTTGTGTGTGACCAGTGTTGGAGGACAGGGTGACGCGCAGCTCGATGAACCTTTGTGTTGTTTTGTGTGCTTCCAGTGTTGGAGGACAGGGTGACGCGCAGCTCGATGAACCTTTGTGTTGTTTTGTGTGTGTGTGTGACCAGTGTTGGAGGACAGGGTGACGCGCAGCTCGATGAACCTTTGTGTGATTTTGTGTGCTTCCAGTGTTGGAGGACAGGGTGACACGCAGCTCGATGAACCTTTGTGTTGTTTTGTGTGTGTGTGCTTCCAGTGTTGGAGGACAGGGTGACGTGCAGCTCGATGAACCTTTGTGTGTGTGTGCTTCCAGTGTTGGAGGACAGGGTGACACGCAGCTCGATGAACCTTTGTGTTGTTTTGTGTGTGTGTGTGACCAGTGTTGGAGGACAGGGTGACGCGCAGCTCGATGAACCTTTGTGTTGTTTTGTGTGTGTGTGTGTGACCAGTGTTGGAGGACAGGGTGACGTGCAGCTCGATGAACCTTTGTGTGTGTGTGCTTCCAGTGTTGGAGGACAGGGTGACGTGCAGCTCGATGAACCTTGTGTGTTGTGTGTGTGTGTGTGACCAGTGTTGGAGGACAGGGTGACGCGCAGCTCGATGAACCTTTGTGTTGTGTGTGTGTGACCAGTGTTGGAGGACAGGGTGACGCGCAGCTCGATGAACCTTTGTGTTGTTTTGTGTGCTTCCAGTGTTGGAGGACAGGGTGACACGCAGCTCGATGAACCTTTGTGTTGTTGTGTGTGTGACCAGTGTTGGAGGACAGGGTGATGCGCAGCTCGATGAACCTTTGTGTTGTTGTGTGTGACCAGTGTTGGAGGACAGGGTGACGCACAGCTCGATGAACCTTTGTGTTGTTGTGTGTGTGTGACCAGTGTTGGAGGACAGGGTGATGCGCAGCTCGATGAACCTTTGTGTTGTTGTGTGTGACCAGTGTTGGAGGACAGGGTGACGCGCAGCTCGATGAACCTTTGTGTTGTTTTGTGTGTGTGTGCTTCCAGTGTTGGAGAACAGGGTGACGCGCAGCTCGATGAACCTTTGTGTTGTTTTGTGTGTGTGTGCTTCCAGTGTTGGAGGACAGGGTGACGCGCAGCTCGATGAACCTTTCGGACGTGGCGGACAACGTGCAGGGCGACTGGGTGATGCTGGCGCAGCAGCTGGGCGTGTCCATGTCCGACATCAACCGCATCAAGACAGAGTACCCCACCCTGGCTGACCAGGCCCTGGCCATGCTGCAGCTCTGGGTGGAACAGAACGGCGACAAAGCCACGGGTAGGGCATGTAGTTTGTATACTTCTGATGCTTCTTTTTCTTTGGATTTTTGTGTTTTCTTCTTCTTCTGATTCTTTTGTTTCTTTGTCTTCTTTGTTTTTCCTACTTCATCGTCTTTTTCTTTTTCTTTCTTCTTCTCATGATGATTCTTCTTCTCCTTCTCCTTTTTCTTCTTCTTTAGCTCTTCTAGTGCTATGTATTTTTTTACGTTCTTGGTTGTCCGTTGCATCTCAGCCGACAAGAGGGAAGTGAACAAATGTTTTCGAGTGCAACAGTGACAAAAGCTCTAAAAAAAACAGACAAACTCATGGCAGGGTGCTTGACAGTGAATCCTGTCTTTGCATTTGGTGGGAGTGTAGTGATGTCTTGGGTGAATGTATTTGCCCATGGTACTAGAAGAGTTAATCCACTTGAAGTGGAGGCTATGTTGTTGTTTGCCACACAGGTTCTCTCTTCCTCTCACTCAGTTAACTATGTCTTGAAGGCAATTGTTCTCTTCACCTTTACTCTCTCAAGTTCAGGGGAGGACTGACTTAGGCCAGTCAACAAATCATAGAATTAGAATACAGTTCACATCTTATCCTACTTTCTCCCAAATGCACACACACATTTCATGATTATTCACTCACACTGCTACAGGCACATGACTACATTAACTCTTAGATTACAAACATATCAATAGGCACGACGCATCTTCCCACACGCTACAATATAAAAGCAGACCTGTTTACCCTCCCAGTTTGGCCGGAATTATCCTGGGAATTTGCAAAAATTCTGGGCCGGGTGAACGCTGAAAATCCCGGGATTATTTGTTTCCGTTTGTATAAAAAAACGCAAGGGTTGACCGAAACCTTGGAGTTCTGAGACGCGATGTTTCATTGGTCCGTGGACCCCCCTCAACCAATGATAGTTTTTCTTGTTGGCAGAGATTGTAGTTTTGCGCCAAACATGTCGTCAGGCAAGTCAACCGCAGGCAGCAAGCGCCAGAAATCTTCGAAAAATGACTGTAGTGATAGGGTGAAACGGCCAAAAGTGAAGCAGAAGTTTTCACAAAAGTATATGAAAGTGCCAGGAATAACAAGTTTGCGTTTGGGAGACGAGCTTGCACACTGCAAGTACTGCAACGTGGACTTCAAAATTTCGCATGGTGGCATAAGCGACATTGCGATGTGAATTCTGTTTTTTTCTCTCTCAAATTCCGGGGTTTTCTGTGGCAAATTCCAGGTTGTTCATTATACGGGTAAACAGGTCAGTAAAAGTGACGTTGCTGCGTTCTTTTCCAGGCAACATCCTGGAGAGTGCTCTGCAGAAGATCAACCGTGAGGACGTGGTGAAGAAGTGCATGTACAACACGGAAGTGGTCAGCGACCAGGTGGAAGCTGCTGCCGCCCGCGCCACTATGGACCAGTCAGGTCAGTGCAGCACGCAGCTGCCTTTTGCTTTATTTGTTTTCTTGTCTTGAAAGAAATTAGAGAACGTATACAGGGATGGGAATTGTCCGCCAAACAGCAAATTTTCGCAAAATGACATTGCTTTTCCGCCCCCCAAAAAAGTCTGTTCGCCGAAAAAACTAAAAAAATAATCTATATGTATCCATTCTAATGCTGTTTTAGGGCTTCAATTACAAACAAATCTTCAGCATTACCCCCTGGACCCCTACTAGGGGCCTTCTGCGGCCCCTAGTAGGGGCTTTTCAGCTTTTTTTACATTTCCAATTACCATGCCTGATATATAGTAACAAAACTGAAGCATCAACAAGCAAAGCTTATGGTGTGCCAGTGGCATTTCTAATCGTGTTATGGCATTTTCCTCGCTTACCAGGATTGTAGGAAGAAGGTTTCGGGTTTTTTACAATCTCTTTGGTGGCTGTCGAGGCCAATAAAGAGGGAGAAAGGTGGCAGAGTGGTTAAGACGTTCACCTGCCAAATGTAATGCGTGACTGCAACGTGAGTGACATGGGTTCGAATCCCGGCCTTGCCATTTCTTTCTAGTTCGACAGGAAAATCGAACTGAATGTCAAGTCCTTCGGATCGGGACTTAAAGCTAGTCTGACCCGTGCGTTTTACGCATGTAAAAATCCCACAGCAGTTGAAAATCCGTAAGAAATCCTGTTGCCTGGTATGGCCAAATTGATAGCTAGGTTTTCCAAGTGTGCTCACACACCCTCCTCACCCTGTGCCCCCCCTCCAAAAAAAAAATATAAAAAAAATTGGGTAGGTGCTGCACTTGCTGTGACACGCTCTCCAGGGGAGAGCAGCCCAAATTTCACAGAGATAAGTCTCTGTGACTAGAATATACAAAATACCAAATACCAATATTTAAAGAGCATGTTCTGTTATGTGTGTACAAAGGTGGCAATACTCATATTTTTGGTTTAGTTTTTCTTTTTAGTTGTTCTTTTTCCTTGTGAGGGAAATGATGCAGTGACGGAAATAACTGAACAAAAGATACAAGTATGTGTATTTACTTAGTTGCCGTGCACAATAAGTCCTTGAAATTGACAAAATATTTCAGCTAAAAAAAATCAAAGTTTTGTTTGTTGTTTATTGACATTGCTTTTTGATACACGTTTTGTTTGAATGTAAATGCATGCTGCTATTCAGGTTTTGGCACAATCATGTTAGAAGTAGGGATTACTGATTGAAGTGTGTCTGTGTGCATGCGTGTGCACGCATTTGTGTGTGTTGTGCGTGTGTGTGTTTACATATTGTGTGTGTGTGTGTGTGTGCGCGCGCATATGTGGTTGTGTGTGTGTCCTATTGTCATTGCTGCTTAACTGGTTGTTGTCTGAATCTCTATCTGCCTTTGTTCAGGTTTCGATACATTCAAGGAAGAAGTGGGAATCAGCAAGGACTCGATGAAGCGAGGCATGTCACTGGATGTGCAATACGATGAACAAGACATGATCAAGGTCAGTTTATAGAGAACAGGAGCTTGATTCACACAATCCCCTTTAAATTCAGCCTCCTTTGGTTTTGGCTTTTGTTGGAATGTACCTGTACCTGTATAGAGCACTTAACAACCGGGCTGTGGACTTTGTTTTGCTTGGCTTAGTCAGTGTACCTTGAGATTTGGACAGTTACAGCTTTAACTGTTTTCATGATGAAACGACCGATCATTCATTTTTGCACGGCATAGCCATATTAATGAATGAGGATGAAAGAAATGTGTGCATCTTTGTACAGTTACCCTGTTTCATTCTGATATTGAAGTCATTGCATCATTTAGTTAACCCTGTCTCGTTTACCCCAGCTTGCATTTTATTCCTGTTGTGTGTAAGAAATGGGATTAATTTGATATTTAATCATTAATCGTTTCACTCGTTTTAATCGTTGACCATAATGGAAGTGTTTGCATAAAAACAAGTTTTGAAAATGTGAACGTTATCAGGTGTCCAACTGTGTCTATCAAAAGAAAACAAACTAAACACTGAATTAAATAAAATATGTACTAATGTCCCACATGTGTCCAGCTGGACCGAGAGGACGATAAACAAATATAACGTAAACACTGAATATGTTTTTTGTCATGGAAATTTTAAGTACAACATAAGTAATATTTTCATGCACTGGTAATACTTAACATCAATTGTTTTGTGTTTGTTCCGGTGCACTGCTGCTGATGTTGATGATGCTATTTCGCTTTCCCAAGGAAATTCAGAAATGGTTACTTTTCAAGGTTTATGGATCATTTTAGCTCATTCGAAAAGTGTTATTGGCTGTTGGACTTTTCAACATTGTAGGTGACCATGATTTGAAAGAGGTAGTTTTGCATAAAGAGATAGTAGGTGCTCCATTATGTTAGCATAATATGCTGTTCTATGCTTCATAATCTGGGGCATTGGGGATAAATCTGGTGCAAGTGTTTTTGCAGATATCAGTGATGCCTTTTGAGGTGGTTTACAAATCAATAATTGTTTCACTTCTATCACTTCATGTTAAGATTATCCATTTCCTTGCTGATTTCTTGCTTACATATTTGTATTACTGATAACTGATGTTTTTCATGTCTGCAATTTTCTTCCTGATTTTTGTTCACACCATCACATTGACATTGTATCATCAATGTGGTGTGCCAATGTTTCATTATTTTTTGTTAATGCAATTTATCCACTGAGGTTGTGTTTGTGTCCCCTTGTATCAAAGTATTTACCAAAGGTTTTATTGGTTAAATAAGTCAGTGTAGATTTAGATTTTTCAAGTGTTGTATTGGAAGAATGTAGCATGTAGATTTATACAATGAAAGTAAATAACAAACAGTGCAAATAGTTAAAAAAAACATGTCTTAACAAGAACTAGGTTTATTTTGAACTATAGTTTTATATGCCCATTGACTCTTACAATCCCAATTTCACTGGGAATACTGTACTTACTACCCCCCCCCCCCCCCCCCCCCCCCTAATTTATAGAAAAGAACTTGAATACAAAGGACTGAAGGAGGATGGGAAGAATAATTGTAAAGAAGAAATAAAATCAGTTTGCTCAAATGAACAGCACTGCTAATAATATAACAACAACAAAAGCAAAATATAAAGAGATAGAACAGAAGACCAGGCAAAAACAGAAAAAGGTGTTTTTTTATTCTGACAGAACAAACCATCTAATTGTAACCCACCCCAAAATAATCATTTGAAAAAATGTGGGCATGAATATTACTAACAATCTGTGGGAGGCATTATTACTTCTGAGGTCCAGATATTTTTTATTTTTTGTGTGTGGTGGATGTTCCCACTAATACACACCATGTCCATGTGCCGCCCTAACCAGTCCTTTCTGCTGCTCTCTTGCGCTTGCATGGCCCGCTGCTTGTTTCAGAATCTAGAAGAGATTAAGGTGAGGAAGGAACTCCCTGGCTTGAGCACTGGCTTTCCCCTTGTCACCCTTTATTCTGAACCTTCAGTATTATGAGTTCGTTCGGAATTTCCTCGTTATGATTTCTCTGTTCATTTTGTTGTTCGGAACTTCTGCGTTATGATTTATCTGCTCATTTTGTTGTTCCTGAATGCTTTGTCAACTTCATCATGCTGTGTTATAATTTTTCGTAGTTTGTCTTTGAACATGTGTGTTTGTGTGGTTGTGTGTGTTCATATGTTTACCTTTATGAAGACTGCGTGTGTGTGTGTTAAGACTCTGTGTGTGTGTGTGTGTGTGTGTGTGTGTGCCTGTGCCCCTTAATATCTTTCTTTTATTTACAAAACAATGGAAACAAAGTCGAATTTCAAACCCCAAAGCAAAGATTCAGTACACAAAACACACAAAAACACAGTCAACTTCATCTTAAGTTGGAGATAAATCAATTTAGAAAAGTATCAGATCTGAAAAGTGATGGCGCATTATTAAGCTGGTATTGTATTGCAGGAAAGCTTGGAGAATCGATTTAAAACAACTAAGCCATCTGACTTACAACTAGAAATGGTTTCTCCATTTGTGTTCACTTTGCTGCAGATTTTTTTATATTTACTGTCCATGAGAGAAGATTGGGTTGTAGTTAGTTTCATAGCAGGTTAATTGTATTGATTTTTTTTATGAACCTCAAAAGAACACCATCTTTCAGAGACAAGGTGTGTTCATAAACAAAACTTGCAGGCCCTCAAAAGAACACCATCTTTCAGAGACAAGGTGTGTTCATAAACAAAACTTGCAGGCCCTCAAAGAACACCATCTTTCAGAGACAAGGTGTGTTCATAAACAAAACTTGCAGGCCCTCAAAAGAACACCATCTTTCAGAGACAAGGTGTGTTCATTAACAAAACTTGCAGGCCCTCAAAGAGCACCATCTTTCAGAGACAAGGTGTGTTCATAAACAAAACTTGCAGGCCCTCAAAAGAACACCATCTTTCAGAGACAAGGTGTGTTCATAAACAAAACTTGCAGGCATTGTGCTGGACCAGTAAAGGAAATATCATTTCATATTGCTCTAAAAGGAATTAAATTTTGTCAGGATAATAACGAAAAAGTAATTGGGAAGTTATTATAATTTTACATAATGTGTGTTTTCGTTCTTAATTCCAATGTCTTGTGTGTTATTATTGTGAGAGTGTGCTTTTGTGCAGGTTGTATGCGTCTATAGATATTTGTCTTTATCATCTGCCTCAAAGATCTGCCTAACATAAAAGTGACAGTTTGGTCTTGTAGTGCATTGTTTTACACTGCGTTATCGTCTTTCTTTCTAACACAAATTCTTTGTATAAAATGTTTCCATCATTGAAGAAACATGTTTGCTCTTTTATCATAAACTTTTTGAAATGTCATTTCTCCCTTAGTTTTTCTTTTGGAAACTTTTCTCCAGAAGTGATATTGTTAATCGTTACAAGTTTGCATGACAGCAATTCTTGGCATTGTGCATAAAAGAATATAAGGGAACTGTAAATTATAAAATCTCTATGGTGTGATTGATCTGCAGTGCGATTTTAGTTGTACACTGTATATTTTAACGCTTTTTTTTCTTTGGGGGGGTGCCAATTTTAATTCCTTTGGAATGAAAATCAATGTTAAAAAAAAAGATTTTTACATTGTTCTCAATTTGTGTTTGACATTGTCAGTGCTGCATTAGTTGTGTACTTTCTTATTGTAGTTTAGTTCTCTTTAATCTAATCTGTTAAATGCTTTATTATGCTGCTTATTTTCTGTTCCTTTTTTTCTTTGAAACCCTGCCCCCTCCCTCACACATACATACCCTGACCTTAGCTATCCCATCTCTCTGTCTTTCTCACCCCCCCCTCCATGCACCTTTACTTCCTATAGCTATCTTGTGCGCCTTATATCTGCCTGTACATCAACATGTCTAATTCATTTATTTTATTTATTTATTTTTATTTGTTTGTGTGTGGGTGATTTTAATCTTCAGTATGTGTGGGTTTATATGTGTATGTGACCGACAGACAGACAGAAAGAGTGACCGACTGTTAGTAGACATAGCCATCACCAAATGTCAGGGATGTTAGAGTTACGCATATATGTGCTATTTCTTTTCGACTTTTAAAAATTAAAAAAAGCGATTGCTGAGTTTGGTAGGCTTTCTTCTCGCGCGCATGGTGAAAACAAAAGAAGTGAGTACATTCACGATGGCAAAGAACCATTGTCCTGTGTTCGGCTAATTCCTCGGTGTCATTTCAAAGGAGGATTTGGATGTTTTTAAAACTATTGAGTAAATGTTTCGGCAAATGTTAATAGCTCCCTTCTCTGCCCCTTCCATTCATTTCAGACGCTTTCAGTTAGGGTTAGGGATAGGGTTAGGGATAGATTTAGAGTCGGTTAAGTGTCAATCTCATAACATACCATAATTTTGTATTTTTTGTGTGTGGATTAGACGGTTTCAGGCTGGGGTTAGGGTTTGGGATAGGGTTAGGGATAGGTTTAGGGTCAGTTTAGTGTCAAATACACACACAAATAAAAGTTGATGACTAGGCTGACCCTATCCCTAACCCTAACCTGAATGGAAGGGGCAGAGGAGGGAGCTATTTTTAACATATTGCCAATGTTTCATCTTCAATCATGAAAATTACTATTATGCATCCCACCATAGATGTGAAGATAGTGGAGATGTAGAGGGCTGGGCTGGATGAAACTGAATCAAACAATCAGATACATGTAGGCAAGCCAGGATTTCTTTCAGAAATTGACCCCAAAAATTGATGTTGCAAGCAAAGTTTTGTCCGAGTACTTTGAGTGGCTTTGACGATACCAGCGGCTACACTTTGGGCCCTCTCACATCCCTGAAATGTGTAGTTCTTCCAGTTCTTCAAGTGTACATGTAGCGAAACATTGTCTTGTGTTGTTTGCTATTTCTTCCATGAAATGTCTATATTTCTGTTCATCAAAGTTATTTTTACTTTTTGATTTAGTATCTGTTGTGTGATATAAGAACAGGTATGGTGTAGAGTGATTTGACCAAGCATACAGTCTTTTTGTTTTGAATTTGTGTGTGTCTCTCATTTTGTGTTCATTCCGAATGCATTCCCACGCATGATTTTAAATTCTAAGGGGTGATTTGAGAGTTCTAGCGCTTAAATACGCACAATCTGTACGTTTTCAGGACCCCTGTGTATTACTCTCTTGAAATTTGTTTTTGTCTAAAGAGGAGTTTTTGTGTGACCTTCACTCGAATCTGTATGCGCATAAAAACAAATGGTAAATTGAATCTGTGGGTACAACTGCTAGCAAGAGCAATACAAACTATGGAAAAAGAAAACAAAAACAACAAAGCACGAGTTTGTAGGTTTCGCGTTCAGTTTTGATCTCTCAATTCCACTTTTAGCTTTGCATTTTTGTAATTGAGCAAAGAAACTCGAATCCCTTTGTTGCACTTCAATTGTTCATAATAATTTTACAGGTTTTGACATGCTAAAATAGTTTGACTTGATGTTTTGACAAGTTTCATACAGTTGTTGTTTTTAATGTAGTATTTTTACATCTGTATTTCCCCTTTCTGTGCATGTGAAGTTCAAAGAAAACTGTTATGTGTTGAAAGGAGTCGGAGTCAGCGGAGGAGTCCAGTCCCGGCAGTGACCGGGGGTCATCCGGGGACAGAGGACCAGCGCCTCAGGCTATTGCTGAAGGTCAGTAGTTTGATCACATTGGGAAAGTTCGCTACACTGCTTATAGTGCATCACAAAATTAATCTAACAAAATGTTTTGCTTTGCTGAGGCAGTGATGGCCCAAGGCCCAGGTCATAGGATATACTCTTCTTTTTAATAGGATATACTCCTATTACAACTGAAAATGTCCTGTCATGTTCACGTCCCCTGTCAAGACTTTTTTCTTTCTTTCAAAAGAAGACATCGGAGCTCAAAGATTAATGCTCCATTTTCTCGCGCATGCACATTCCCCACTCTGCGCATTCTCCGCTCACATGCAAATGTCCTCTTGAAATTGACCACTGGCGGACATTGTCCTATTGGTTTCAGCAAGATCCAGGACATTTTGTCCTGTTGGTTTTCTTGTTTCAGGATAGTTTGTTCTATCACTGTTCCCTCCTTGGTGCATCACTGGTGAAGACTTTCGAGAGTAGATGTCTAGACAAAAAGCAGTAACGGTTGTACTTCTCCTACATGCTCAAAATGCTTTGCTGATGGCTTTTGAAAGTGAATATCTGAACAAATATTTCACCTGTTATAAAGGCTTTTAGAGTGACTCTGAGCAAATACCATTTCTGAATGCTTATGAGTATACGCATTAAAACAGTCAGGCTTCTCTGAAGTCTTTTGATAGCACAAATCGAGCCGCTATATCTCTATAACCATGATTTACTCTTGTTTATGCTTTCATTTCCTACTTCTCCATTACAGCCTTTTCTATTTCAGGTAATGCTCCATTGTTCTTTATTGCAGCTGTCTTGAAGAAAGTTTCTTTTTTGTTCCTATATTCGCTTTTTTGTAGTGATTTTATACATATTGCAAAAGGAATTCACATTTCTGAACATGAAACTGGCAGGTTCTTTTTTTTCTCAATCTTTGACTCATTTCTTTTATAACATTTACTTTTATGTTCATTTTTTATGCCACTATTCTTCCACATGTGAAAGTGCCTTGCTGATACATTTTTCAGCTGTTAAACTGATATGTTTCATAACTAAGCTAAACTTTCAAAAATGGACTGTTATTGCATCGTTTGAACATGCCTCATGTGTATTTACTGAAATCTCAACATGTTTTACAAAAACAAATGATTGTTGGTGTGTCTTACTCTTACATTAATTGATTTTTGACTAACATTTTACCATTATTTGTTTGTTTGTTTGTTTTTTACATACTGGTGCATTTCCCCAGTATTTGTTAACAACATGTTCACTTTATCAAGACACTTATTGGGGGTTTTTTCAGTCTGTTGGATCACTCTTTATCCGTGTTATTCAAATATGTTTTCATCATTTTGTTTGTGAACGAGTATATTTTTAAAAAAATCATATCAATCAGAGGAAATGGGAATAGGAATGGACAGAGGGGGAGAGGAAGGGGAATATGTGAATGATGTAGAATGTCATTGTTGTTTCATGTTTCTGCGATCGCTTTTGACATGGGAATGTGCATGGTTCATATGATGATGTTGGATTCAGAACAGCACTGTCTTGTCCTGCTTTTGCGTCATCCTTCATAGCCCTGTGTGCTATAGAACCTGTTGAAACACCCCTACCTGGGTAGTCTGTGCCCTGTGATTGAAAAGAATATTGAGCATTGTTCTAAGAGTAATTGTCTCATTCAGTGTTTTGTCTACAGTTTTTGATCCTTCAATGCAAAGTCTGACCTTTGTTCTGTTGTTAGAACTGTTTTTATTTCCCCACACTTCTCGCATTATCATCCTCCAATTGCCATGATTGTGACCGCTTAATTTTTTCATTTGCATTGTTTTTTTCATTGATATCCCATGTTGTTTTTCATCGTGTTGTGTGTTGTTTTCATTTGTATCCCATGTTGTTTTTCATTGTGTCATGTGTTGTTTTCATTCGTATCCCATGTTGTTTTTCATCGTACCGCATGTTGTATTCATTTGTATCCCATGTTGTTTTTCATCGTACCGCATGTTGTATTCATTTGTGTTTCATATTGTGTTCTCGTTGTTTGTCGTACATGAGTAATTTACTGATCAGCAGCAACGTTACTTGAAGCTGCTGACATAAATTGCATTCTATAAAATTGAGAGCATGGAGAGAAAAAGAACAAAGCAAGTTTTTTTTGTCGAGTATCTACAAATGACAGAGACAAGGAATGGGTCCTGCTGTCAACCATGATAAAGCAGTACGTGTTACAAAGCATTGTCCACCTGCCAGTCTGTTTCCATTGCATGAGATTCGCCTGACCAGTCATCATCATACGACTCAATAGAATCATCTGGGCTTTTCATCATCAGTCTTTGGCATTAGCAGACATCATCACATGAAAGCATGCAAATAAAGCTTAAAGATGGTGGACCGTTTTCCTCTCCTATCCATGGCATTACCGGTCATAATTATAGTAAAAGGGGAAAAGAGCATGCATAAAGAAAATACGGACCCTTTTCAGGCATTGTCAGAAATATATTACCCCCCACTCCCATCCCCCAAGGTTGACCATTTTCATATTTTAATTTAGTTCTTTGACACTGTCAGTCATCAGCAAAAAGGGTGTCACAAAAACTGGACCATTTTCATTTTCAAAAGCATTGGATTGTTTTTGTGTCCCCTCAAATTGATCACTTTCATCTTTTAATCATGGATATTGTCAGTCATTGTTAGCAAAAAGTATGCCCCCAAAAAGTCGATCACTTTTATCTTCAAGTCTTTGGCATCATCAATCATTGTTAGAAAAGATTTTTCCTCTTGTCCCCCCCTCCCCTTCCCACCTCCCTGCAATCCTCAAAGAGGACAATTTTTCTCCTCAAATCTGTAACATTATCAGCCATCCTTAGACACAAAAGTGGACCATCTTCAAATGTTTAACATTATCAGCCATCATTAGCTAAAAGCATGCCCCAAAAGCGTGACCATTTTCATCTCAAAGTCGTTGTCTTTATCAGCCAAAATTGCCACACACAAAAATCACTCCCACCAAAAAAAGGCAGACTATTTCCTCCTCCCAACTTGTTCACATAACCACCTCCCCCTCTCTTCCTTCCTTCCTCTGGTCCCCTGGCCTACCTGCAGTGTCCACCACCTTGTCAGAAGACACCTTTTCCTCGGAGGTGGACCATCGAAGGCCCGTGGCCGTGGCCGTCAGTCCACAGGAGTCTGAGGAGTCTGCTCAGCGGAGGAAAGAGGCCTTCATCAGTCTGGCCCAGGAGATGGACCGCTTGGCCGAGCTGAAGGAACAAGAGAGCAGGACGCAGAGGGGAGGTACTACTACCGCTCCTAACACTGAACGCACTGATCAACTGTAGCCTGTGCATGCTGCTCCCTGTGTGTGTGTGTGTGTACTGAGCATGTTGTGGTTATTGGGTTGTTGTTTTATCTTTATTGTTCAACCGTATACCTTTTTTGGCTCACTTCGTGTTATCTTCGTTTTCTTATCCTTCCATTACGAGAATATTGAGGGGTGCCTGGGTAAAGGGCTTATGGACATAAATAATTTACCGAGGTACCCCTTCATAGTTAATGTTTAGTTGTCTTTTACCCTGTTTGCTGTGTCTGTTGCAATCCCTGTCATGTATATATCCATTTTGTCTTAAGCTTTGTCTCAAGACTTTTTAAGCGTTTTATTGGTTGGAACTGTTGTATTTTTTTAATTGTAAAATTTCTGTATTTTGTGCTTGATTGTGGTTATCATTTTTCATTTGAGGTTATTTGAGAATGCCTGTTCACACACACACACATGCTCACTTGCACACACATGTGCACACACATATACATGCATGCACACACACGCACACGCACACAAGAGCACACACACACACACACACGCTTGCACACACACACATGCGCACACGCTTGCACACACACACACACTTGCACACACTCACGTTTGCACACACTCACACACACACACACACACACACACACACACACACACACACACACACACACACACACACACACTTACTTCTAATAAATAGCAACAGCACAATAGAGCACTACTGTGAAATGACGCCTTCATGTGAATAACTCAGCTCTGCAGGGGGTGACACACAATCCTTTGCCCATTAACCCATTTCTGTTTTCTTTTTTTCTTGTTTCATTGTCAACCACAAACGTTATAACACTAACCAACATGTAACCACACACTATAAATGGTTTGGAAACACCCATTGATAACACTTCTTCTTCTTCTTCTATGGTGGTGACCAACTTCTTTATGTAGAAGTAATTGTACACACTTTAGGGGGTGACCATAGAAAAAGAATCAGAAGAGAGAGAGAGGAAGAGAAAGTATACACTTCATATTGCGATAAAAAATAAAATCACTGCAGGATTTCAAAATAACATAAAAACTGAGAAATAAATTTGTTCTTCAAGAAATCCAGATAAAAACAAAAACTCAATAACAAATACCGACGTTGCGAGGCATAGCTCTTAGTCCTGGTGGTCTTAGTGACCAGCATGTAACTAGGACTTAGTCCAGGGCTAAGAGCTATGCCTTGAAACGTCGGTATTTGTCATTGTGGTTTTGTATCTGGATTTCTTGGAACAACAATTTTAACACTTCATATTGTTTTTGATAATAATGTTTTGCAAAATTTAGGACGACTGGTAGTTTATCATAGGAAACAGGGAAGAGGGTCGGGCATATATGTCAAATTGCTGTAATAAAGAAAAAATGAAAGAATTGTTCGGAAAAATAAAATTAATAAAGATTATAAAATGAGTGCTTAAAATGCAGAAAATGTTTTTGCAGTTAATGTGTGTTAAGAACAGTTTGGAATATAGCACCATATTCTAAAAAGGGAATAGTAATTCTAATAGAAAATAATCTTTCACCAGCTCATATTAGTCGGAGCAATTGGGGGAAATATGTCGCAAAGACTTTGAATTTTTTATTTATACAAGTCATCATTGTGGAATAGATGTCATGCTGAAGATGCAAATAATGTTCATAAGAAGAGTTTAGATAGCGAGGTAAAACTTGTAAACTGAAAGAAAATTAAACGATGGTTTCTGCCAGTATCACTGAAAAATGATATCTGATTAAATTAGCTATAGCAAAGAAAGTAACTGCTGTTGTTTGTTTTTTAAACATTATTCCTGGATTGGGTTTTTTGTTGTTGTTTTCTTTTGTATTTTTAACATTGAAGATATTTCTTTTTTCGCTAACGCCAATCTGTCTTTAATTTACCCCCGATTTTGCATACTTTTGTGTTATATGTGTGCAACTTTTTGTCGTTTCTGAATATCATCAGTGAAATTCAAAAACCTCGTATCTCAATTTTGGTAGTTTTGAGAAAAATCTAAATAACTTTAAAAAATTAACCGCGTTTACCACAATTGATTAACTATGATGAATATGTTGTTCAAGATATTGCGAGTTTAGTCCTGCATTTTGTTAAAATTATTTTTTTTTAAATTTTAAATATTTGAAAAGAACGAAGATACGAGGTTTTTGTCCTTAACTAGATCTGAATTTGGGACTTACAAGTTTTTCTTCTATTTACACAACCTCATTTACCCCAGATAGAAAGTCGTTAGAGATACGAGCTTTTGGTGGAAGATGGCGGGAATAATTAGAGAGCTGACTATGTATCTAACTCAACCCCCAAAAAAATCAAGATACGAGGGTTTTGAATTTCACCAATGATATATTGATGATGTGTTATACATGCATGATTTTCTGTTCTACTTTGATACATATTTTTTATTGCTGTCTTTTTATGTCAACCTTATTTTGTTTGCTTGTGTGATGTTTGCATCCCATGCGTGTTTCTATTTTATTACCTTTTTTCTCTCAAACATGCTTGAAGCACATAGGTGGATGGATGATTTTGTAGGTGGAAAATTAAAGTACTATTGAATACAAATATCTTCAAATATATGGGCATGCATTTTTCTAGGTATCTACACACACGCACACGCACACGCACACACACACACACACACACACACAGTACACACACACACATGTGCATGTGTCATTTATATACCTTTTCTCTCAGAGGTTGTTGTTTTTTGCATCACACATACACACACATACACACACACATACATACACACACACACACACACACACACACACACACACACACACACACACACACACACACACACACACACACACACACAACACAGCTACATGCGTTGCTTTAACCCTTTCACAATGTCACACACACCACACACACACAAGGCACACACACAGACCCTATTCTCTTAACCCTTTTTGCATGCAATATATTGCCAAATGTTTGGTTCGTTTTTTGTAAGTAAATGGTATATATTACATAATATAATGTGTACTTTTGATTGAAACATACGGTACAAAAATGTCAATTGCATGCTTTTGTCAGCTATGGTTTGTCAATGCGTTGCTTTAACCCTTTCACTGCCAATGTCGCATTCATGCACCACAATGGTTTAACACCCATGTCACTAAAAGGCATCAAATCAGGTCCTGTTATCCGAAGACCTTATTCTCTTATTCACCGCCAATCTTAACCCTTTCACCTGTTATCCGAAGCCAATGTCGCATTCATGCACCACAATGGTTTAACACCCATGTCACTAAAAGGCATCAAATCAGGTCCTGTTATCCGAAGACCCTATTCTCTTAACCCTTTCACCGCCAATGTCGCATTCATGCACCACAATGGTTTAACACCCATGTCACTAAAAGGCATCAAATCAGGGCCTGTTATCCGAAGACCCTATTCTCTTAACCCTTTCACCGCCAATGTCGCATTCATGCACCACAATGGTTTAACACCCATGTCACTAAAAGGCATCAAGTCAGGTCCTGTTATCCGAAGACCCTATTCTCTTAATTTTTGGAGGTAAGGATAGGCCTAATGTTATACATTTCACCGAGGAATTCGCAATATTGCATATAAAAAAATGTCTGTACCCAGACAAGTTTTTAATGGTATTTTGGGGGCGAAAGGGTTAAACGGGATGGAAATAATCACCAATAGAAAGATTGAGAATAAGTAATGCTATTCTAATTATTTTCCAAATTGTATGACACATCAATACTTTTTAATTTGTGTAATTTGTGTCTAGTATGAGGTAAGGGAAGGGGATATGTAGCTCATTGGTTCTTGTTTTAAATGTATTAGAGTACTAAACAGGTCTGCACGTTGGTTGGGTGCGTGCGTACCCCCCCTTGAAATCGTAGAGATCGTGAAGAAATGTCATGCTTGCGTCATTGTTTGCCTCATTTTGAGGGGTACGCACCCCCCTTTGGTACTCTATAAGGTTAGGAGGGAGTAGGGGGGGGGGGGAACAGGGTGATACAGATTAAAAATAGCACACACACACACACTGAACACAAACACACTCCCACACAGGGTTGCACATCTTGTAAGCTAACTTGGGGGCCGCAGAAGCAATCAATAATGCAACATGTGTGAGAGCACAGGGGAGGCAGATCTGTGGTGGGCCTGTAAAGGGACTGACCTGACTCGGTACTCGCATTATTGAATAGACCGTAGCAGGCTGTCAGGTGTTGCCCCGCCATACGTGGAGGTTACAGCCTCAAACCCGCAAGGTTATTAGTATGTGGGGATTTAGCATAGCAACACTTCTCGTCCTCTAGGTAATTTCTCTTTAATGTCATTGAGATAGTAGTGCCAGACCTGTTTACTCTACTCTTTTCGAGTAGTATTCTACTCAATTTTGGACCTCTACTACTCTTCAAAATTGAAAATAATGCTCTAATTACTCATTTTCAGTGAACATTGTTTGATGGTTTAATGAAGAGGACTACTCATTTCACACCAAAACACCTCATTTCAGCTATCCAGACTACTCCAGACTTGTGTAGGGGCTAAGCAGGTCTGTAGTGCTGTTATTTGCCGTATTAGGGTTTTGATATGAATCAGCAATGGTTGGTTTTGGATGTTGTTGTTGTTTGTTGTGGGAAATTTTACATGAACTGATAATAGTTGTTGTGTGGGTTTGGTTGGGGGTTTTTCACCTGGAAGAATTGTGGTTTTGAGAGATGATGATGCAATTGCTCAATGCGACTGGTATGGTACGTCACCAATGCAGATCAATTTCAGGAGGGTTCTTTTTATTTATTTGATAGTCTTTTTTTTTTTTTACTTCCCAATGTTTGAATGTTGTATATCTGCCCATGTGGAATGAAAACTTGTCAACGTTAAGTTAAGCTATTTATTGATTTCATCCTGGGATTGAAGGATGGAAAACAGGGAAGAGAGTGAAACGTGTAAAGAGAAAGGCAATCTGATTGGTTGCTGTACTGTTTTAGGAAGTTTGCTGCGTCTGTTACACCATGAAAGTCTTGTTTTGTGGATTGTGTGGGAAGTGGGAATTAAGCTTGGAGTAGTTCGGGCCTGCTTTTCTGTCAGGGCCAGAAGTAATGATTCTGTTCATCATGTTAATCCTTGAGCAGCTGGTTTCTATGTGGAGGGGTGATAAAAGTGTGTGTCTGTGTGCTGGTCAATTCCATGCAGAGCCGGAAGAGCATGACAGCGTGAAAGAAGACGATATTGTGCGGTCGGCCAAAAAGGAAGAAGCCAGCGCCCCTCCTGGTCAAGGTACAATGCCTGTGGTGGCCTTGTGTGTTGTTTTGCACAGTGCTTGTCGCTCAAAACTCATCATATGCATGTCGTATGGACCACCTTGAATCTCTGTTCATGTTTCCATCTGGTTTGTCACTGCTTGTAATGGTATGGTATTCCCGTGAATTTTGTTTTCTAATTGTGTACCAGTATTTTTGGATTCACACTAAACAATTATCATGTTTTAATGTGTTTGATCATTTCATGCATTTCTCCTTCCTTTCCATTCTGTAATACATGACAGCACTTTTTGTTTTACTAACTGTGTCATATTTTGTTGGTCAGAAATTTGTTTGGCCTGTTCTAGCTATTCTTTTTAAAAAAAGAATGCTCGACTACCATGGCAAGAGTATGTTTTTATGTTTCTTGTTTTATATAAAGCAGAACTGGAATATTTGTGTTTCAAAACACTAGCATACTTTTACATTAATTGTTAGAGATACTGTGGGTTTTTTTTAATTGTATCATTAAAACATGCTAAAAGCTTAAAATTTCAACAAATTTTGGATCATTTTTCATACAAAAACTTTTTTCTATGAAATGGTAAAAGGTTGAAATCCTTTATTGCATATTGTTGCTAGCTTTTCATTGAATCTCCTCTTTCATCCCACTTCACCCCTTTCTCATCCCTGTTCATGTTTAAGTTTGTCTGTACGCGTCTCATGCTTGCATTGTGACATGTTTACAGTGCATGTTAGGACATATTATGATTGACTGTTGGAAAACAACCAGCAACAACCACGTTGTCATGCAACTTGTCAGCTTGTTAATTAAGCACTGATTTTAGTATGGCATGTCAACAGCTTCTTTGGCCTAAATTGCAATCATTTGTCAGTTGTTTTCATGGTTTTGAGTACATTGTCATGATACAATATTTTTTGTGTGGTTTTGTCATACTGTTTTGGGACACGTTTGGGAAATATGAAAAAACCCAAGTTAGAATAGAATAATAGTGGAAAGGGATGCACATTTTAGTTCTACCCACATCTCCCAAGCCAACAGGGGTATAAAGACAGTGTGGGGGGGGGGGGGGGGGTACCTCATTTCTCTTTCAGCACACCGCAAGCGCCTCTTCCTTTCCTTTGTTGCTGAGAGCAGGTGTTCAGCCAACCCAAAAGATCGGTCCCTGTGCCTTCAAGAAAAGCTGTACATGCAGACAACATGCAGTGTGTGTGGTGGGGGGGTACCTCATTTCTCTTTCAGCACACCGCAAATGCCTCTTCCTTTCCTTTGTTGCTGAGAGCAGGTGTTCAGCCAACCCAAAAGATCGGTCGCTGTGCCTTCAAGAAAAGCTACTTACACATATACAATGTACATGCAGACAACATGCAGTGTGTGTGTGTGCATGTGTGTGTCTGTTTGTGTGCGTATGTGTGTGTTTTCATTGTTGTTGTTTTTGTTGTTACAATTCATGTAAGATATTATTTTTGGAAGCACCTAGAGCCCCCATCGGAGATTAGGTGCTATAGAAATGATCATCATTATTATTATTATGCATTATCAACTGATTTTGCTTTGAGTTCTCACCTCCTTCCCCTCCCCTTTCTTCCTAAGGCCCTATTTTGTATTGTTATCAAGACAATGAGAGTTAACAAAAAGGTTAAATACTTTTTTAGTTTAAAAAAAAATATACAGCTCTAAGGACTATGTAACGTTAAAACTGCATCTTGGTTCATGTGTGATTTTGTTTTAGTTTGGCCAGTGTGTTGGGTCACTATATTATTATTCTCATCTTTAATATTTCGTTAAAATGAAGGTTTAGTTTCATTTTTTTAAATTTGCCTTTTTTAAAGTATTAAAATGACTGGGTTTGTTCATTACCAAATCACACTGAACTCTGTGGATTAAGAAGTGAATTAAATGTTTTGAAATAATAGAAACAAACAAACATTTAGTGTTGATAAACTTACACATGTTAGTGATATACGCTGTCGATGGATGCCTTTTTTGTTTGGCACGTTTGATTTTTTTCTTTTCTCACACCATATTTAGATTATTGTGTGCACAAATAAATTGAATTATGCATTATCTTAGATCATGACCTGTATCTTGTTGTCTGAGAATATCTTTAACCTTATTTGTTGTCATTTACATCACCTTACGTTTGTTGTCTAGTTTTATTCTTCATTGTACAATATCATTGCGTTCTTTTTTATGCATATCAGTTGCGAAGAGTGAGTGAGTCGAAGAAATTCATGTTTGAAAGGCATTAGAAAGTGTTCTTTATTTTAAGTTGTTGACCTTACAGTTGTCTCCATTGTTGTTTTCAAATTTTTTTCTGCATTTGTCCCCATACAGGATATATCTTATTGGAAAATAACTTATACACAGAAAAAGTTTGAAAAATAAATCTGAAAATCTTTTCCTGTTGAAAAATTGTCTTGTCAACCTAAAGGGTAAGAGGATAAATATAAATATGGCCTGATTGTCATTTATACATCTCCATCTTAATCAATGTGAAGTACTATTTATAATCTAGGTTTAAAAAAACAAACATTTAGTGTTGATAAACTTGCACATGTTAGTGATTTTTTTATATATATGAAATAGCAAGAAGACCGTTTAGTGTTAAAGAGCAAATGAATACAGTGATCTTGAACCAACCATATAATCCTGAACTTATTATTTTTCTGAACGACAAAACTAAACCTGATACTTGTTGTTTTAGCATTTATCAGAAATCCATCCTGTTTGTGTAACATGTCATGTCTGGCTTGTTCTTCACCGACCTACCCTCTTCCTGTAAATCCATCCTGTTTGTGTAACATGTCATGTCTGGCTTCTTCTTCACCGACCTACCCTCTTCCCGTCCCTTATTGTGTTGTGCATGGTGATTGGTCCTTCTTGCAGATGATGGTGCCCCTGCTGAAGAATTAATTCGTACCCCTCCCCCCAGCCCCACCGAAAAGTTTGTTACAGGTATTGTTTGTTATATGGAACCCCTATGCATGCTCTGCGTCAATGACTACTTGCTTGAAGATTTGAATGCTCTTTCTGATACGCTCCTAAGACATGACTTTTCTCTCGTGTATGTTGGATTCGTTTCTTTTTTTGTTCTCTGTGCTTTTTGTGTTTCATTTTCTTGTTCTTGAATTATGTAGTCACATGCTAACAGTATGATGTTTACTCAATACAAGGTATGTTTTGTATAATTTGTATATGTCCGCTGATGTGTTGCATTTTGTTAGTGCCATTTTCTTTGTGAAGTACTGCTGCATTCATTCAAGTTCAATCATGTGTAAGCTTCACTTAATTGATAATTTTGTTGACATTGTAGTCTTGAGCTTGAGTTTGTTGACCACTTATTTTCAGTAACATGTATGACCTCTCTCTATGTATAATAAGTATGATACTTTTATCATGCTTTTCTTTGTTTGCTTGACTGCCTCCTCTGTGATTTTTTATTTTTAGTTCCCGAGCTTCGGGAAGTATTGTTTTTGTTTGGTCTGTGCGTGCGTCCGTCCGTCCGGTCACGTTTTCTTGAAAACCGTTCACTCTGTTTCAATCACTTTTAGTGTACAAGTTATAGAAGATATCAGCTATCGACTGATTGCTTAAGTTTTGTTTTAAGGTCAAGGTCATGCTGATTAAGCAGTTCAAACCCCAAAACACTTAATCATTCATATCTCTCGAACTTTTGCACTCATTTCAATGCAGGTTTTTTTCACCATGCTTTCTGATAAAAGGGCTATAACATTATAATCATGGATTTGTTGGTGCGCGCGCGCATGCGAATCACAGTGTTCGAACCCCCAAAGCTGTATCTCAAGAACTATTGCATGGAATCGCTTCAAATTTACAGTGCTGGTGCATCACGTTACACAAAAGATCCCATGCAAAAATAATAATCATGCTGACCTTGACGTTTGACCTTGAAAACTTACATTTCTTGTTTTTTGGGGGGGTTTTTCTGTTGCCCACTTTTCTTTCTTGATCTTTGTTTTGTTATTTGTTTTTTCCCTTGCAGTTTCTTTCTTACCATTTCTTCATAATTTTCTTCTGTTTCTTGTTTCTACATTTTCTTGTTTGCCTTCTTTGTTTTCGTTTTTTTTTTCTACTACATACTACAACTACTACTTGCTCTATTTCTCTCTTCTCCATGTTAATATAATAATAACATTACATTTATATAGCGCTTTACCTCAAATGAGCTCAAAGCGCTTTGCAACCAGTGTTCAACAATAAGCAGACAGCAAAAATAGTATTCAAGAATGACACAGCCAGCAACACCACATGCACATAGCAGCACACACAGACACCCCCACATACACACGGTGACACACACACACACGCATACAAGCATGCATACACACACACATACACACAACACACACACATAGACACAGACTCGATCTTTATCTTACATTCAGTAAATCATAGACACTAGGTTGCACGGACATATACACAGGCAGCTGCACTCTCACAGACACTTACACTCCAGAAACACACACACACACACACATGCATGCATGCTCACAGACACCACACATACAGGCACACACACATATGGACACACACACATGCATGCATGACTCAGATGCGATTACACACACACACGCACACCTCTCTCTCTCTCTCTCTCTCTCTCTCTCTCTCTCTGATTTTCTATCTCTTTGTCTCATCTCTATTTTTCTCTGTCTCTCTCTCTCTCTCTCATTCTTACCCCCCCCCCCCCCCCCTTTTCTCCATCTTGTTCATGTATTTATTTTATTTATTTGTGTGTGTGTGTCTAAAATCACTTATGTGAATAGACATTAAATTGAAGTATACACACACGCACATGTGCGCGCATGCACACGCACGCACACACTGTGATGTTTATAACTGCTTTTGCACAAAGAATGTGGCATATATGCCACTCTGTGCGTATAGCATGACTTTGGGTTGTCCTTGAACATAGCCCTGAAAGGTGGAGGGGGGGGGGGGGGGGGTACTGCAGTAAATAAAGAGGAAGATAACGAAAATCTGGAAAGGGGGGGGTGGGGAGCAGTAGAGGAGGAGGTTGGAATTGTGGATTGTAGATTTGGGTTATGCATGGGAAAGAGAATGGGAGTAAGGTTGTTGGGTCTGTGTGTGTGTGAACCTGTTTGTGTGTATGAATGTTTGTTCATAAAATGTGTGTGTGCATGTGCACTTGAGAGTGCGTGTGCACTTGAGAGAGAAACTGTCTGCATATCACTGTTTGCCCTTTCTCACACACCCAGTCAAAAAAATGCTAATAGCTAACACAACACTTCTACAGCCTGGCTGAGCTTTGTGGGATGTGTAGGAGTATTTTTAGCTCACCCATTTCTGCTTCTGCGCCTCTCTCTCTCACACACACACATTGTGTGTAGACTGGGTACAGTAAGCTGTGAGCTGTGCCTTGGTGTGATTACATTGTGGTGTTGTTGTTTTCCTGATAGAAAAGGATTGTGTTTGTGCATAAAGGTAATTCATTGTGTGGTTTTTGCTCGGAGAAGAAAAGTAATTTTCTGTGGCTGTTAGTGTTAGTGTTAAGAAGTCGATGCTTGATGGCTATTTCATGTTTGTGGATAATATAGTGCAATCCTTGTAAGTTGATTTCTGTAGTGTTAGTGTTAAGTCTGCTTGGTGGCTATTTCATATTTGTGGATAATATAGTCAGGCATGGGAATTGTCAGTCTTTTGGCTGATTTCAGCTTTTTTGATTGTCCTCTTCAGTCTTTTTTTGCAAGTTTCAGCTTTTTTGATGGTCCAAGAGGACATTTCTGAGATGATAAAAAAGAAGCCCAATGAGTAAAACTTAAGTTATTGGTTATAAATGAATGCAAAATGAACTAAATATATCAGTCTTATCTCTAATACTGTTTTTAAGGCTTAGATAACAGAAGAAGCTTCATTTTCTGGGGGCTGTATCTCAACACACACGGTTTTCAGGTTTTTTTTTATTCCTTGTACCTATGCCTGCTTCCAGACCCCAATTTTCAGTCTTTTTTGTCTTCTTTAATTCCCATGCCTGTATAGTGAAAGCCTTGTAAGCTGATTTCTGTACTGTTAGTGTTAAGTTGATGCTTGATGGCTTTTTCATATTTGTGGATAATATAGCGCAATCCTTGTAAGTTGATTTCTGTGCTGTTAGTGTTACGTCGATGCTTGATGGCTATTTCATATTTGTGAATAATATAGCGCAATCCTTGTAAGTTGATTTTGTGTGTCCGTTCTGAGAGAAAAGATATCGATGTGATTTATGATAGATAAAACCTTTTGGGTTTTTTGCTTTAGAAATCGGCTTTTATGTGTCATTTTGATGCTTGTTTTGAGAAGCATACCGTAAAAACTGGACTATAAGACAAAACATTAGGTATTTATTCACATATAAGCCACACCAGTTTATAAGCTGCAGATAAAATTGTATGTGCACAAACCAACACAAATATAGAAGTTCTCCTATCAGAGCATAAGTATTTAATGTTCTCAGACACTTTAAGCATGAGATTTGAATCTATTGATTACCAAAACCAGTTTTGAGTCTAAAGAAGCTCAAAATAGGCTGAAGAATGTGGCCAGAAACAGATTTAATCATACTGATAAATATAGAATGGAAATAAATCCACAGATAAGCTGCATCAGTCTATAAGCCACATGGGCCAAAGTTGAGGGGAAAAGTAGCAGCTTATAGTCCGCATTTTACAGTATCTGTTTACTTTGTGTAACAAATTTCAAATGAAATTATGCTTAATGTTTAACTTTGGTACCATCCTCCAAAGTCGGAGTGTGGCTGCCCACGTGGCGCGGTAATCAAAAACGGTCACACACATAATGTTCTCATCCCTAGTTGGTGCATTTGTACCATAGGGTTCAATTGCTTCGGCTGTTGGGATGTTCCCTGGAGTCTTTAAGCCAGGGAACGACAACAACAACTTTGGTACCTTGGTGCTGCTTTTTTCTTCTTCTTTTTTGTTGCTATTTCTTATTTGTGTTCATGATAAGTTATTGTAATGAATACTGCACATTGTACTCTGTCCTGAAAAGAATACTTGGTAAAGGTCAAGATGTGCCACCCCCCCCTACATTTCTCGGTTAATTCCATTTTTCCGTTTTTGCCTTTCTTATCAAACATAAAGCTGTATTTTATTAACCTTTTCAGGTAATTATCTTTTTGGAATAATAACCCTAACCCTACCCCCCCCCCCCCCCCCCCCCCCCCTCTATAAGATGGAAAAACGCAATGAACCACGACTGTGACAAATGTGCGGTGTACTGCAGTATATAGGGGGGGGGGGGGGGGGGGGGGGGGGTAGGGTTAGGGTTAGGGTTATTATTCCAAAAAGATAATTAGCTGAAAATGTTCATAAAATACAGCTTCATATTTGGTAAGAAAGGCAAAAACAGAAAAATCGAATTAACCGAGAAATGCAGGGGGGGGGGGGGGGGGGGGGCACATCTTTACCTTTGCCGAATACTTTTTAGTTTTGCTTTTTGTTTGAAGCCAAAGAATATTTCTGAATAATTTGTTGATCAAGGTTCAAGTCCTAATATGTCAGCTGCTTGTGTTGTAGCGATAACTGTCAAAAGTGTTTTAGGCATTGAAGCTATTTTCATTGGCATCTGCCCGTTCATTATAAATGTAATACAAATTAGCTTTTTTTAACCCTTTCACCGCCAGCCATTTTTCAGCCAAACTGAAAAATATAATTAAACTTAATTGGGTAGAGAAAATAAAATATCTGCAATGTGGCGAATTCCTCTGTGACATATTAGGCCTATCCTTACCTCCCAAAATTAAGAAAATATGGTCTTTGGATAACAGACCCTGATTTGATGCCTTTTAGTGACGATGGGTGTTAAACCACTGTGGTGCTAAAATGCGACATTGGCGGTGAAAGGGTTAAGGGGAGGGGGGTGGAGAATGGGGCTAGAAAATGCTGGGCATTAATTTATATTTGATGCTTTTTTTTTTTACTGGTCTTTTGAAAGTTAAGAATTATGCTCATCAGTTTAGTGCCCCTTTACTATAACTTCCCATTTGCTTTTGACAATGAATGTTTTTTCATTAGTACATGTATATTGTTTTGCGTGTGCAGTTTTTTTATGCTGTTAACGTTTTTCTTTTAATATGTTGGTGTTATTTCCTATACTTGACTAACATATTTTTTCCCTACAGCTGTATCCAATCCTCAACTTAATATATGGGTCCTGTCACACTACCGAAACGCAACTCTGAACTGCTTAATCCTTAAAATAATTAAATCACAGTTATTAACGCTTTCCTCATTGCAACTGTGTAATCCCTCGAATGCTTCAGTCCTAGTCATTAACCCTTTCAGTCTGATCATAGTTCTGTAACCCCTTTTCTGTCTGACACGCTTCATTCAACAACAAACAACAACAGAGCAAGCTGCGGAGTCGGAAGAGGAAGAAGAAGTGAAAATAGACGAGTTCACTGAAATCGTAGAGACTTTCCAGTCATCGGAAGACGGGGGGAAAACGTGGAAGACCTATAAAAAAATCATTAGAATCACCCCAGAGGGCACCACTGAGAACGTTGAGGTCATCGAAGGTACAATCTCTGTTGTATGCTGGGCAGAAATGGACAGTATATCGATCCACTGCTTTCGGTGTTCTTTACACTGGGGACCTTTTTTCTTTTGTTTGGTCAATTGATGGCTTTGTTGGGGTTTTGATCACAGTGGTCTTTCACAATCTACCACACTTTTGTTATTACTGTTTGGAACAATGACTGTTGTAAGCTGGGGGTGGGTGGGCTGGATACAGTTATCCATCCACTGCTTTTGGTGTTCTTTACACTGGGGACCTTTTTTCTTTTGTTTGGTCACTGACGGCTTTGTTGGGGTTTTGATCACAGTGGTCTTTCATAATCTACCACACTTTTGTTATTACTGTTTGGAACAATGACTGTTGTAAGCTGGGGGTGGGAGGGCTGGATACAGTTATCCATCCACTGCTTTTGGTGTTCTTTACACTGGGGACCTTTTTTCTTTTGTTTGGTCACTTGACGGCTTTGTTGGGGTTTTGATCACAGTGGTCTTTCACAATCTACCACACTTTTGTTATTACTGTTTGGAACAATGACTGTTGTAAGCTGGGGGTGGGTGGGCTGGATACAGTTATCCATCCACTGCTTTTGGTGTTCTTTACACTGGGGACCTTTTTTCTTTTGTTTGGTCACTGACGGCTTTGTTGGGGTTTTGATCACAGTGGTCTTTCACAATCTACCACACTTTTGTTATTACTGTTTGGAACAATGACTGTTGTAAGCTGGGGGTGGGTGGGCTGGATACAGTTATCCATCCACTGCTTTTGGTGTTCTTTACACTGGGGACCTTTTTTCTTTTGTTTGGTCACTGACGGCTTTGTTGGGGTTTTGATCACAGTGGTCTTTCACAATCTACCACACTTTTGTTATTACTGTTTGGAACAATGACTGTTGTAAGCTGGGGGTGGGTGGGCTGGATACAGTTATCCATCCACTGCTTTCAGTGTTCTTTACATTGGGGACCTTTTTGTTTCACGGACGTCTTTGTGGGGATTTAATCACAATGGTCATTCAAAATCTACCACACTTTGGTGTTACTATTTTTGTGCTGTTTCTTATTAGTATTATTTATGTTATTACTTATTTGTGCTTTGGGGTGTTCTTTGGGGGAGGGATTTATTTCCTACTGGTGTCTTGGTAGGGTGAAAACACATAATCTTTTGAATTTCACCACTTCTGTTTATTAGACATTTTTAGAAATTTGAATTAATTATTTTCACTCTTATTGTGTTCTCTTTGATTAGTTAAATTTGTTTCTAATGCAAAATTTAACAGTATTTTTCTCTCATTTCTGCTTTAAGTGTTCTTTGGGGAATGTTGTTTTCACTGATGTATCACAATTTATATATAATGTTTGCAAATTGTTTGTTAACAAGTTTCTGTTGCAAACATTGTTTAGGAGAGGGTGGGTTCTTGTTTTTTGCTGTGTTCTTTTTTTTTAAACTAGATACTTTGTCGGTGTTGAGTCAAAATGCTTTTTCAAAATTTGTCATAACACTTCAGGGTTTTTTTTTGTAGTTTCTTCATTGTCATTTCTCATTAAGTTCAATATAATTCCCTTGTTTCCTGACCTCAGTATTATTTAACTTACTTTTTGACTACAGTGGAACCTCTCTTATAAGACCTTAAAACAATCATCCCAAATGAGGTCTTATAAGGGAGGGGTCTTATAAGGGAGGTAATTTTAATACTTACAAAGAAGGGCAATGTCTCAGAGAAGTAGGCCTTATATGGGAGGGAGGTCTTATAAGGGAGGTTACACTGTATTATCTTTGAGGGGATCACTCACTGCAATCAATCAAAATGTATTACAACAGTTAAAGTTTGTTTTCATAAAGCAAATTTGCAAAAACAATTCTTTAAAAAAACACTAAATTAATTTTAAATCTTGTACTGTTTTTGCACTTCCTTACTTTCAGGTTATTTTAATATCAATATTAGAAATCAGATTAATCCTTTGGTGCTTTTGATTTCAATTTGTCAAGTTTTAAATTCATGTTATGCTATTACCAGGTGACTAGGTGAATAGTTGGCATGTGTGTGTGTTTAATTAGTCAATTAAAAAAAAATGTTTTAATGAAGATGTTTGGCAATATCTCTTCATTAATGCTGTACAAAATAATCGACAACTAACTGGACATAATGGATCGGAATGTTGTGTTCATTATGAACAGGTGATTCTCTCAATTTTGTTTGTTGGTTCTTTTTATTTTCTAGATGGAAAATAAGTTGAATTAACAGGAGACAGAGCTTAATCTAGAGCGCGGGATTGGTAAAATCCCCCGAAATTTTGTTCCTTCCCGCGATAATCGGCACGGGGAGCGGGCCGAGTCCCGCACATTTGCAGAACGGCCCGCAGTTTTTACCGATCAATGCGGGAAGACCTTCGTCATCTGCTAAACCAGTCGTCTGGACAAACTGAAAGTATCGAGCAGGAGTGAAGGATTTCTCGACATTTCATTGGTTCTTGACAAAATGTTAGTGTTAATCAACCAATCGCGTTCTTCTCGTTCTACCAACAGGAAGTTGCGAGAGTTTCGGCCGCGCCATCTTGAATGTTCTTCAAAATAAAGCGGGCAGGGACCCTGTTTGATTTTGATTTTCGCGGAGGCAAAGTGAAAAAAAAAATCCTGTTCCAAGCGAGTGTGAAGACCTCGAAGAAAAGATTTCTACATCTAAAACGTTGGAAAAGAATGACAACAGTGGCAGTGCAAAGGAACATCGGTTCCAAAATGACTGGTTGAAAAAGTGGCCATGGCTGACGAAGATTGAGACAGGGATGCAATGTACATTGTGTTTGAAGCACAGTAAGAAGAATGCTTTCACTTCGCCCACTGGCTGCAGCAACTATTGGACCAACACAGTAGAGCGTCACCTGGAAGTTTTGGTTGGATAGGGGGGAGTGCCCCCCTTTTTTTGATATGAGGGGGGGACTGCCCCCCTTTTTCAGAAATCCTAGATTAAGCTCTGAGGAGAAAGGGGGGAAAGTACTACCAGTGCCTTTTTTTTCTCCAGAAGAGAGAGTACATATTTGCACAGCAACATCTATTCTGTTAATTTAACCCTTTCACCGCCAAAGTCGCATTTTAGCACCACAGTGATTTAACACCTATGTCACTAAAAGGCATCAAATTGGGGTCTATTATCCAAAGACCATATTGTCTTAGTTTTGGGAAGTAAGAATAGACCTTATTTTATGTATGTCACAAGAATCCCCAATGCTGCAGATGGATTTTGTTCTCTATGCAGGTAATTTAATGGAGATTTTTAGCTGAAATATGGCTGGCGGTGAAAGGGTTAAAACAGAAAGGTCATCAGAAGCTGTAGAAGACAAAACTAACATCATTCAGTAGCATCAGTGTGATTTCAGAAACACCTTTTTGCTCCTATGATTTGGTACTTTATAGTCACAGAGGCATCTGTGAACTTCAGGTTGCTCCCACCTGGAGAGCAACTTTGTCTAGTTTTCATGGTAACTAAAGTCATTCTGGTTAGGTTGTGTTGTTTATAGCCTGTTGACAACTATGGCCATGTCAGGGCTGTCATCACATTAAAAATGTGTACTGGTTATGTTTATGCATGATCGTTAACATTGCTCAGAAAATTTTCAGTAATTTAGTACATAGTGTTGATTAATTGCGCATGAAATTCCTGTACTGAATACATTTTGTTCCATCTTTGCTTTTCTGGGGGAGTAATATTTGCATTTATTTTCTGATAACACTTTTCTGGGTAAGTTTTCCTCTTTATGTTTGCTTCAGATTTTATCTTGATTTTTATTCCTGAGCTTTGTTTTGTTTTTCTTTGCTTCAGCTATTACTCTTTCTTTCACTCTCTCTCTCTCTCTCTCTCTCTCTCTCTCTCTCTCTCTCTCTCTCTCTCTCTCTCTCTCTCTCTCTCTCTCTCTCTCTTCACTCTCTCTTCACTCTCTCTCTCTTCATGTATATGCACTTGTGACATACATTTGATATGATGGATATTGCTTGTGGGCTCACTTGTGTAATTTTATGCTCACTTGTGTAATTTTGTGCACCCCTTTGCAATGAACATCATTTTCACATCGCCCTCATCTACCCATTTTTCAGATGGGCAGAATATATTAGTTCTTATTCCTAATTTCTGTTGTGGGTTTTCTTGCACCCCCTCCTATCCTTTCCTTTCTTTCTCTGTCTATCTGTCTGTCTGTCTGTCTTTGTGTCCATACATCTCTCTCTCTCTCTCTCTCTCTCTCTCTCTCTCTCTCTCTCTCTCTCTCTCTCTCTTTACCCTCAATAAAACATTCGTACTCTCTCTCTCTCTCTCTCTCTCTCTCTCTCTCTCTCTCTCTCTCTCTCTCTCTCTCTCTCTCTCTCTCTCTCTCTCTCTCTCTCTCTTTCTCTCGTATATATGTTTGTATGTATTTGATTTGGCTATCTTATTCATTTATTTATATGCTTATGAATTGTATGTTTCTATACTATTTACCTTATTGTATCATTTCTTGATTGATTTATCGGGTTGTTTCCGGGTGTTCTTGTATGCCGGTATGCTGTTATTTATCTATTCACTTTATTATTATTACTTTTTATTTTCTGGCCCAACCCCCCTGTTCCCATTTGACATGGGCACATGGCCTAGATCAAATAAACCAGTTTCAAGTTTCTCTCTCTCTCTCATCTCTCTCTCTCTCTCTCTCTCTCTCTCTCTCTCTCTCTCTCTCTCTCTCTCTCTTTGATTGTAGTTTATTTGTGTGGTTGCTTATCGATTAATTGTTGTTTGTTTGCTTACTTTGTCTGAGGACCTGATGAAAAAAAGCCATATTTTGTGCTTATTTAGTTATCCTCTCTCTCTCTCTCACTCTCTCACTCTCTCTCTCTCATCTCTCTCTCTCTCTCTCATCTCTCTCTCTCTCTCTCTCTCTCTCTCTCTCTCTCTCTCTCTCTCTCTCTCTCTCTCTCTCTCTCTCTCTCGCTTCTCTCTTGCATATTTTTACATCAGACATTCCACCTTTTAGCTATTCATATTTTCTAATAACCCTCTCTACTTTTGCTCAAAATAAAATTGAGCATTACCATATTTTTCGGACTACAGTGGAACCTCCCTTATAAGACCTCCCATTATAAGACTCCCTCCCACATAAGACCTACTTCTCTGAGACATCGCCCTTCTTTGTATTTTTAAAAATTACCTCCCTTATAATACTCTTCCCTTAGAAGACCTCATTTTGGATTATTTTTGAAGGTCTTATAAGGGAGGTTCCACTGTATAAGGCGATACTTTTTCCCCTGCATCTTATAATGTGACTAATAAAATAGTAAGAAAATATAATAACAAAATCTAAAATTTGGGGGGTGCGCCTTATACAAACGTGCGCCTTTATAGTTTTAATCCGAAAAATATGGTATATTGTTTCTAGATTCAGTATAGAACTTTGATGCTCATCCGATTGTCTCTCTGTTTGTCTGCCTCTCTCTCTCACTTCCTTTCTCTCACATTCTCTCTCTCTTTCTCTCACTGTCTCACTGAATGACAACTGAGATTGATTTTTTTTAATATATTGGTATTCATTATTATTTCATTACTTATCCTTTATTTCAGTGCATTTTAATCTGCCTTTCAATGGAGGGGGGGGGGGGGGGGTCAAATCTGTTAAGTGGGTACAGTATTACCAATATGTGTGTTCTTCAATTTACGTCATTCACTGAAAGTGATTCAGACAGTTTATATTGTAGATTGTAGAGTGATTGTAGTATGGATGAGTGTGAGGATGTTTTGTATGCGTGTGTGTATGTGTGTGTGCGTGCGTGCGTGTGTGTGTGTGTGTGTGTGTGTGTGTGTGTGTACGTGTGTGTGTGTGTGCGTGTGTGTGTGTGATGAATGTGTTCACTCATCTCTGCTGATGGTTTGTTTCAGATTCATCAGCACCAGGCAGCAATTTTGCCTCTGAAGCAGCTTCACGACTTTCATCCCAACCCGAAACCCAGGGTGTGTAAAAGCTCCCATCTTGAAATTATTTGATATATTTACAATTTCAATTATTGAAAACCATCATTTAGACTTATAATGTAGCCAAAGTGATTCTAGTCTTGTCAAAAAAATTCATATTATTTTTTATTATTATTATCATTAAGACTTATAATGTAGCCAAAGTGATTCTAGTCTTGTCAAAAAAAGTCATTTTTTATTATTATTATCATTAAGTTTTCTTATAATGTAGCCAAAGTGATTCTAGTCTTGTCAAAAAAAATTCATATTATTTTTTATTATTATTATCATTAAGTTTTCGTATGACAGGACTAAAGTCCGTGTATTCTTTTCAGTTGTTCCCTGGAAGTACATAATGTAATAGATTTGGCCTGATTGATGAACCTAAAATTTGTTTAATCTCTTATTAAATGAACAAAGAAGTAAGTAGACTGTTCCAAGAGTAGATGCTTGTGCAATGGATAAAAGTCACCATTGAATCAGTAAATATTGATGAACACGTTGATCTTCCTCAGATCTTATGAAAGTAGACTTCTGGCAAGTCTATGATTATATTTTAAGCATGCAAAGGAAGGGTGAGGAGGGGGGAGGGAGGGAGAAAGAGATAAGCTAAGCTTTTCTTTGAAAATAAACAGTGGCTGACATAACATTAATATCTTATCTAGATAGCATTGAGATGAAGAGGAAAAGCATTAAGTATGTCATTTGGAGAGTACCAATATCTGATAAGAAAAGAGTATACTTACATTATATTTATTGAAATACTTTTTTTTTTTTACAGTTATTTAGATGATTTTGAATATGTTTATTAATGTTATGTTTGTAATATCTGGTGGTTGTTTTTAATGTCTTAGTTGTAATATCTTTTTCTGTAATTGATGAATTGTCAAATACTGAACTTACCACTATTTGACTCTGAATTATTCTGTTGTTGTTTGTGGGTTGTTGTTTTTATGTACATTTATTTAATCTATAGAATTTTACAAAGATTATGTTTATCTGCTTACATGATTTACAAAATTATTTTGTATACTGTTTAAAAAAAAAAAAAAGAATATGACATTATTTAATTCGAGTTTGACTGCAAGCATTACTTTTTAAAAATAGAATATGATGATATTCATTTTTTTCTAATTTGACTATGAGAATTACCTGTTTATTCTTCGATTGATGTGTTCACTATGTCTAAGAAGCTCTCTCGTTGTAATGTTTTTCTGTTATGAAATTTTGTTTTTTCACATGTATTTTGCTTTGGTGTTGGTGTAGTGCACTCTGTGTATGGGGACTGACGTTCTTTTCTTTCGCTTTTTGTTTTAATTAAATTGTTGTTGCAATGGTTTGGGTCAGTGCAATTTTTAATCAGACATTCTTTGATTTGTTTTCACTGTGTTGTGTTTGATGCGTGTGATGCATTGTGCTTTTGATGTAGAAGCTTTAGCTGAAGCCCATTACAGATGGGTAGCAAGAGGTTCAAGAATAAAACAATTTTCTATGTTTAATTCTCATATAAAATGGAAGTGTGGATTGGATTTGAATGAAAAATGGTGTTTTACGTCCTCTCGGTCATAGACACATATGGGACATTTTTAAATACAAAGATGGTGGGAACAATACTGGCTGCAATGCCTGGAGGCAGTGCAACACCGGTAAAATCCCGAGTTTTTAACAATATAGATATGTGCAGCGGTAACCACGCCTCGGATAAACCTCATCGGCTATGGTACCGCCACAATGATTCAATGTGGATTGGATTTTTCAACAGGATGAAATATTCAGTACTCTAAAGTTTTAAAAAAGATGAACCATCTGTTGGTTTAATTTTCCAAATGTTGCTTGGTTTTCAAGTTATAAAAAGAGAACAAACATAATTTTCTCAATTTGATCTTATTATAAGTAGTACAAAAAATAAAATTAAAATAAACAATTTTTATTCAATTGGACCGGTTATATAAAAAAAAGAACAAAAATAAAAATAAGAACAAAACCTTATTTTTAATGTCATTGAATGTTTTCTGTCCTGAATTTGTTTTGATAAAAATTCTAGTGGAACAAAGACAGAAGAAAAACAAATGAAATGAAAATGGAAGAAGTCATTAGACAAAGCCTTTGTTCTGAGCGTAATTATTGTACATTAAATGTTTAATAAGTTCTGAGTTTGCTTAATAAGTGCCACTGTTCTACACTCTTTGGTAGAAGCAGCTTTCGCTTCAATATTCAAAATTGCTTTGATGTTTTTTCATTGTTTCTAGGAAGGCTTTTGTTTCTGGTTTTTTATTATTGCTTTTTATTATTCGTCAGCAGTGTTGTAGAATGTAAAATGCTCTTTTAATTCTTGCCTTTTTATAATATCTCTCTCTCTCTCTCTCTCTCTCTCTCTCTCTCTCTCTCTCTCTCTCTCTCTCTCTCTCTCTCTCTCTCTCTCTTATTTTATGTGTACCTATGAATTTTGTTTTTTTGTATGTAAAACCCCTTCAGTATGGGGATTTTGGCCTTAATCTGATTAAAATTCACATTCTCTCTCTCTCTCTCTCTCTCTCTCTCTCTCTCTCTCTCTCTCTCTCTCTCTCTCTCTCTCTCTCTCTCTCTCCAGCTCTTTAAATCTCTGTTAGTACCTATTGATCTTTGCTTATTCCCATAGATCTTATATGATCATGGTTTTTTAATTTGCCTTTTTTTGGTAACTAGTCCCCCTCGATTTTTGTATGTGATATATGAATTTTGGTAAAGAAGACGTTTTTAATTGCTTTTTTAAAATTTACTTTTGTGATTGTTTTTTATTTTTGTAAACCTTTTCTACTATTTTGTTGTTTATTGAATGCAAATCACTCAGAAGGCCTTCTTTTTGTATATGTGTTCACTGTTTTTATTTTTCAATCGCTTCATGTGCTTTCTAGAATAGTTATTTATTAAAATGGTGCTTAACGTAGAAATGAAAGTTTGAATCTCGGTAGTTTGATAAATTATTTCATCTAACATTTTCACAATCCAAAATGTAAGATGTTCTTGTTAAGTTAACAGTTCAGAAGAGGATGGGGGTGGGGGCACTTATGTTTCCGATATTGGATGTCACATTTTGATGAAGATTTAAAAATAATTATTTTCATGTATTTAGGCACAGAATAATAATATCAATGGTTGCAAACATGACAGTGTCAAACATGTGTTATCAACATTTAATCAGTTACTTTGGTGAGTATTTTCTTTGGAAAGCATTTTAGTGCTCAGTGCATTTTCAAAAAATAAAATTTCAAACTTAATAGTAATTCTGTTATGTTATCTGATCAGAAAGAAAAGAAACTTGAAGTATAGAAGGAAAAGAATCTTGAAGTATTATTCCATTAAATTATTTTATAAACAAAACATTTGTCTCATCATCTTTTAGCAAGCATGAAAGTTGTTTCAGATTCATGTTGTAAACAGCTGAAACGCAAGGTATTGTTCATTTGCATGCGTAAATGTGTGAAGATCATGCTACATTACATTTTCAGTTTTGAATTTTTTTTTCAATAAAAAGTTCAGTGACATACAAATGTGTTATGTGTTTTTATTTCTTTTTGTGTTGATGAAGATAGATGTTGCTTGAATTTCTACCTGTCTGTTGTTTAGAAAATTCTGGGCAGTAAACAAATAGCTTGACAATGTGTGCGATATTAGGAAAGCATTACCTCAGTAATTAAAATCTCATTTTTTTAAAGCTTCTGTGGGTAATCATCTAACAATTAGAAACATTGGCCGCTGTCTATTTTACAACATGCTGACAATACACTCAATGCTGTATTAAAATTATACACTGGTAAAAACACACACACACACACTCACACACATACACACACACACACACACACACAATATACTATGATCAGTTGAAAAAATCAAAAATGACTGGTTGCTTTTACAACTTAGATTATCATATTTGCCAGCTAGATTCTCCACTCTTTAAACTGATTTCTCCATCTATCTTCTGCTAGCTTCGAAAACATTCTGAGCTTTTCTATAAACATTGCTTGTATTTCGCTGCTCACTGTTCATCCTTTATGTGTGTCTGTGTGTCCAAACCTTGTTCTGCAAGCTGTTGCCAATTCTGGGAAATAAAAGCTTTCATGTACACCAGACTTAGCTACAGCCGCCCAACTAATTCTTTGCTCATGTTGCTTGCTTTCTGAACTCCAAATCTCTGTACAGATTCAGAATAACAAAATAAAAGAGGCAGCATCCCGCTTAGCCTCTTTTAGTTAGTTAGCCATTTATTTTTCATACAGTGGGTGAGGACATTCTAACTATCTGGGGGGTAAATATAATGATTCTACGCATTCCTTTCTCACTCTTGCAGATCTGACGCCAGTACTTCATCAAAGTTGAAGATCACTTTTTTTTTCATGTCATAAATGTGTTTTGGTATTTGCTTTTTATCTGTCTTCGGTGTCCTGCATGCTACCTACCATTGCTTTGAGAGCTTCATAGAAAACAAAAATCATCAAGATATGACTGACCATCTTTCAATTTCTTTACTAAACAATGTCCTCAGTTGTGGCAGAATTAGCATTGGTAGACTGCTTTGAATGGCAGAAGAAAAAAAAGATGTGATTGCTGAGCAGCATGTGCATGGTGCCCTCCTTTGCAGTGAAAGCTCAGCAAGGCAGCGATGTTGATGGTAAGGCAGCAGCAGCACCGGTCAGCTCGGGTCTGTCCCTCAGCAGCCCCATCTCAGACACCGGCCTCAGCCCCATGTCCGAGGGATCCTACAAAGAAGGACCAGCGTCTGTCCCCGAACCCGCTCTCCCCAAAGACTTCTACGATGAGGAGGAGCAGTACCAAGAGTTTGGACTGAAGGGGGACTTGGGCGATGAGGGATTCATTGACAGGCGGGAGGAGACCATCGCAGTGGTTCCTGAAAAATTGTCGCCTGATGAAGTCCCCGAACGAGTCGAGGATTTCAAGGTCTGCTTGAATGATTATTCACCAGCAGGATCGAGAAGGCGCTTCAGTCCCAGAACGGATGTGGACCAAGAAGGTAGTGCTGTTTGAACTACATTTTTGTTGTTCTTGTGGAACAGGAGGCACACGTTACTGTGAAACCATAAGAATATTTTTTTATGGCCTTAATGCTCTGGATTGGGTTTTGTTCAAACTCATACTTTTTCTGCCTCTCTGCCTCTGTTCAGCAGACCACTCCAAAAGCAGCAGCTGATAACATCTGTCAGTTTGTAGACGATTAACTGGTTATGATGTCAGTGTCTGTCAAACTAATCTTCTGCCTTTTTTTGTGTGCTAATATATGTGTATGTTCACATTGCTTCCAAGATTGACATGTTACTGATTTATTTTCTGTCTTTTTTTTGTATTCCTTTTGAAATGATAAAGGAGAATTTGTTCCAGCAACCACTCCATATTAAAAACTATCAGGGTGATTCATTTTGTATGACCAGTACACCCTTTCTATTCTTTAACTCAATTCTATTAATGTGGTGTGCACAGGTGTGTTTGCACACATTGTGTCTGTCTCTGTGTTTAAGGAATCTACGTAGATAGCACTTTTTGAACACTTTGGCCAACCAAATTTGAGCTTTTTTGCTGATGAGTGCATGACATGAAAGTACTACCATCTGGACACTTTCATTTCTTACCATCCAATACAGACTGTTATTTGGCCTGGTAATGCCGAGCCAAAAGATTACTGTATGAGGATTATTGTGAAACACTTTACAAGCATTCTTTAACTCTCCACATTATATATTTTTGCTACATTATGTGATTTGCTACCAAATGGATGCCTAGTAATCTGCAGAAATGAAGTGTTAACAATTATTTTGAATTTACTTGAAAGAAAATGGTTGTATTAAAACATTTTCCAATTTCAGATTTCAAAACATGAAATATGTCATTTTTATTTTCTAACCAGTTTACTGGGTACACTTTTGTCTTCATAAAGAACATTTCAAGATGCTTCTTGTCTTAAAGGTGTTTTTTTCATCTTTGATTTGTTATCATTTAAGTGGTTGCTGAGAACAAATTCTACCTACCAACCTTTTTATTTCATGTTTTTATGCATGTTTGGTACATGTGTATTTGTTTTGGGGTTGTTTTGTTCAATAGATGTTTTTGTACAATTCCACCACATTTCTAAAGATTGATTCTTTTTATCTATTCATATAAATGGATGCTTTTTTTGCCAAGAGTTGCATGCCATGACAGGTTTTGGAATTGTATGCATATAAATCTTGCTGGTTTTTGTTGTTGTGTTTAGTTTTGTTTGTTTGACTGTTTTTAATTTTAACTGGATGTTGTACTTTTTTAATTCATGGAATGGATTGTATTGTTTTTAAGACATTTAACAAAACATTGTACCTTTAATGCTTTTATTACAAACCAGTGCTTAATTTTGCTTCTTCCTTTTTTTTCATTAAGCCATATTTTACTATTGACAGAGAAGAGAGAAAAAAGACTGAAAAGTAAACCTCGAGCAATGCATGTTCATTATTTTCTTCTTTTTTTTCTGCTTGAGAAAATAATTAAACTAAATTAAACAAATTGTGCATGCCATTAACTGTAACTGAATAACTTTTTACACCTTATTTTCAAAACTGCATTGAAAAAAGTCAGCTGGACTGTTGAAATAGCATTCATAATATGCTTGAACCTCAAAGTAAAATGATTACTCTAAATTTAACATGCATTTTTTAAAGACTTTTTTATGAGAACTTTTGAAATATGTTTTCAAAAGCACAGCAAAAGCAAAACCTGTTCTGTTTTAAAGCAGAATAAACAAATAGCAGAAATCTCAATGGGATTCACATTACAAAGCTGTGTCTTACCTGATTGTACTGAACTAAGAACAGATATATCGTCAGTGAAATTTAAAAACCTTGTATCTCGATTTTTGGGGGGTTTGAGTTGGATACATAGTGAGCTCTCCAATTTTTCACGCCACCTTCCACCAAAAGCTTGTATCTCTAAGGACTTTCTATTTGGGGTAAATGAGGTTGTGAAAATAGAAGAAAAACTCGTAAGTCCCAAATTCAGATCTAGTTAAGGACAAAAACCTCGTATGTTCGTTCTTTTCAAGTCAAAAAAATAATTTAAAGTAATTTTAACCAAATGCAGGACTAAACTCGCAATGTTTTGAACACCATATTCATCATAATTAATCAATTGTGGTCAATGCGGTTAATTTTTAAAAGTTTTTTTTTCTTGTTCTCAAAACTACCAATATTGAGATACGAGTTGTTGTTTTAATTTCACAGACGATATATTAAAAACATTCTGATACGAAGGTAAAATGATTGTTGCTGTCTGACAAATTTTAGCTGATTTTTGACGATTAAGATAAAATAAAATGCAACAGAAAAAGTGCTATGATCACACTGAAGTCTTATCTGCCTTTATTATTGTGATCTCTTTAGATGTTTTTAACGTTGAAATGTTTTGCTATTGTTTCCTTTCGTTTTTGTCTCCTTTGTAAGGTGCATGTCACCATTCTTTTGGTTGAGTGAATTTGTGTTAGTATAGATTCGACCTTAGAATTTTTTGCCTTATTTTAAAGTTTTGCTTTTCATCTGTTTTGATTATGTTGTTTATACACAGGAATAAATTTGCCTTTGTTTTTAAAATGCGTTTTTCTTTTTAGTTTGTTTGTTTGTTTTGGTATTACTTCCTTTCACTATACTCACTATCGGAAATGATGCATGACATAATGCATTATACATTATCATCCTCAAAAGATCATTTCCTATCTCCCGTACACAAACATGATCAGAATATTCTTTCATTTAAGAACTAGAAAACAGATCATTTCACTTTCATTATAGTAAGACATATTATATAATGGCAGTCACTCATTGGAATGTCCATTATCGCTAGTTTTGTATCTGGCACTAAAAGACAAATCTGTTTTCTGTGAGTTTTTAACTTAAATTCTTTTAGTTTTTTAAAATCTGGATTTTACAAAATGTAGCGTAGGTATTTTTTTAAGCGAAGAAAGAATTTAGGAATTGTGATTTAAGTCCTGCACCAGTAAAAGCCTGTAAAGGTTCTGTTCAACCCTAGGTTAAAACAAAATGTTTCATTCCTCATTTTTTGATAGCTTCAAATGAAACTTAAATCAATGTTATTGCCATTGAAATAATGGGCTAAGATTTTAGCAAGACTCTAACATGAATGTGAAAGCATGTTTATTTTATTTCATAAATCCACAATTTAAAAGGCATGAAAATACCACAAAAAGACAACCAATTGTGTGTTGAATTCACATAAATTTTGCATTGATGTGAAGTTGTGCAACAGATACATTTGAAACATGATTATTATAAATTTATTCCCTTCTAAATTTGAATTGATATGGAAGGAGCCTTGTCACAATATTATTGTCGAATATAAAACTTAATTACTTAGTATAATGACTTACGGATGTCCACTTAGTATAACCTGAACATCTATCTCCGAAATAGTTGCTTTTTTCGGAGGTTTGTTATTAAAGCACCGCTAAAATATACAGTGTTTTCACCCATATTTGCTGGTTTGCTTCGACGTAGCACTGCAAATAGAGACATTTGTCTTCCAAACATTGTATGCCTTATATGGAATACTGACAGATAAGTTATGATTTACAGCTGTCTTAGAACATCAAGACTGACTGAGAACGAACAACATGTATATACTAACACCAGTGCTCGAAATGCCTTTATCTGTGTAATCTGCATGAAGATACATGAGCTGGGTGTGCTGGAGTAAAATTGTTTGTTGCATCAAAAAGCCTAAATGTTACAAAGGGTGATAACTCTGCAGCCTACAAACCTTGCAAAGAATGAAGCCAATTTTCTCGCTTCCCACCTAGAAGGTGAAAATGTGGAAGTATTAGTGTTGTTGTAGGCAGTGAGTGAGTTCACAATGATCCCCAACTGTAGTGTAAGTGAATGGGTGGGAGTATAAAAAAAAGAGGGCTTCAGTCAGCTGCAGAGTGCGAGCTCTTTGTATATTCAGGCCTTTTGGTTGCACTAAGTACAAAGGAAAGTATCATTTTAACCTGTGTGAGAACTTCCTGAACGCAAGTAATCAGTGTGCGATACTCTAATGTAACATTTGTTCTTTGTATGTACCTCTGTGTCAAAGCACAGCTAACAACAGCTGCATGCATGCCTGTAATAATTCAAACTGCATTGGGGATTGTCAGGTAGAGGAAACACTGTATCGCAGAATCCTGGTCTTACTGTTCCTTTTACATCTTTATTTCAGTTTTGCATTCCTCAGTCTCAGGGAAAAGAGGCGCTAAAAAGAGTCCAGAAAACAAGAGAGAAATCACCGACCACCAGAGATCTAACCCAAGCCTAACCAAAATGGATGACATTGTAGTGGTAGGCCCAGAACGGGAGGAGGTGGAGGTGAAGGAAGAGTCGGAAGTCCTGGCGGACGGAACAGTCCACTCTGTTCAGCGTGTCTCCCACCACAAGGTCAAGCATGTTCGCCACACCCACACCTCTGAAAGCGGCCAGGAAGACGTCTATGAGGAGGACGTAGAAGTGCCTGGTACAAGCTCTGAGGACGTCTATGAATTGTTCGAACAGCCCCCCAAAGTAGTGCAGGAAGCTGAAGACATAGAGGAGGTTCTGGATGATGGCACCAAAGTGAAGAAGCATGTGGTGATGAACCGCATGGTTCACATGGTGAAGATGCACCACGAGTCCTTTGACAAGGACCATCACAAAATGGAAGAAGATTATGAGATTGAAGAAGTGATTCCCGGCACGGAATCCGCTTTCGTGACCGGCCAAGATTCCGATTCTGACGAGGAGGATAATAAAGATGAGTCCAAGACAGGGGCAGGAACAATACCGAGCTCTGGAGCAAAGCCAGCCTGCGAGGATGATGGCGGCAACTCTGCCCAACCCAAGCTAGTGTCCTACATGTATGGCAGTGATGTTGATGGTGGAAGCCAGTTTTTGCGCTACAACCGCGCAGAATCCCCGCTAGACGTGGTGGAGGACATGCTTGCTAAAGGACAGCTCACCCTGGATGACATAGAAGGTAAATTACCCATACCACCTTTGGGTCCCATTGGTAAAATGATCCTATTCCCCTTTTGGGTCCCATTGATGTGTTGCTAGAGCGAGCTTTAGAAGGTCTCGTATCTTGGCTGCTTGCAGATCCAGGCAGTTATCTGGACTGGTGGTATTCATTCCTCAAAGGTGCTTTCTTGAAGGGGTTTCCTTGGTCTTTTCAGAACGACTGACAACCCAGTTTTTCATTGTGGGCATTCATGGTGGTTTTTTATATCGGTGTTGATGGGGTCTTGCACGAGGTCCTTATCTGTTGCGGGCATGTGTCTCATCTGTTTAGCTTTGTTGGGACTAGAGGTAGCACTGGCCCAGACAAGCGCAACCATGGCAATTTCTGGTCATGGTGGAAATATTTTTTAAATTGCTAAAGACAGAGACAAGACACAGGCATTGATTTTAAAAGTTATTGAACACAGAGTTCATTCATTGTCATTGCCATAGGAAGAAAACATTTCTTCTTATTGCATCAGAAAGTATGTTTGCTCAGCATTTCACACAAAGCTGTTAATTTCCTTACATCTCTCTCTCTCTCTCTCTCTCTCTCTCTCTCTCTCTCTCTCTCTCTCTCTCTCTCTCCTGTCAAATCCATGCACAGAACGTCATACACGACACACACACACACACACATACATACACACAGACATATACATGTGCATTCAAGTGTGCACACGATACACAATTTTCAAAATTCTTTTCTATACGCATTTAAAGCATCTTAAGAACTAAACATGGAAACATACTGCCTTTTTTTTTTTTAAAACTTGAATCCAAATCTGTAGCACAACAGCTTAGTTTACCACAGACGTATTGGAAATGAAATAGAGCCTTAAACAGACTTCTTAATATTTCGTTGTTCATTGCATTAAAAAAAAACATAAAAATAACTTTATTTTTTCTATAGTCGCACATAAGAATGAAAGAACAAATGCTTTTTGAGCATTTCTAAAATAGTATCGCAGACAGCTCGTACAATAGGCCTACTCTTTCTCTTTTTTAATTAATATTAAAGTAACACCGTAGTGAGATTTTAAAAATAAATGTTGCATATAAATATCAGTACATGTATGTAAAGCAGGGCAAATTCTGTCAGGTCTTTACCTTTTCGTTTGTGGTTAAATATATATGGAAGTTTGCACACACAAACACATGCACGAAATAGTCCTGTAAATCAGGTGTCACCCCAGTCCACAGCCTGGTTTCATTGAGAATGGTATTGTGATAATAGCTTCATAAACATGTCCATGAATCTGCCGTTGCAACATGATACAACACTTGATATATGTTGCAACAAACAAACGGGTACAACCATGCCAAACACTTAGACCAAATCCCTTCTACTTTTTTTGTTCAATGATTTTATGTCCACATAGTTTCGGGTTTATTTTATTTTATTCCTTTTTATTTGTACGTTTGTTTGGTTGGTTGTTGTTTTTTACACTGTGGTTTGTGTGTTGTTTTTATTTTCCCACGCACCAAAAAATATGTATTTAAAATCTGATCATTGAAAGAAACTTCTGAAAGTTCAGCTGGGTTTGAAACATGTTCCTTAAAAATTTGCTTTTATCTAAGCATATTCTAATTTAAATAGTGTCTGAGTTAGTTGGATTTTTAAAAAAAGTTTTACTATTGAACCTTGGGTAAATGTAAAGATGTGCCCCCCCCCCCCCCCTGCATTTCTCGGTTAATTCTCTTTTTCCGTTTTTGCCTTTCTTACCATACATAAAGCTGTATTTTAGGAACATTTTCAGCTAATAACCTTTTTGGAATACTAACCCTAGCCCTAAACCTAACTACTGCAGTACACCGCGATTTGTCACAGTTGTGGTTCGTTGCGTTTTTCCGTCTTATAGGGTGGGGGGTAGGGTTAGGGATAGGGTTAGTATTCCAAAAAGGTTATTAGCTAAAAATGTTCCTAAAATACAGCTTTATGTATGGTAAGAAAGGCAATAACGGTAAAATAGAATTAACCGAGATAGGTAGGGGGGTGGCACATTCCAAGAAATTCAAGAACAGGAGTCCCAAAAGTAAATAGGCCACCAGAAAGGTGACCCATTCATATGCACTGTGAATACAAAGGCTGTTTGGTGTATGAGCATCAACTTCACTTCAATCAGAAAGCAAACGCTGATTGCACGATCAATTCTTTATCCAACTGAATCAATCAAGATCTGTCTGTGTGTGTGTGTGTGTCTGTCTGTCTGTCTGAGTGTGTGTGTGTGTTTGGATGCAGATCTTTGTGCTGGTTCTAGACAGAATCTACTTGAGAAATATGTCTGATGGAGACGTCGGTTTTCATTTTCACTTACAACATCATTACCCTAAAAACTGTCTTTTCTTATCTCTCTCTCTCTCTCTCTCTCTCTCTCTCTCTCTCTCTCTCTCTCTCTCTCTCTCTCTCTCTCTCTCTCTCTCTCTCTCTCTCTCTCTCTCTTTCTCTCTCATATTTATATTGTGCTATGCATTAATCATGATTGTTGTAAGTTTAATATTATGTATTGTGAATCACCCCTTTGAATGGGGCCTTGGCCTGACCAAATAAAATATTGTTGTCGTTCTCTCTCTCTCTCTCTCTCTCTCTCTCTCTCTCTCTCTCTCTCTCTCTCTCTCTCTCTCTCTCTCTCTCTCTCTCTCTCTCTCTCTCTCTCTCTCTCTCTCTCCACCTAAGAGTAATGGTAATGGAAACATTAAAAAAATGTATGATCAATTAAAAACGCACACTGTTATGAGGTGCATTTAAACTATCTTGGGTGGTATTAACACCAAACAATTTCAGTTTTTCTTTTGAGCACACTCTTTATTTCTGCATGGATTCATTCTGTCGGTCGTATGTATCCTTCTGACTTGAGTTTATTATGTTCAGATGTCTCTGATAAATCGATGGGAACTCCAGTTTGTGTGTGTGTATGTGTTATATTTGTGTTCATTTTAGAGGATTTATTTTTCCAAAAATAATATATTTCCATATTGATGTACTGTTGTTTGTCAATTCACTTATAATCAATTCAATGTCACGTCTTAGTAATGCTTTCGTCGTTACTTTGAACTGTAATCCTTCTATAATCACCTTTTCTTCCATCTCCGCTCCTCTCTTACTCTTTCTCCTCTCGTCTCGCCCTGTCCCTGGTACCCTCACATACCGTTTATATATTACTCCTTGTTTTGTCACTTTCCCAGTTGCTGTATGAATTCTCTATTTTGTTTCTTCAGTGTTGCTTGATTGTGAAGAATACTCCCGATTTTTTGTTAAGGTTTGTCTTTCCCCTCTACCCTTCTATCCTTTCTCCCGAATCATCTTTCTTTCTTATCCTCCAACACTAACTTGATTCTGTAGCAGCATGGTTGATTTTCGCATAGTATGTGTTTACCTTTTTTTGTTTGCTGGCATCATCAGTCTCTGCTGCTCCTACTACGCTGCACACCAGCAAGGAAGCAGCAGCAGCCTCCTCAGTAACAGACACTGACAGCACACCAGTCATAGTTATCACTGAGGACAACAGTACCCCTCCTGATGAAGATGAGGACGTGCTGTCCTATTTCGGAGTGAAGTATGCGTACTATGGGGCGTCCTCAGAAGGTTAGACAATGAGAGTTCAGCTGTATTCAATTTTAACTTTTGCGTGGTGGTGGTTTGGGGACAAGTAATCCGTCCGGTAAAGGTAACATGTGCGTCCTCAGAAGGTATGATAGTGCTGGATGAGAGTTGACTTGCATGTGGTGGTTTGGGGACAAATAATCCGTCCGGTAAAGGTAACATGTGCGTCCTCAGAAGGTATGATAGTGCTGGATGAGAGTTGACTTGCATGGTGGTTTGGGGACAAGTCACCCGTTCGTTTAAAGTAAGCTGATGGGAGTCATGCTGGACTGTGCTCATGTTTGTTTTTTACGTTTTGGGAAAGGTCTGTCTGTAAAACCTATGCACAAAGGACAGAATTTGACCATGCTGTATACCTTGTTTGGTTAAGAGAAGTTAATTGAATGTGAGTTTCACCACCAGTTTTTGTTTGTTTGGGGTATATGTGTGGTAGAGGTTTTGCGAAAGGGATGTTGCGGAGGGAGAAAAGGTGAGGGGGAAGAAATATATGAGTTTAAAAAAAATATTTTTCCTGTTTTTGGGTGGTGGTGGTGGTGGTAGAAGGATGGAGACTATTGGGTGCATTGGGAAAGATGAAAACCAACCAGGAATATTAGGCTACATGTAGTATGATCATCATGATGCGATGTCTTTTCCACGATTGCTCCTGTGCCTTCCATGTTGTTCTTTATAATGTTTCCTCATCCCATGTCTCTCTCTCTCTCTCTCTCTCTCTCTCTCTCTCTCTCTCTCTCTCTCTCTCTCTCTCTCTCTCTCTCTCTCTCTCTCTCTCTCTGCGTTTTAATCCCGGTCTATCTACACCTGTTTGATTCTGGCCTCTGTCCATGTATCTGCACTATGTGGTCCATAAAGTTAGAGAATCCAAGACCCACACCCCTCACCCTCATTCCCATTCTTTGGAAATGATACAAATCCCAATTCTTTGAACACTGGCATATATCCGTCCTTCTAAAGCTAACACTTATCAGTACATCAGTCTCATTCATGGCTTTCTGAAATGTTTATGTACTGAATCATCTCCTCCCTCTCGGATCACAGATTACAGCTGGCCAACTGATGACTCATCACTGAACTTTCTTTCAGCTTGATTTTTTAAAGCATAAAAACCTTTCATTTTTTCCTTGCAGTTGCGCATGACTCTTCCGAGGAGGATGAGGAGAAAGGTACACCTCTGTCCTTCCTGTTGTTGGTGCCCTTTGTTTGACATGTATAGTTGTGTGAACAGAGCAAATTAGGTTATCTGACTTTTTTGTTTTCTTTTTATTACAGAACTGTGTTTTTGTGTTCTGCATCAATGAGGCTTTATACTGAAAATTATCTGACCCTGTCTTGTGCCCAGAGATGCGAACACCACCTACTTAAGATTATCGCCCTTGTTTGTCAGGAACAAGTAGTATATAGCCGCATAAACTTATCTGCTCCTGACTCGTCACCAGGGGGCATCGGCAATTCGGGCCTAAAATTATCGCCCTTTCGTGTCGGCAGGGAGTAGTATAACGCCTCATTCAGTCCCCTTTTCATCACTTTTCAAGTCTTCTGCGTGGATGTGTCTGTGGGGAAAAATTAAGCGGGGAGGGGGGGGGGGGGGGGGGGGGGTTCGTGCGCGCGCGCACGCGTGTGTGTGTGCTGTAATTTTGTGTACACTGTGAACATTGTTTTATGCCTTAACCCAGCACACGTGTACACTGTCTAGCTTTGTCTTTCCTGGTCTGACGGAATTTCCCCACTCACCGTTACAATCTCATCATCAGTGACAAAAACACCTCTCAGTGATGTCACTTCCCCGGTTGTTACAGAATATCACCTCTTTCACACATTCACTTGTACGTTCACTTTGCTTCCTACACTGTTTCTATGAAAGTGACGAGAATACAGCTCTTTTCTTTCCAAGCCTATAAGTTAGAGTTAAATGCTTTGCACTGTTCTGTTATACCGAGACTGTGTCTGGTCACCATCCACCTGGTAGTCTCTTATGGACATGTCTGGACAAAGTTGTACTTTAGACTCCTCCTTCATGTTCACGACCCTCAATCTCAAAGTCTGCTTCTTTCATTTTGGTGAAAATGATCCAAGGCTGATCATAACCCTATCCTTTCTCGAAAAAGCAGACTGTTGCTTCTGTGAAAATTTTAAATGCGAAATACTGAGTGATGATGGGTAATATACAAGATAGCCCATGTCTGTTTCTATCGATTGTTGTTAATGTTCATATATTTGATAGCTAGATAGCCAATTCTGTTTCTATCGATTGTTGTTAATGTTCATATATTTGATAGCTAGATAGCCAATTCTGTTTCTATCGATTGTTGTTAATGTTCATATATTTGATAGCGTTAAGTTAAGGATAATTTCTACAAGTTCACATCTGTTAGTCAAGTATTGAATAGCGTTTTGGTGTCGCATTTTTCTTCATGGACATTGTCCAACCAAATTTATTTTAAGTGCTACATTTATTTTACATTGCTTCTGCTTCAGTTACTGGAAATAGCAATATGCAACATGAGCATAAATTTATGGAATTATTTGCTGTCTGGGGTTACCCTTGTTGCTTATCTTGTTGTGTCTAGTATTTCAGAATATCTCTTAAATATTGGCTTCCTGTCTTTTGTATGATTTTTCTTTGTGGTCATAAACAGGATCGTAATGTGTGTGACTGGTAGTTGCTATATTATATTGTGCTAACACTGTGGCCCTCTCACTCTCTTTATGCTTCCCATTGGATTGGCCCTGGGTTGGTACACAACAGATAAACAACAGAAGGCAACTGAAAGGACAGCGACGGAATCCAAGCAGCCACAAGCCCCCTTTCCCATTTACACTGATTCTGTTGAACTAGACCCTCTACAACCCTCCCCTCATAATGCCCCTGAAATAAAGCCTGGTAGCTTTGTAGGGCAACAGATGTTTCCAGACACAGAGGGTAGAAACGAAGTAACCGTACAGTCAGTTTCACAGACACAAAGATCATCTTTTGGTGATGAATATCACAAAACCGAAATTGAAATCATCGAGAAGAAAACGGTTATTACGGATAAGCTCATTCGTACAGAAGAGAGTATCATATATGGGCCTTTTCCTCAAGACTCAGATGAAATGAGAGCAGAGGAAGAAGAAAATGACGCTGACATGGGATACTCTAATGATCTCTTCCCATCTTTCGATGAATGCAGGGAAGAGATGACAGTAGACGGGCAAGAAGAGCAAGACATGGCAGGCATAGGTTTCGTCCAGAGAGCAGTTAGTCAGACTGAAAGTCAGGGGACATGTCAGCAAGATGAGGAAGAAGACGACGTTCAGGAATTTGATGAAGAATGGGAAATGCTTGAAAAGACAGACCTTACTGAAGAAGAGAAAATCGCAGCTATGGATGAAAATCTGATGCACGTCGCCTTTGCACAGGAAGAACAAAATAATGATGAAGCACAAGACGAAATGAGTTATCAAGAAACGTATGAGCCTGTAATAACCAACAAATTGGCTCCCGAAGTAAACAATGAGTATGGACAAGCAGAAACAAAAAAAGAGTGCGATGAATTTCAAGGAGAAACAGAATTTGCTCCTGAGGTTGAGCAAATAATACATGAACAACGTGGAGAGCAGGAGGCTATGTCTCAGTCAGAAGATGAAAAGTCTCTGGAGGCATATATAATGCATGCACAAGAATCAACACAAGAAGACATCTGTCAAGAAGAAATTGTGGATACGATCGGATATGGTGACTATTTAAGTGAGCCGTCATATGGATTGAAAGAAGATCAACACCAAGACATGTTATCGGCAGGAGCCCCGGAGAACCTGCAAGTAATGAACAGTGATGAAGAAACGGATGAACAGAAATGGAAAATACCAGCTGATGGTGATGAGATCCAGAAAGAACAGATGGAAAATGATCAGGACACTCATTATTCTCCCGTGCAAGAGACAGAGACATCTGCTGACACAACAGAAGCAGTACAAGAAGAAGCTTACTTACGTGGAGGAGAGTGTTTGATGACTGAGAAGTTTACAGAGGAAATGTTCCACAAACAGGAAACCTGCACTCAGCAAGAGCATGCAAGTGAAAGCTACAAGACAACAGTAGACTGGGGTGATGAAAACATTGCTCATATGGAGGAAGAGCAAGCAGACCTTGGTTCAGACCTTCAAATCGCATCTACCCCTTCTGAAGAAGCTGGTATGACTCAAAACGTGGACTCCGGACGTGAGAAAGAAGCGTTTGACAAGTACACAGCTGATAAATTTGGGTTTGCCATGAAACCAGAATACGCTGAAACGTTTGAAGAAAAGAGCAGCCTGGGAGCCCAGTTTATCCCTGGATACGAATACCACAAGCAAGAATCGCACACACAGATTTATGAGCCACAGGCAAAACATACCTTGGGAGCGTATGGTACAGAGGATGCAGACTACATGAATACAAATCCTGTAATGTCTCTGAGCACCAAAAGCACAGAAGCTGAAATGGCTAGTTCAGGAGAAGGTTTGTTTGCTGAAGATGTCAGTCGGCAATGTGCTAATGTCACAACGGTTCAAACCACAACAGAAGAGCATAAATCTAACATGCATGCAGCAGAAAAACACTCTTTTGTAACTGAAGAGGAGTCAAAGCCTCTGGAGATGGCTGCTGTAGACAGTCCAATAGAGCGAACCATGGTTGATTTTGACCAGAATGAAAGCACTCTGCTTGAGGCACAAGAATCCAGAATGCCAACCACATTTCCAGAATCTTCAGATGAGCAAGTGTGCAGTGCACCATCGGAAGAAAATGCACAGGAAGAATTATGTCGGTCTTCTCCCCTTGAAGAGATTGGCCAAGAAGAGGGGACAGGGTTCATGGCATCAGAACACCAAGAAGAGATTTTTGAAGAAGAGACAGAAATTGAGCAAGTTGTAACTTGTGATATTCTTGCTGAAATACATGCCATGGAACAACGAACTGCACAGGAAGAACCAGAAGAAGAGGGTGATGATGACCTGGAGCAGTACGAAGAAGAAGCACAGGAACAAGAAGCAGACGAGAAAGCATTTACAAACGTTTATGTCGATAGATCAGAAACGTTTTTGGAAGAAGATATGGAAACTACAGCGCTAACTGAGGGAGACAAGGACAGATGTTTTGACAGATCTGAAGAGTTACATACAGAAAGAGGTGAGAGTTTTCTGGAGCAAGCAATTGGATCTGCCGGCATAGGCGAGCAAGGGGTAGACCAGGGAGAAGAAATTTCTGCAGAAATATATGTGGACAGAGCCGAGCACTTCATGGAGAGACCTGTGGATGCTGTAATGGACAGCAGAGATCCAAAAGCAAACAATCAAGTTTCCCTTGCCACCGGTACAGACACAGTCACCCCAAACGAAGACCTGTTTAAGCAAGCAGTTGAAGAGAAATACAATGAGCATGAACATACCCAGATGACCGCTGAGGATCTGACAAACCGACCAATGTCACCTTCAGAGTACACCCTGATCACCAGCCACGTTGAAGAAGAACCTACGAATCAACTCATCAAAGAAGACATCAGAGGAGAGTATCCCCAAAAAGACAAAGATAAAGAGGACACAGACGAAGATGAAGAGGGGAAGATAGACAAGGAAAACATTTTCGCGGAAGAGCAGGGTTCAGAACGGCTCCCATCTCCCACAGAGTACACGCTGATCTCTTCCCAGGAGCAGGAAGCTCTGACTGAGGTGTTGGGACTTCAGACTGGATGTCTGCCAACTGCCCAGGATAGGAACAGCCAAGGTATACATTGCCTATAGTTTTATTTCTTGGTATTTTATTCCTTGTTAATCAGACGTTTCACAGTAAATCAAATGAATTTTTTTCAACTCAAAGCTTTGATTAGATTGAATGTATATCCACTATTTTTCATTCCATTCTCGTTCATGGTGGTAAAATAACGAACGAAACATAAAGACTTTCTTATCTTTTTTTCTCTCCATTAAACGCTGTTTTATACTAAAAGAAGATTCATTCTAAGAACGTGAAATTATCCAAATCTGTAAGAGGCATATTTCTTCGTTTTTATTCTTTATATCCTACTTTTATATTTTAATGACTTTTTTATGTTTCTAAGATTGTATCACATCGTACATCTAAAATTTGTTCTACAAAATTAGCAGGACAGAAGCGAAGACAGATTCATATTTGAGATGATAAAGAAAATGTATATTATGCAACCTGTAGAACAACTGCAAAAGAGCTATCAATCCAATGATCTTGTCTTCAGAATCAGGCGAGGAAGCACTTATCCAATTTCCAGATTCTACTGACAACAATGCTACATCAACTATAAATTCCGATCTGAACTTGATGAAAGAATCTGACCAAGAAGATGAGCGTGAGCCTACAGTCCCATTCATGCCTCCCTCAGAAAATATTGTTCGGTCATCCAGCTATGAAAATTTATATCAAAACCTCCCCCTCATGCCTGAACCTCCCCTGCACCCTGCATCAGCGGAAGACATCGGTGATCGGTTTGACACTCGTCACACAGAGCCCCACTTGAAAGTAGTGGGGCGCACTTCCAGTTTTGAGGGGCTCTACTCTGAAGACAATATTCTGGAGGCCAATGCTTTCATCCAGGAAGGTGAGTTGGCTTCTGCTGCTGCTTCTTCGGTTGTATGCTGCACGAACGTCTTCGTGACTTGCCCAGATGGAATGCTATTCCGCTTTGCTGCCTGTTCTGTTGTAGTCTGACCTGCCGTATGGTTGGTGGCAATGCATGTGCCAGTGGTAGGGTTATACTGTCAAGACAAGAAAGTTCTCTGTGTTTTGAAGTAAAACGTTGATGAATAAATCAGTCTCTGTGAAACGTGACACATGTTCAATTTTGCATGCGTTTAGTCTAAATCCTTTATGCAGTCTGAATGTCCTTACAGACCTGACTGAGAGTTAGCGTGATTGCATGTTGATGTTTACATGCAGGGACAGTCTGTGACCCTGTGGTCATGAATGCCTGCTTATGTCAGCCCAAGACCAGCTTACATCGTCATGTTTCTGCCAGACCATCTTTTGTGTGTGCTGTGCATGTTTTATTGTTCAATACACTTTTGTTGCTGTGCAAAAATTAACTCTTTGATTTACACCTGCAGTTATTCTGTTGTTGTTTTTATTTATTTAAGTTGTGTTTCAAGATATATTATGCCTTTTATTTTGATTTTTTGTATGAATCAATTTGCTGTCATTATTGCAGTGTTATGCCTCTCCTTTTTTTTTTTTTAGATATGTGTCAATGTCATTTTTTTGTTTTGATAAAATTATGCTCATTAAGTTTGATTGCAGTATTTCATTGTTTTGATTAAAATATGTTAAAGTAGAGAATATTTTGGCTCCATGCATGTAAATTTCATGTCATCAGCCAGTTCCATGTTTCTTAATATCTCCTAAGCGGTTGGACAAAAATGTCCAGTTATTATGCATGAAGTGTTTACAATGGCATACATTATTATTACTACTTGGAAATGTGTGCTGTTTCGTTTCTAACTTGGAAGCATGGCATAGAGAATGCATGAACATAACTAGCGTTATTTTGTTAATTTGTCATGTACTTTTGTGGGGTTTTGTGTCCACATGTCAAATTTCGTGTGTGGATGAGAAGAAAGAAATTTTAATTCCTCCATCAGCATTTAACTGATTTTGGCCAAATTGGTTACAGTTTATACATAAAAACCTATAGGCTCAAAAGGATGGATAGTATGATAAACATAAATGATAGCAATATACACGAACAACTGTATCTGAAGTATGAATGATCGTTTTGTATTCACATATTTTAATCAAAATTCCCATGGATATCAAATCTTCAGCTGGTGTTTGAAATAAATAAAAGCTTAATGTAGACAACACAGTGTTCTGAGTAGAATTAACATGCCTGTTAGATGCAATACTCAATATTAGTAATGATATTTACACTTTAGGGAAAACTGTCAAACACAAAGTTTAGAAAGTTAATATGATAAACATAGACACTGGTCGAAGTGATTATGGTAGAACTGTTTATAACAAAATTTTATCTTTTTTTTCTACTATGAATTTGCTTCTCTTTTTTTTAATTCTCTCTCTCTCTCTCTCTCTCTCTCTCTCTCTCTCTCTCTCTCTCTCTCTCTCTCTCTCTCTCTCTCTCTCTCTCTCTCTCTCTCTCTCTCTCTCCCCCCTGTCATATCCTTTTTATTTCTCAATTGATAAACGTAAGCACGTCTTTTTCACACTCATATTTGTTCGTCATGTAGTCAGTATTGAAAAAAGCAAAAGTTTTATATTAATGCCTTTACATTAATTTTGTAAAGAAGGCTAACTGAGCCCTTTCAACAGGGGGAGAAGTACTAGGGGCGGAAGCAGCGCCTGGGGCGTCATACCGGATTGGCCGTGAGGATGACAGACAGAGCTCCGCCAGTTCTGATGCTGCCCGCCTGGATGACATGGATGATGGAGGTAGTTGGATGTTGTGCACTGCCCTGCCCCTCAGCGTCAGACCTCACTTTCCCTTTTGTTTTGTGCATCTTTTTTAAGTCCTGTGCTCACTCTCTTTGTTCTCATGAATCTAATAGGGCAGAATAAAAAGCAAAAGCCCTGGTCTTCGTTTTGGACAATCGAGCACAATGTCACATTCTCTCTCAGATTCGTGTGTGTTTCAGTTGCCTGGTTTCTTGTTTGCATTAAGTCCATCTTACGTTCCCCTTCTGAACATGCGTGGTTCTCGATAATTTGTTCTCTCTTGTCACCTTCAATACACAGCTTTGCATTTGCATACAAGTTGTTGAATGATTTCTTTAAGTCCCTTGCTTTTCTTTAAAAACCCATATATCAGCTTCAATCGCTAACTGTGATCAATGTTTCTAGGTTTTCATCAGATAAATTGGTCCTTCCTGACCCGATGCTAACGCTTCTTTTTGTAGATGCAGAAGTTCTTGAGTGGGAGGAAGCAAAAAGCAAGGAAACAAAGGCTGACAAACGGTTTTCTCCCCTCTTCAAGGGCTCTCCTTCTAGTTCTGTCACATTACAAGCAAATACAAGTGCACATGCACATTCAGAGACACAGCATAGCACTGAATCTCCGAGGAAAGAACAAAAGGACCCTTTGTATCATGAGCCAACAGGTGACATTGGTTTGTGCTATGAGAAACCCACTGAAGACATGGACACGTACTTCATTGAAGTGGAAGAAAAATGTCTGGAAACTGATCTTTCCTCAACAGAAAAATCACAACAAAACGCACCAGATGCATCAATTGGATTGACAGTAACTGACACTATTGATTCGGAGGTTGTTCTTTCTCCAGAACAAATACTAGAACAAGACCACAGAGGGGATATGACTTCAACAAAAGAGTCTGGTGTGCCTGTTATGGGTCTTGCCAACACAGAAACAAGACTTGAGCAACAAGAAACCCACGACTCGGATCACACTACATCTGCACTTGAGGACAAAGCATACAAGTCATCTGGAAGTGACAGGGATGCAGGCCAAGAAAAACTAATCCTGCCATGTGATGATATGTCCATTGATCGATCAGATGATGACAGCAGCCCAGTGAAATTTTTTCACTCAGAGAAAAAGGTAACGTTTCTCACAAACAAGCTGAGTACCCCCCGGTCTTCAGAACAGTCAAGTGATGAGTATAAGATGTCTACCTCCTCTTCAGAAATTTCTGTGGAGCCCACTCTTTTGGCCGCTTCGTACGATCTGGACTCTGGGCAAGTTACGCACGTAGTTTCAGCCCTGAACATCTCCCCAGATGCTGTAGAAGACAATCAAACGCCCAACGCCCCTGCAAAGTCAGTTTTGTCCAGCCCTGAGGATGATGTTTTTGAAGCTGGTCCAGCTTTTAGGTTTTCACCATCAATGATAGATACCCATACGGACGATACTACTGAAGAAGGTTTTGCAACTGCACAATTATCTCCAAGCATTGCTTTAGAATCTGCAAAATATGAACAAAGTCCCTGTGAGTCTTTTCTTCATGAAGAAGGCCAACTCAGCATACCATCTGAAATGAAGTCAACGGCTGACATGTCTACTTCATCTGAACTCCCTGTACGCGAAATAGTAGAAACAAAACTTTTTCAAGTGGACACCACTCAAGAACTGAAAGAGAAAGACTCTGGAGATTTTAGTGAAAAAATAGATCACCAAGATTCCTCTCATTTGAAAAGAACAGAACCAGATGTAGAAATGAGTAATAAAGTACCAGTTGATTCTGCAACGAAAGCAGAGAATAGATCAGAATCAGAAGATAAAAGTGGAAGAGAGGCACAAACTATTACACAAACTGAAAAACTGTTTATCTTGACCACAGGAACAGGCGATGAGGAAACTGCGATGGAAGGATCAGATAACATGCCGGAAGAATGCAGGACACCAGATGATTCTTTGCTGTTGAAGAAACAAGTTTCTTCTGACTCAATCAAAAATATTCAAAACTCAGAAACTGAAGCCAAAGCAGAAGTACATTATTCTTCAGAATCTAGTTCAGATTTCCAGGAAGCTGTGAAAGAAAATGAATCAATAGAAAAGGCAGATCATCCAGTTGGTCGCGTCCATAGTGCTAGTGAAGATGTTGAATTGTCTTTACCTCTGGACAGTCGGGCACTATCTTTCAGACTTCAAGACAAAGCTGAAGCAGACAGTGATTATGTGAACGCAGAAATGTTTGACAGTGCAGAGTTTGTCAGTCCTGATGATCATGGTGACTCTTCTGGTGCTGATAGCTTTGCTACGGTAATGGCTGTTGAGGCAGATCATGATGAAGATATGAAAGACAAAATTGCTGAAATCGCCTCTATGTCCTCATCCATTCATTCAGATATTCTACTAACTCAAAGCGATTTAGACGAACATTTTGAGGATAATGAATATGAAGCAAGTATGCTCACCATCCAGGATTCAACCAGCCAAATTGACATCGTGAAAGAACCGGATTCCCCTCTATCTACAGAAGGTAATGGATATGATTCGAAAGACAATGAACTGTCTTCATCTGGTGAAAGCGCAGGCAGGGATTGTGAGACATCTTCTAATGAGAGTGACAGATATGAAAGTTACTTGGATCTATCCTCCTCGATTGAATTTATTGACAGGGCCGCTTTGTCTGTTATCACTGAACTGACAGAGGAAGAACAGTTTGAAATGACTGATCCAGGAAACGACACTGGACCTGATTCTGATCAACCAGACCAGTTTCATTGTTCACCACCAGACGGCTCCTCTTTCTCGCCTGCATTTGGCAACATTAAACAATTTGCCAAATATCTGAATGACAGAGATGAGACATCAGCATCGCCAGCCTTACAAGAATTTGAAAGGCTGGAGAAACAGATAGGTAGTTCAGGTTCAAGTTCTGTCGACACATCAGACAAAGAGAGCTTTTGTGGCTCTTATGATGAACGAAAGCATTTCCATTTCACAGTGTCTTCCTGTGAAGAAAATAAATTTGAATGCGGGTCATTTGATGAAAAAAAACTCTTGCATTACAGACGAGAAATGGAAAGAGATGACGCCTCAACAACTTCATCTCTTGCTGAATTTGAAAAGCTTGAACGTCAGATCGACCAGCAAAGCTCCACCAGTTCAGTAGAAGACAAATCAGCACAAGATAGCAAGGGTTATGAAAAGAGATCTGGGTCAGGCTCTGGTTCAGTGGCTGGTTCTGCTTCCTCACTAGCAGATTTTGAAAAACTGGAATCTGAGCTGGGCCCTGATGTGGGAGATTGCCGCGGTTATCTAGAGTATTCCCATCAGCAACAAAGTGAAAGATCTTCATTGGCTTCCTTGAGCGAATTTGATAAGCAGGACATAGATGCTGTTGTAAACAGTGAACTGAAAAAGACTTCTGTGGACAATGAAGGTTTGATGGACAAGGAATCCAACAGTGAAGAAGAAAACATGGATTCAGATTCTCTTGAAGGAGATACTTCAGAAAAGACTGACATGACCTCCAGTGTGATCTTTGCCGGTGCTGAGCCCTCTGTTGTCAAGACAGGAGAACCCCAGGCTATGGATGTTGAATCTGCTGCAACAGGCGTCATGCAAATATCTGGCGACTCCATTTCCCTTAGCCAGCAGATACCCTCATCTGATTCCAGCAAAGTCGATGCTGAGATTTCCAAAGAGCAGGACGATAGCATGATAAGATCTCTGGACTCTCTGGAACAAGACAAACCTTCAGACAAGTTTGACCCAGATTCTTTGCAGGAAGATGTCATGCAAACTTCAGCGGATTCATTGGACATCGTGCAAGTCGAAGAACAAGCCCAAGAGAATCTGATGTTGTCGGTAGAGTCAGCTCACTGGAGTATGGGAAGCTCGGGTGGAATAATGAGCAGGTCTGAGGAATCCCATACAGATTCCCATGATTTCATGCAAGTCTCAGCCGAATCCATGGATGAATCTTCTCATGCAGAAAAGCAACTGACAACTGCACAGAAACACTCAGAAATGATCCAGGAGCAGACTGCTGCGCTTCAGTTTTGTATCAGCTCACTCTCTAGCATCCAAGATATGAAACCTGATGCTACAAATCCATTTCACAGCGAAGAAGGCACCCTGAAAAAATCTGGAGATTATCGTGAAGAAAAGCAGGGAAAAGATGAGGAGAAGGAGAGCCCTTTCTGTTACTGGGGACCCTGTAAAGAAGGGAAAGAAGATCTGGCTGAGTGGGAAGCAAAGACGATGGAAAAACAACCTGAAGCAGAGGAGCAGGCATGTTCCAACCCTCCACAACCAGCCCAAGACAAGCCTGGAGGTACTTTGACCATTGTGCTGGCGTGGTTATGCCTGTGACGTTTTACCATTCCTTCCATCATCGATCTCCTGCTCATGTGCACTGGCGTTTTTCTCACTGCCCCGCATGGCTGTCGTTTTGATCAAGTTCCAGTGGTTCTTTTAGTTGTGTGCATTTCTTTCTTTGATATGACTATATCCTTCACCAAGATGGATTTCCCTTTTGTGGTTATTGAAATAGCTTTTTTCTTTCTTTCTTTTTTCTTCCTCTTTCATTTTGAGGTCTGTCGTGTGATTTTCTTGTTACATCCTGTTCTATTTCAATCCTTTTGGAAATAGGCTTATAGATGACCGCTTCAACGTTTGTGTACAATAGTGCATGAAATGTATATTATGTGAACCTTTGTGCCTTTTTTAAAATATAAAATAAACAGTTGCTTAACAGCCACTTGATGACACTCGGAACAGATTTTTTAAAGTTTGTTTTTCATGAGATTTAGTCATTTTTTTCAACTTGATTAATATTTTTTTTATTTCTTATATTTTGTGTTGTTTTGACATTTTCTCCCATTTTTTTCTATTGATTCAACTGTTTTAATCATGATTTTTGCCTTACGTTTTTATGTGTTTCTTTCATTTGTCCGAATTCAGATATTCTCCATCCTTAGCCTGGGAAAATACCTTGTTCTGTTTCTTAGAATTTTTACTTTAGTTTATTTTTGTTTTTGATTGATTGACCCTTACAGATTCTGTTGAATTGTTGTTTTAGTTTTGTTTTTCTTCTGCTTTGTTGACGTAGTAGTTCTTTACATCTGTGATAAACCGTATATAATTATTGTTCTTGTTCAGCTTTCATTCAACTGCATGATTGCTTTTTCTATTACATAAAAGATGCAGAATTGTTGTCTGTGTTAGGCCTGTCTTACAAGTATGTTATCGGTTTTTGGTAGTCATTAGGCCGTTGCAATTCCACTGACTATTTTGAATGGAAAGTATATTTTTTTTAAATCTTCAACTTTGCTAATAATATATATTCTATGCTTAAAAAATAAAGAAAAGGTAAACAGATGAACAAGGCAAAGTGCATTTCAACTTGGGAAAACATAAGTGACATCGCTGTTTTTTACTTTATAGTTTCTACTTGCAGTTTTTTAAAGAAAATTTGCTTTAAACTCCAGTTTGTTTTGATCCAAAATGTAGTGGCGATGTGAGCTCAAATATGAAGACTGGGAAAATGTAATATGGATTCATTCGTTTTAACTAGCCCATCCCTGTTAATGGTCACTTTAATTTCCTGACTCATAGGTCTTGGTAGACTCGCAGTGTATCATTTGATTATACAAAGAATTGTTATCTGGTGTAGATGGCAATGGTGAGAATGCAGATGATCCATCAGAGTGAAGTTAAAAGTGAATGTCAACGATAACCCTGAGAGGAAGAAAACAAGAATGGCAAGCCGTGTTGTTTAGGGCCTAAGCTACATCTGATGATCAAACAAAATGGAAAACCCCATGCGTGTTCGATGCCTAGTCAGAAGGAGGCTCAGAATCATTAGACGATGCAGAAGTTTTATCTTATCATTGCATTATTTAAAAATCAGAAGGTAATAATAAATCAACACGCCAATGTGAAGACCTCAATTGTTTTGTTAGGTGAACAATCCCCTTCAGACCAACTCCATAGGAGCATCACATCAAATGGACAATGCTTCAATTAAACCCGTTTTGTGTTTGTTGTTTGTTTGCATACCCTGGCTAAAAGACTCCAGGGATCATCCCAACAGCCGAAGCACTTGAACACTATGGTACAGGGGCATCAGCTACGGATGAGAACATTACGTGTGTGACCGTTTTTGTATTACCCCGCCACGTAGGTAGCCACACTCCGACTTCGGGGAATTTTGGAGACTGGTGATGTTATGCTAGGAGCTTGTCATGGCTAGACACTTTGCGCATAACTATGCGTAGTATGACAACATTTGGATGTAGCCTAGGTGTTCTAGCCTATGTCAATTGGTCTTGCACAGCCTTAAGCCGAGGCAGAAACCCGTTTTAATAAAAGCGACCAGTCGTAAAAATTGTGTACTTCTGTGGATAATTATTAAATAATGCGCCAGTTGTGTGCAGATTTCTTGTTTTAATTTGCAACTAGAGAGTATGTTATAGGTTTATAATCAAATTCAAAATTAACAGCAGCAGTTTTGAAATGCGTGTGATCTCTGAATCCATTGACATTGGTCTTTAGATACCATGTGTGTTACACAAAATGCATTATTTGTGATTGTCAGAAGTGTTATCTGTGTGTAGTTGGGGGTGTTCTTTATTTATTTCTCTTTAGTTTGTTTGTTTATGGCAAGATTATTCAGAGAAGCCACTTAATCAATTACTGCGTTGATTAGCCTCTGTTAGTTAATTTGGAATTAATCATGTTTGATCAGTGAGTTTTTGTTCTTGGCTTTATTACCAATTTAAGTAAATGAAATGTTTCAGTATCAAACACTTTTCATGTTGAGCAAGATGTTGCTTTTGAAGTGAAATGGAGCATTGTGTTTTCTTTTCTTTTCTGCAACACAAATAATTGTGTTCAAGACAGTAAAAAAAATGTTGTACCTTGATGTCAATGAATTGCTGTTCCGAAACTATCAATAAAAAAACAACCGTTAATCATACTCATTGTGGTGGTTATTGTTACCTTCTGACCTGTGTTGTGCACGCAGTCGGTGGACCTGAGGACCGTAGCATCCGTACAGACGAGGACGAGTCAGGTGCCGTGTGCCTGTGTCCATTGTTGTCGTGCACATACTTGTGCAACTCAATGTTGTATCGAGTACTTTGGTGTTCCTGCGTATGTCTACATGGGTTGCACTGAATGATTTTGTCTTCTGTTGGATTGCTTTTATGGATAGCTTCCTTGTCTTCTGTATCCTTATGTCGTTCCCCTCTCCTTCCTCCAAAGAAAGATGACTGTATATCCATATATCCTCGTATTAAAACTAAATCCTTCGGTGAATCTTCTTTCTCGTATTCTGCTCCCTCGGTCTGGAATAGCTTACCACACAGTGTTCGCCACTCTTCCTCTGTACAGTCTTTCAAAACTTCTCTGAAAACTCATCTTTTGAAAGCTCATACTCTCACCTCTAATCCACGTAGTCCTTGATTATATGAACCTGCAATATGTGTGTGTGCGTGCGTACATGCATGTGTGTGTGTGCGCGCGCGTGTGGGGGGGGGGGGAGAGAGAGAGGGGGGAGCCGAGAGGGGGAGAGAGATTAATGCATTTATTTTGTATTAACAGTCTCATTCATTTGTCTTCATTGAGACTTAATTGCTATAATTATTATTTTTTAATGTTTATGTTCATTGATACTTGTCTTCATGTTGATTATTCTTGTCTTCAATGTGTGTTTATCTGTATGTTAGTGTTTAGGCCTTTGTTCAGCGCTTTGAGCTCCCATCAAAGGGAGTTAAACGCTCTATAAATAATCATTATTATTATTATTATTATTATTATTATTATTTTAAAAGACTGAATCCATTACACTGAACTAATGTTAAGCTGGCCCCTATCTTTGCTTGCAAAAGATTTCCAGAAGAATTTGCAGTAATATAAACTGGTAAACTGTTCCCCAGTAAACAGAACCTGATTGCTTGAAAGATATTCTGGTGTCCAAATATCAAGAATTTCTTTGCTCTTATTAAACCGGCTTTTCTTTCTTTGTGTGTGTCAACGATTTGTTTCAGTTATGTTCAACATTTGGACTTGTTGGTCCTTCATGCATGGATGCAATTAATAATCTTCTTTTCAGTTTTGCCTGCTTTTGGAGTCCGGAGTCAATGTTGTATTGAGTGCCTTTGTGTTCCTTTGTGAGTGTGGGGTTTTTTTAAGCACTGAAGCTGCCACTGATCAGTGTCCTGATATTGTCATGGCTAATCATAGAACTCGTGTTGAATGTCTTATGGGAATTTAACTCAGAAGAAGAAGTGTTGGATGTCTAACATCGCTAATATGTGTTGATATCAATTGGGAAAAACATCTTGGTTACAATGAAAACAAGTGCGAAATGCTTTGAAATGTCATGAATTTTATGCGCGAGTATTTATTTTGTTATAAATAACATAATAAATTCCGTATTTTTTATATTGTTTCTCTGGGTTTTCCATCTAGTCCTACTTGACTCTACATGTCCACAATGTTCAAAACCTCATAATAATCAGTTCATTGATCAGTGGCTTCTGGTGATGTATGTTTATTTTGCATTCGTTTGAAAGCTGCAATGTCATCCCAAGTGTTCAGTGTTTATTTAATTATTTCGTATGTAATTCTGTTTGTTTGTTTCCTTTGCAGAAGACTTATGACATTCATTTCTTTGAGTTATATTCGAAATTCCAACAGTGTTCGTAGCTTGTGTTAAGTGCCTCCGTGTGTGCGCAAGTGTCTCTACGCCTTGTTTCCAATTTGAGCTATAGGCTGTCAAAACGCTTATGTACTTTATGAATTGCTCTGTGCTCTATTTAAAATGGCTTCTTTTTTTTTAACACTTATTCCCACCCATGTCCAGTCCCATCACAGTGTCCCATGCGGTTACGTAGCATTGTGCCCCCGTCTCTGTGTCCCCCCCCCCCCCCCCCCCCCCCCCCCATCTCTGTATGACCCCGTCTCTGTATGTCCCCGTCATATCCGTTTGTGACACAAAAACCTTACCCTAGCCCTAATCCAAATCCTATCTCAAACCCTATCCCTGACCAGAAACCCCAAACCCCTATCCCTAACCCTAACCAGAAACCGAAACCCTATCCCTAACCCCCTAACCCGAGGGGGCACATCGAATTGATCCCTTCCCTACTCCTCCATCACCCTGTTTATTTGCATGGCGTGTTGTTCTATGCGTATAATGAATGTGTGTCTTTTCCTTTGTCTGTGAAAATTATCCAGTCGAAGAAAGTGTAGCATCATTCAAGACTGGAAGGCTGTGCCAATCTTGAATAAAATGTTGATTTGTTTGTACACAAATTCTCTCCACCACTGTTGTTGTGTACTGTATGGGTGATTGTCATATAGGCAGTCCTGGGTCATCCTTTTTTGAGGATGAACCTGGGTCTGTCTCAATGTGGCTGTTGCTTATACTTTGCTAGGCGACTTGGTGCTGAAAATAACTTTGATGAAGGGAGTTAATTACGAGAGATTTACCTTTCCTTTCTTCACTATTATCCAGTCGAAGGTTGTAGTTTTGTGCTTGTGGGGCGGAACGGAGTGGGGACGTTAGGGCAAAGTTAACCGACATACACCACCATCAAATATTCACATTGAAACTGTTCACTGATAAGCAACATTCTGCTGTTATATCGGGGGGGGGGGGGGGGGGGTGGATAGGGTTAGGATCAGCTTATGTTATGAAACTGAAAGAACCAGACTTTGGGATTGAGAGTCGTAAACATGAGGGGGGTGTCTACGGTGCAACATTGCCAGGTCCGGGATTTTCTTTTTGTTTGCTCTCTCTCTCTCTCTCTCTCTCTCTCTCTCTCTCTCTCTCTCTCTCTCTCTCTCTCTCTCTCTCTCTCTCTCTCTCTCTCTCTCTCTCTCTCTCTCTCTCTCTCCCCCCTCTCTCTCTCTCTCAAAGTTAATCCCAGCTATCATTATCCCAAATATCTCTGTGTGTGTGTGTGTGAATATTTAGTCAAAATAAACTTGGTCTTTGCAAATGTTTTCTAAACAAGCTTTCGGTATGATTGACATCATGCAAAAATGGGAAAAGGAAAAACAAAAGACGGGTCGGTATTGTTTGATTTGTGCAATGTCACTCATCACTCAATGTGGGCAGGTTTTGTAGTACAGTTGGTGTTCTTTCCTGTGGTAACTGGTAGAATGTGCGTGTGTGTGCACGCGTACGTGTGTGTGTGTACGTATGTGTGCGCGCGTACGTGTGTGCGCGCGTGCGTGTGTATGTGTGTGGGCGTGTGCCTGCGTTCGTGTCAGTGTATTTATATACAATTACTTATTTAATATTAACTGTTCACACACGGTTTAGTTATTTCGAAAATATATATATTGGGTTTAGGAGAGAACAAGATTGATTAAATAGAAACATTAATTTTATTATTATTATTATTATTATTATTATTATTATTATCTTTGAGACAATCCACAAGGTTATAAGGTTTTTTTAACGCAAAATAGTAGGCTATTTGTATGCATAATTGTACTTGCGTTTTTGAAGTGTATGTCGATGTGACGATTGCGTGAGCTTATGTTTTTGTTTTTTGAGGATGCCAGCAGAAAATACAAAAACACTGCCAATATATTGCCACTTTAGATCTGTTGTTATCAGAACATGTATCCTCCGAAGTCGGAGTTTGTGGCGGAGTAATCAAAAACGGCCACACACGTAATGTTCTCATCCCTAGCCGGTGCATTTGTACCAACGTGTTCAAGAGCTTCGGCTGTTGGGATGATCCCTGGAGTCTTTTAGCCAGGGTATGACAACAACGACATCAGAACATGTCTTCCTGAAAGTGCAAGCACGCAAAAACCTCTGATTTACTAAGCTTTTTTTTTTAAACAAAATATTTAAAAGGCCGAATTTCAGAAAATAGGCCCATATCATCGTCCTCAGACATGACAGTATCAGCCATAAAATAGCAATGCTTCCATTTTCGCGATAAAATATGACTGTACAGTAGGCATGCTGATAAAAGATAAAGAGCATGTATTGTGTTTGTACAATATCAACTCAAACATGCTGGTATACGTGTGCACACATGGCATACGCGCTCTGATATGGCTACATAAGTCATCTGCATCTTAGACTTACACACACACGCGCACGCGCGCGCGCGCACACACACGCACACGCACACATACACGGAGCGCTTGTGTGCAACCATGCTCATAATCTTTTGGTCATCAAGGTTGATTATATGGCAAATTTGGACCAGAAACGCTATCTTTCTCTACGTCTCAGAAGTGCTTATCTAATTTTGGCAAGTGTGGGTCACAGTGCTACTTCTGTCTTAGGCAAATTTAAATCAGAAAACGTGCTTTTTTTTCTTTTCTTTTTAAGTTTGCCAAATTTGGGCCAGCTGCTTCTGTCTTTTGCAGGTATTGTTGTCAGAAGTGATTGCCTTTCATTTTTAAATCAAGGTCAAACTGTAACGGTCAAATGACAATTTTGGGTCAAAAGTGTCACCCCTCTCCATTTATCCTTTACCGTCCATAAGGGTCTCTGACCGATTGGACGCTAATCTCATCACCCATCATCATCATCATCAATGTATCCTTCTTGCTGGTAGATGTAGGTCAAAAGCGCCGCCTGTCTGCTTGGCAAGTCTGGGTCAGAAGCCCTCGCCTCACATTTCTTTTGATTTGGCAAAGTTTGGATCAAAATAACTTGATGCCAACACTTTGGCAAATTAGGGCCATGGGTGCTTGCCTGTCGCTTCGGCAAGTTTGGGTTAAAAGTACTACCCGGCTCTTTGGCAAATGTTGGTAAGCACTACCCAACTCTTTGGCAAATTTGGGTAATGAGTGCTTGCCTTTCACTTTGGCAATTTTGGGTTAAAAGTACTGCCCAACTCCTTGTCAATTTAGGTCAGAAGTGCAGCCCCTTTCTTTACCAACTCTGGGTCCAAAATGCTCGCCTTTCATGTTAATTAGCATGTTTGAAGGAAAAGTGGTGACCTTTTTCACGATTTGCAAATTGGATTCAAAGCGCTAATTGTAAAACGGCAGAAGCGTTGATATTTATGACAAGACATGAATATTATAATGTTGTTCGATTTAAACGTAAAGCCGGTTTTTAAAAAAATTGAAATTCTATGTTAATCCTTGATGACTTTGCCGTGAAAATAAGATCACTTTGACATAATGTTGTAATATTGTGTGTGTGTGTATGTGTATTGTAGCCTATGTGTTGCATGATTGCTGTTGTAAAGCTGCTAATAACGCTGACCATTACATTGTAGGCGACGACAACCTTGACAATGTTGGCACACCTGGAGACGAAGATAACACCTATACCCATAGGTAGGTTCATTATAATTATGCCATACACAAGCTTTAAACTCTCATTCTCTCTCTCTCTCTCTCTCTCTCTCTCTCTCTCTCTCTCTCTCTCTCTCTCAATATCTCTCTCTCTCTCTCTCTCTCTCTCTCTCTCTCCTCCCGCAACTGTATTATCTCTTTAACAATGGTTTTGATCATTTTATGATATCAATGAAAAGTTGAGCCCACAATTTTGCTGCTTCAAATTGTTAAATATGTATTATGGGTAGGTTCATTATAATTGTGCCATATACATGCTTTAATCTCTCTCTCTCTCTCTCTCTCTCTCTCTCTCTCTCTCTCTCTCTCTCGTTCTCTCTCTCTCTCTCTCTCTCTCTCTCTCCCCCCGCATCTTTATTTTCTCTTTAACAATTGTTTTGATCATTTTATATCAATGAAAAGTTGAGCCCACAATGTTGCTGCTTCAAATTGTTAAATATGTATTAGTATATAGGCCTACATCGATTTGCAAAGCAAAGACATTTTTCTGATACCAAGTCAAAGTGGTGTGCATTGGGGTAGGGGTATGGGTCTAACTACTCTGATAAGGAAAGGGTAATGACCTCTCTCTGACAAGTGGGTTTTGTTGTTAATTTTGTGGCTATAATTCAACCCCGCCTTTCTCTAAACCCTTCTTTCTTGTATTTTCGTGCGCATATATGAAAGCCTGTTTCGCTCGATCAAATTTTCAGTGTTAAAAGGCCCTGAGACCCGCGAATCACCCCTGTTTCATTACAAGTTATGGGGGAGGTGTTGCATGGTATTCTATGAGAAGAATGAGCACACCTCTGATGCGTTTACCTCTTTGACAAGTTGTGTGGGTGGTTTTGAGGGTAAAATGAAAGTACAACCGTTCTTCTCGTGTAAAGCCAAAATGTACCACCATCCTTCTGTATTTGGTCCTTTTGTGACAGAACTTTATGGGCATTACCGGATAATAATTATTGTACCTTCTGGGCATTTAACCCTCGATTATCAGAGTTCATGTTGACACTCAAAGCTGCCGTCTGGTGATGCACTGGGTTTTAGACCGGTGCATTAAAAATAAAACGCAGCAAATTTACTCCTGAAAACGTAGCCAATGTAACGCTGATTTGTGAGAAGAGAGACTTAATACTGACTTGTCTGTGGCCCGACCAGGGTGGTGATGAAGAAAGAGGTACACGAGAAGACCACGATCAGGGCGGACGGCCAGGAGGACACGGTCATCACGGAGGACAGCCAGGTGCATCAGGACGCTGACCCCCCGGAGGAGCTGCGGCAGTCCATGGAGCAGATCATCCAGCACTTCATGCACGAGTCAGCACAGGTGCAGGGCTTGGAGGATCAAGAGGACCAGGACCACGGCACTGAGGTTTAGGCTGGACACAAAGCATACCTTAACTCGCCCCTTGCTATAGCCTCACCCCCCCCCACCCCCCCCCCCCCACCCCCCAAATAAGATGTCCAGGACCGCGCACTAACACTAAGAGGTAGGCAGGACACAAAGCATACCTCCTTCCCAGCCCTTTCCTTAACTCGCCCCTTGCCATAGTCCCATCCCCACCCCCTTTTATCCGTGATTACACGCCCCCCCCCCCCCCCCTCCACCAAAAAAATAACAACAACACACACACGCACCCTTAACCACCAGGCATATGCTCTTAAAACAGACCTATGTCAGAAAATGTGATAGGTGTACAAAACAAGAGTAAAGCTCATCTCCACTTCCCCTCCCCTACCTCTTCGTCTCTTTCAAAACCCCACAGCTCTTCCCCTCACTCTTTTCTCGTTTAAATAGACATTACCTTTACTGGAAAGCATTGTGATGGGGGCACAAAACAAAAACTGCTCTGTATTTTTGTAACGCAAAAGAGTTTAGTCGAAGGACACATATACATTGAATGGGCGACACACTGTCTCTTCGAACCCTGCGACTTAAGAACAGAAGAAATAAATACAATTTTCATCGGGACAAAGATTGTTGAATTGAATCAAATGATTAATGTTTGATGACATTTTCTCAAATCCTCATAAGACCATAACAAACGTCCCTTAACAACAACGGGTCCAATATTTGGATAATTGTTTGTGCAATGCATAGCAGCGCTTGATTCGTCTCCCAGTCCCAGTCACTATTTCTGAAACTCATTTTTGGTGTAGTGGGACACGGTTCCTCAGTGTCGATGTTTGCACTTTTTAATGACTAGGAATCTCTTTATCTTCGTTTTCTTACCCCCATCCTTCCGTGTATTTGTTGTGGGTTTCTAATCTTCGTTGTTTGGGCACATACTGTAGAGAAAGAAAAACTAGAAGGGAAAAAACATAGTTTTTTAAAAGTCGTGTGATTGTTTTGATTCTTTTTTTTTATTGTTGTAAATACTATTTTTGGAATGTGCTGCCTAGTAGCATGCAATGAAGACTTAAAAGGAATACTAAAATTTAGTGAGAGAGAGATAATATCCTCGCTCCATTTACAAAAATTGTTGTTTTGACTGTCTAGTGCTCCTAATCTCTCTCGCTTTGGTGACTATTTAATCTTTTAATGCTTTTTGATGTTAAAATGAAGTAGACATGCCTGCAACAAAACAGACCTTGTGTTGATAGAATCGTTAGAGTTTTGTTTCAAAGTGGTGATTGTTTTTCTTGATATTTCTAGCGTCATTGGAGACAAACGTATGATACTCTGTACCAGCAATTTGGTGTAATTCGCTTCTGATTTGACCTTTTCAATGTGATTCCCAGTGAAAACATGGGTCTGCTTGATGGAAAGTTTTGGAGATATGTCACTTTTGACTTTTCGGTACCGACTTTTCTTTCCCATATTCTTGTTATTTTTGTGGTGTTTATGAAATTCAGCAGATCTCTGAATCTTTACTTTTGTTATTGTAACTTTCAAAATAGTACAATGCTATTTATTCTCTATACATTTTAAAGACCCATCACGCCCATGTTTGAAAATCAGCATTTTTACGTGTTTTCCCTCTTATCACTGGTAAGAAATCTTAAGAAATCTTCCAAGCATAAGAGGGAAAATACACGTGACGTGGTGGGTCTTTAAGCTTTAGTCTCGTTATTCCTTTTTGTGTCAGGCGTAAAAATTTCATGTTAAATGAGAACTTTTAGCAAATGCCTGTCCCTCGACTTTGAAGTAAATTCAAAGTCTCTATATTTGTCTCAGCAAAGCCAGATTCAGCTTAATGTGGACTGCTTTATGAAATCAAAGAATTTGTCTTCTGCTTCTTTTTCTTGTTTCTATCTTTGCCCGTGTAAAACGTTTAATCTATTCCCAAACTTGTTCCACTTTCCATATTTGAATTTGGACAAGATGCTATGTTAGGTGTTGGTGGTTTTTTCTCCAGATATTTGCACTCCCCGTTATAAGCTTAGATTCTAGCATACAGCACAACAATTTATCTGGCATTCCTCCATCACTTATGTCATTGAGTTAGTAGGACACAGAAACTCAAGTGTCGTGAATTCCTATTGTGGATTTAGAAATGAAATCGCTTCAGGCAATATGCCTTTTAGAGTTTTACAAATTGTTTGCATATATTTGTGTATTAGATACACAGCATTTTGGAAAAATAGTTTTACCAATCCGTGCATATAAACTTTTTGTCTATGGAAAAAATTGTCAGCTGTAGATTTTCTGCTTGAGTGATATAAACTTTGAAAAATAAATGTTAATACAGTTTATGTGGATTTGTGGTTTTGATTATTAACTCTATGTGCACAATCTTGCACTGGTCCTATTGTTTTTTGGGGGAAAGTAAGTGTTTTCTTGCATTCCACACGCTGATGAAACTTTGGCTGATGATAAATGTTGAAATATCCTTTTGAAGCTTTTTGGTGTTCTCACAATCACTGTTAGCAATTATACCTGTTGTAACCGAGGGTTTAGATTGAGTGTTTTTCCATCTGGAATAGGTACTATACCACACTGCCTCACCCTGAATCAGTGATTCTGCTTTCTGCTGGCTTCGTGTTTTCTGGTGTTAACATAACACTCTAGACATGATATGTGCTTACTTTTTACAGTAGCAGTTTTTCTTCTTTTAGCTAAATGCAAAGGCACAGTGGTGTTGAATCTGACTTTTGTGAACAAAACGTTGGGAAAGAAAGGGCTTTTTTTTTAGGGTTGTAGTTTGACATTTGATCCAGCATATTTGTAGAACAACATTGAGGAATGTTTTATTGATAAACCAGAAAATGTTATTTGTAAGTTGTTGTTTTTATGTGGCTAAATAGTACGTGTGCAGGATTTTCTAATGCTTGGTATCACTTTGATAAAACTAGGGGAAAAATCGTCTTCGCTTTCTTCGCAGAGATGTTTCGTCTTTTTTCTTACAACAGTAAATCAGTGTTGTACAAAATCGTCAGTATTTCTTGGCTTGTAGAAAATTAACATGTATTCGCGAGTCTCTTTTAAAGGCATATTTCTGCTTTTGCTCCCTGAAAATTACTATTCTGTTATTGTTTTTGTCTTTGTTCTTGTTGTTAAAGGGAAAAAAACAAGGCTGTGTCCTGAATAGCTAATTTCGTGAACACATTGTTTGTCTAGTCCTCTATTACCTTCTTGTATCTTCACTCTGGATTGTAGAGAATTGAACTGGTGGTTCCTGCATAATTAATTGTTGTGGGTGAGAAAAAAAATCATGAAAAATTGTGGTGGAAGAGAACAATCTCAAACGGACATTAATTTTGTACATAGTGACACGTCCTTGTAAAGTCTGTGTCCTGCAGTGTCCGCCTATTATTATTATTATTATGATTATGTTACCAATTTGCAGTAGGCTAAGCTTTGCCTTGTTCTATTGGTACATTGGTGTACTTTTTGCCTTTTCCGTAGTCTGGTCTGCCTTTAGAGAGCTTCCGACTGATTTCTGTCATGGACTAGCAGCAGATTGGTTTTGCAAATTATGATTTGGTACTTTTTATTTGAACTCTTGTATGAATAAATTGCTTTGGTACACATTATAAGGACTCAATGTGTTGGTTTGCTATGGCAGGAGCTTTGTCTTTGTCTCTGTGTCTCGTTGTCTGTTTCTTTGTGTGCCACTGCCTATATATCTTTCTTGTTGGTTGTCTGCGCGCTCGCTCGCTCTCTCTCTCTCTCTCTCTCTCTCTCTCTCTCTCTCTCTGAGTCTCTCTCTCTCCCATGGTCGTAGCAGTCGACGGGGCTATAAACAACATCAATCAATCAATCTCTCTCTCTCTCTCTCTCTCTCTCTCTCTCTCTCTCTCTCTCTCTCTCTCCTCTCTCTCTCTCTCTCTCTCTCTCTCTCTCTCTCTCTCTCTCTCTCTCTCTCTCTCTCTCTCTCTCTCTCTCTCTCTGTTTCTCTCTTTCACTCTGTGTGTGTGTCTCTGTGTGTGTGTAGCGTGATCGCCTCGAAAGCTACAGTACGTGCCTCAGATCAACACAAGAGCAATTTTCTTCTTTATTTTTTTTCCTTTTTAATTCATCTTTTCTTCTTCTCTACGCCGTGATCGGTACCCCATCATCAGAATCGCCACAAGCCAATGCACATACATGCCAAGTTTGAAGACGGTGTAGGAGTTATGGCCCCTTAAAGATTTTAGGTTTCCATGGTCGTGCGTCAAAACCAAGGTCACGACACCAATAATTTATGCATTTGGACCTTCGATCCTCTCTTGGATACACACACACACACACACAAAAAAACGTGAAGCGATTCTGTCAAGCTGTTCGGGAGACATCCTCGGACAAAACTTGGGACAGACAGGGGGGGGGGGAAGGCGACAAACTTAGAATCCTTTGCCCAGTGTAAAATTGTGGCAAATGACAAAAATAAAGCAATGGTTCGCCCCCTCCTGTAATGCGCTAGCTCAGTAGTCTGGGAACCCCCATAACAGGGGCAGCATCGACTATCAAAAAATGTTAGAGCCGAGTTGCAAGATGGTGGCCCGCAACTAGAGTACCTTTATTTAGAGTGCATTAACCTTTCTATATTAAGGTATTATACTCTACCACTCAACAACAAGAACCGCAGACCTCTTGAAAACCCTGGAATATTGGTCCTTTCTTCAGACCCGCAGAACTGAAGCTCGCATATATAAATACATTTGATAAATTCCACACAGGTCTTATGACTACCAAGAAATACAAGCAAACAACTACACGACAAGAGTAACTTGAAGTGACGTTATTTTATTCACAAGGGGCAAATCAATCAAAACTACTGGATATTTCGACGAATGCGCCTTTATCAACATAGACAAACTAGAAAACAGCAAATATAGCAAAAGGAGCAAAAAGCAGGCAACAAAAGGAGCAAAAAATCAACAAGATCAAAAAACAATACTTCCCCTCTACAGTCCAATGCGTAAATACGCAATAAAAAGGGAGGCAGGTCCGCCATTTCCTTTTTATTGATATATTTATAAAACAATACTTCCCCGCTACAGTAAATAATTTTTCATTGTTTTCTGCTGAACTTGTGTTTGGACTCCTGTACATGCATCCAAGTCAAAACTTTACCATCACTTTCATTCTCAAATGTACACAAAACAAGCGCGGATTCGCAATCGTTTGTGGCGTGCGACAATTTTGGACCGACCCACAGACAGACCGACAAAGTGAGGAGTAAGCCTACCGGCAGCGCTATGATCGAAGGAAGGAGAGACACAAAAAAGTAATAGCGGATGGGTGGGGGTGGGGCCTAGGTGGGGTGGGGGTGGGAGGGCGAGGGGGGGTAGGAGGGTGGGGGATGGAGGGGGTGGGTGGGTAGAGCAGGATGAGAGTCTGCCGGCCTCTCGGCGCCCGTATCTCCGGTATTTCTGGACGGATTGCCTTCGAATTTGGCAGGTAGATGACCGGGGACGGTGACTATCAGTGTGCCAAACTGGAAGCGAATCGATTCATAAACGCGCGCGATAAGTGCCGCTTCACCTTTTCACAAACCGCGGCGTAACCAGACCGGACATTGACTCATAATTTGGAACGTGCATGCCCACGGACAGTGACTATCTTGGTGGAAAATGTCTACACCATCCATTCATAAACGCGCGCGATATGAGCCAATTTCCATTTGCGCGGAGATAAAGGGGGTCCGTAAACCAGGAAACCCTCCTCCCTAGATCCGCCCTGATATTCAAAGAGAATTGCCGATTTTGGAACGGACTGCCCATTCCGCTGGTTCGGCTGGTTTGACGATTGCCGGCTTCTTTCATGTCTGGGCCGGGTTGGGGATGGGTGGGGTGGGGTGTGTGTGTGGGTGTGTGGGGGTGTTGGGGGGAGGGTGCGGGGGGGGGGGGGGGGGGGGAGTACAGTGCTATGAGAGAAGAAGATCGAAGAAAGGAGAGACACAAAAAAGTAATAGCCGATGGGTGGGGGTGGGGCATAGGTGGGGGGTGGGGGGGTGAGGGCGGGGGGTGGTGGGGGGGTAGGAGGGCGGGGGATGGGGGGGGGTGGTGTGGTGGGTAGAGCAGGATGAGAGAAGAAGATGGAAAGAAGGAGAGACACAAAAGTAATAATATAATATTTCGTGGACCCCCAAAAACTGCTGATCAGCATTACCGGTACTTGGCATTACCGGTACTAGGCATTACCGGTGCTCGGTATTTCCGGTACTAGGCGTTGCGCTAGTAACATATAAATTGGTGAATTTAAGTTTTACGTCCTCTCGACCTGGGAAGGCACATATGGGACATTGTAACATATAAATTAAGCTTATACAGCGCTTATGTAGCGCAAGAAATGTGCCGAGTAGAATGGCTGAAGTGAAAGTGAAAGTAGACACTTTTACGATCCAATCGCATTCAAGTTGCTGAGGTGTCGCAATGTCGTCACATCCGTCGCGAGTGTGATGCCATCAAGGGAAAATACTCCTCGGGTGTAAAGACGTGATGTCAACCCGCATTCGACGAGCCCTGACCTCAGGTAGGTTCTTGCTTCCTATGTTTCTTTCACCCCCCCCACTTTTGCAATATTTGTGACGGGGATTAATTCTTGGTGTTGCAAAGAATACACACACCAGGCAATCGGACGTATGAACTACTCTACTAGGCTAGTGCAAGGAGGAAGGAAATAATATATATAGTCGGGCAAAGAAATACACCCATTCACCATTGACCAAAAATTGAAAAATATTGTCTGCAGTAGGCTAGTAGCCTGCCTGTAGGGTAAAAATTCCTAGCTCGTTAAAATTCCTAGCTCGCTACTATGAAAGTGACTAGTCAGGGGTCCGTGTTGGGTCCGTCCCTTTTCCTCCTACATGTATCAATGACTTGCCCGAGGGTCTTCAATCTACAGCACGCCTGTTTGCTGATTATACCATCTGCCATCAGGACATTCAAGCTTCCACTGATCAGGACCTACTTCAGGACGATCTTGACAGACTTGCCTCATGGGAAGACCGTTGGAAAATGGCTTTCCACCCCCAGAAATGCTCTGTCCTACATGCGACCAGGCGCAGAAAGACACTGGAGAAGGCCTATATCCTTCACGGACACCAGCTCCAGTGCGTGCCCCATGCAAAGTACTTGGGTGTCGCGATTTCTGCTGATCTTAGGTGGGACACCCAAGTGAATGACATGGTCAGCAGGGCAAACAAAAGTCTGGGATTCCTGAGGAGGGCCTTGAAAGTGAACAACAAAAAAGTCAAGGAACAGGCCTTCAAAGCTATGGTGCGTCCCCTCCTGGAATACGCCAGTCCAGTCTGGGACCCCCACAACAAGAGCAGCATTGACGCCATCGAAAAAGTCCAGAGCCGAGCTGCAAGATGGGTGGCCCGAGACTACCGTCAGACAACAAGATCGGCAGACCTCCTGAAAAACTTGAAATGGCCCCTTCTACAGACCCGTCGAACTGAAGCCCGTCTGACTACTTTCTTTAAATTCCACACAGATCTCCTCCAAATCAATTCCAAGTATCTTCCAACAAATACCCTGCAGAAGAAAAGTCTCCGTCAATCTCACTCAGCTTCATACAACATCCCTAGCCATAGAACTCAATACAGACAGTCCACTTTCTTTCCTCGCACTATCCCGCAGTGGAACGGCCTCCCCAAGGAAGTTGCCTCCACCCAGTCCTTGGAGGCCTTCAAGAGGGGCCTCCAAAAGCACCTCTACTAAACAACCATTCCTCTGCCTTCCCCTCCCCACCTCCAACCCCCCCCAAAAAAAAAAAAAAAAAACCACCAAAAAACCCAACAACAACAACACCACCACCAAAAACAACCAAAAACAGATGCCCCCCCCCCCCCCCCCCCCCTTTATTTGCATGCATGTATTGTCACCTGAATACAAATACTCCTGTGCATGCATCATGTGGGGCCCGTGTTTCCCCGGTTGATCTGGGGGGACTAAGCGGTCGTGCATGACACTCTACATGCATCATGTGGGGCCCGGGTGTCCCTGGCCAGTCTGGGTACATTTAACGGTCGGGCATGACCTTTATCTCGTCTTTCCCTCTATCACACCCACCCACCCCAACCCCCCTCCATCCCCCCTTCCCAAATCAAATCCTCACATATTTAACTTAATTCTTTCTACATGGTAAACTGTGTATCTGTGAATACTCAGTTATTTCCTGACTGTCTTGCAATCATTTCATTTCTTTCTTTCTATTTCCCCATAATGTTATTATTTCGTTTTGTACTCTATCTCTTGCTATTTTTCTCTTTTTCGTACTACCCCCTAAAGTGCAGCAGAACCTTCAGCGTGTTGAAGTTGGCTGCCTTAGGAAAAGAAGAAGAAGATTTGCGACAACCATAAATTTCACTTTTTCGTTACTTGAACCATTTACCTAACCCTAACCCTAACCCTAACCCTAACCCTATCCCTAACCCTAGAAAAAAGTGAAATTTGTCGTTCATGCTCAATGTCGCAAAATGCCGCAAATACTGAAATAGTCAGTCTTATAGTATAGCGAGCTTTGAATTTGAACGAGCTACGAATTTTAACCCGACACTGCCTACTGACTGATCAGATCAACCTGCCAGATTGGCTGGGTCACTGAAACTTTAAATTTTAATGCCAATGGAATCAAGTTATCAACCCCTTTTTCACTAATTTTAGTCTTCTTTATTTTTGCCCCGAGGGCTGTGCCGAGTAGAATGGCTGAAGTGAAAGTGAAAGTAGACACTTTTACTATCCAATCGCATTCAAGCTGCTGAGGTGTCGCAATGTCGTCACATCCGTCGCAAGTGTGATGCCATCAAGGGAAAATACTCCTCGGGTGTAACTGAGTGATCAAGAGTAGATTTACTTAATTTCTCTGAGTCAAGATTGTTAAACTAGACTATTGATACTAGTCGTAAGAGCTTTTGATCTTGATCTTGATGGGTATACGCAGGAAGAATCCAACTTGGATATAATTATAAACACCAGCGGGGGTAAAACTGGGAAATCAATTCTGATCGCTTCTCGGCCTTTTGGCTAAGACAGTGATTCAGGAACATAAATTTTTGTTTATACCCTGGTTGGTTTGTTCAACCCGTCGTACATGGCGAAAGCCGATACGCGACGTTAAACTGAACTTCCATCCAAGGTCTACAGTACACTGAAACTGGGAAAAAAAAGAGAAGAGATTTGGGGGGTTATTTATTGGCAGTGAGTCTACACAATTCACTTTTCATCCGGCTAATACCCACCTTGAGTTTAGTGTGTTGGTTGGTTACTGTGCCTGGGATCAGACACAGCCCTACTGAACTGGCTGGTCGACGACAGAATGACAATATCATCTGGCAAGATGTTCCATTCGGTTGTTGTCCGTGGAAAGAAGGAATTTCTGAAGATGATGGTATTTGATCTCTCAACCACAAAGCACTGGCTGTTGTTTCTAGCCATGCTGGACACCACGTTAGTTGTTATGTGGTCTTTCTCTTGGCGGGGCACTATTCTTCTTTTTGTCTGGGCCACAGGTTTGAGGAACTGTTCTGCTGCACCCCTGATGATCTTGACAAACAGGTTAAGGCATTGTTCTTTCCTCCTGGTTTGTAGTGGAGGTAGTTTCTGTTGTTGGAGCATGTTTGAGATGCATCCAGGGGTGCGGTCTTTGTAATTCTGGGTGATGAAGCGAGCTGCACACCTCTGGATGCTCTCCAGCCTATATCTTTCTGGAGATAGGGGTCCCAAGCTGACTCACTATACTCGAGGGTTGATCGCACCAGGGAGATGTAAGCTGTATGCCTACTTTCAGCTGGGCAGCAGCGTATGTTTCTGCGCAAGAACCCTAGAGTCGCACTTGCCTTTTTGATAATGTTGTCTGGAGCTTTGGTGAAACTAAAACAGTTTCCTAGTTGAACTGTTGGTAAAGGTAAAGATGTGCCACCCCTCCTGCCTTTCTCGGTTAATTGTATTTTTCCGTTTTTGCCTTTCTTACCATACATAAAGCTGTATTTTAGGAACATTTTTAGCTAATAACCTTTTTGGAATACTAACCCTATCCCTAACCCTAGCCCTAAACCTAACCTTACCCCCCACTATGTACTGCAGTACACCGAGATTTGTCACAGTTGTGGTTCGTTGCGTTTTTTCGTCTTATAGGGTGGGGGGTAGGGTTAGATAAGGTTAGCATTCCAGAGATAAGAAGAGACAATTTAGAACTACATTATAGAAAGGAAAAAAAAGCACTATGGAGGCATTTTCAATCAATATATATTCTTTCAGGAATCAATGTACCTATGTATTGCCAAAATAGGATATTTTGTGATTTAATCACCATCAGCAATTTATGTTTTATTTTACTGAATGAATGAACTCCATATGCAACCACAGACATTTTATAGAACTTTCCTTATCATAGCCAAAGTCATTGCCATTTTGTGACATTGAATGTCACAGTTGCTGTTTTACTCTTTTTTTAAAACTAGTTTAGGCATGTTATTTTCTTGTTGGCATTTATATAAATGCTATACTCCTAGTAGTAGTACTAGTCCTAGTGCTATATATCCCAAGTGAATATAGTCATTCAGTATGAATCATTTGTCATGGTGAAAACCCATATCTTTGTGCACTGAATTCACCTAACACACATGTACACACACACACACACACACACACACACACACACACACACACACACACACACACACACACACAAAATGACATACATCACACACACACACACACACACACACACACACACACACACACACACACACACACACACACACACACACACACACACACACACACACAGAGGCACACATATGCAGTCAGTCAATCACTCACTCAGATATATGCCACAGTAGAAATGGGAATCCAGTAGGATTCAGAATCCTACTAGTACAAATTGGAATTCCGATTTGTACTAGTAGAAATTGGAATTCTAATTTCTACTGGACGTTTTGTAGTAGAAATTGGAATTCTGATTTCTACTAGTATAAATCGGAATTCTGATTTGTACTGACAGCCAGTAGAAAATGGAATCCAGTACAAAATGGAATCAACATATTGTTTCAGTTGTAAGAGAAGAAAGACAAAACGAGGGTGCAGTTCATAGTTTAAGAGCAGTAATCCCCTTTGGCTGCAGCACAAGAAAAGACAGTGCAAGGGACTAGGTGCAACCTAATCCCTTTGGCTGCAGCACTAGAATAGACAACCTAATCCCTTTGACTGCAGCACTAGAAAAGACAGTGCAACCTAATCCCTTTGGCTGCAGTACTATAAAAGACAGTGCAACCTAATCCCTTTGGCTGTAGCACTTGAATAGACAGGTTTCTTTTCTAGTGCTGCAGCCAAAGGGATTAGGTTGTCTTTTCTAGTGCTGCAGCCCAAGGGATTAGGTTGTCTTTTCTAGTGCTGCAGCTGAAGGGATTAGGTTGTCTTTTCTAATGCTGCAGTCAAAGGGATTAGAATTCAATTATTACTGCTCTTAAACTATCAACTCCACCGTCGTTTTGTCTTTCTTCTCTTACAACTGAAACAATATGTTGATTCCAATTTGAACTGGATTCCATTTTCTACTGGCTGTCAGTACAAATCGTGCACTTTTGTGTGTGTGTGTGTGTGCGCGCGCGCGCGTGTGTGTGCGCGCATTTTATCCATAAATTGGTGGTTGGGTTTTGATGATGTTTGGTAGATCGTAAATTTCATGTGTGCGCAAATCTTTTCCCTTCTTTGTTTTACTTATTTATGGATTGCGCACGGGTTTCCGCATGGAATATCCACTTATGTGTGTACACGGCCTAACAGATTAGGAACAGAGCTAGCCTTGAACTGCGAAAGAAGGAAACTGGTATGATGCTGACAGAAATCCGGCATGGGAAATCTGGACAGATTAAACTGTGTGCTTTTGATGATTTGATCAGTATGATTAGGCACAAGTGCATGAAGAAAAGCCATGCAAATTATGAATATATCAAATGTGATGCAGCACAGGAAAACCAGGCTAATGTCGTAAATGATCACTTTTGACTTATTCATATTTTCAGAAAGGCCAGAGACAACAGATTAACATGCAAAAAACAGAATTCATCTATCTCTAATAGTTCATTTAAAAAAAAAAATTCAATCAATCAAATCTCTCTCTCTTTCTCTCTTTCTCTCTTTCTTTCTATCTCTCTTTCTCTCTCTTGTGGCTGGCCGACTTTAGCTGGGTATTCACGTACTGCATCACAAATGTTCTTTAACTACTATTGTAAGGACTAAAGAAGCCTGCAAGTGTAAGCTACACAAAAGAAAGGAAGTCAGTTTTATATATGTGGATGAGCACGTGCATGTGTGTGTGTGTGTGTAAGCCAGGAGAGTTATCACCCATAAGATCACCTGAAGAGCTCATTGAACAGATTGGAGAGAGAGGGGGGGGGGGGTAAAGAAGATAATGGTAATGTCTGCCTGTGAAGTACTGCATATTTCTAAATCACCATCAATCACCTCGACAACTGTGTCATGGTAATATTGATTGTGATTGGGAAGAGGTCAGGGCTTTTCTGCACTTGGAAGTCTGTTGATATGAATATGATATTACTAATATACTGTAGTGTACCATTATGGTATTATCTAGAATTAGTAAGGTCTTATAATTTGTAATGAACTTAAGCGTGACTTGCAAATGACTGCTCGTTTTGTTTTTTGATTTTAGAGCAAGAGCAAGATAAAAAGAATATTGCTTATAAATGAATATCACTGTCAGTGTCACAGATTCACAAAGTACTGCCAGCTTCTTCGTCTTCTTCTTCTTCTTCTTCTTCTTCTTCTTCTTCTTCTTCTTCTTCTTCTTCTTCTTCTTCTTCTTCTTCTTCTTCTTCTTCTTCTTCTTTGTTCCTGGACATATTGTTGCCAGCAATAGTGATTTTTTGATAGTATGTTTTCTTGTGCTTAAGCAAAACGATGAAAGGACTGCTTTTCCTAAATTCCTTTCCAGCATTTGGCAAATCAGTTGAAAATGTGAATTTTATTAAAGTGACCCCTTATGATATGACCTGATGACCCCTAAATGGCCCCTTGATACAGACATCTGAAAACATTCTAATTTATATAAACAACTGCTTAGTATGTTATGCAACGAAGTTAAAGATTTTTTCTTTTGTTTTTAACATATGATGATGAGTTAACGGCTCAGCAACACAGCTTGTTTCATATGTTTGATTTGTTCTTTCCCTCGATCAATGGTCTGTTTCTGTATTGCGAGTGTAGTCAAACATTCTCATCGATCTTTCCATCAGACGTAAGCGTGCATGCAAACATTTCAGCTTCATGTTAATGGATATGGGATTGTCTCTTTTATTGAAAATAATGAGGAGAGAAAGAGAAGGGGGGTGGGGCGAGAAAGAAGAAAGGGAGAATGAGAGAGATCAAGAAAGAAAGGGAGGTATAGGGAGAGAGAGAGTACCGGAAAAACAAATATGATAGAAAATTTGTGCAGAGTAAGAGCACATTAGGTGAAACTGACAGAATAACTAAGGTAAAGCTTTATTGGAAATGGATGATTGTGATGTAGTCCTACCTTGGATCATTTTGAGATGTATGATTGAAGAATGATTGGAGAAGTAAGATGGGCTTGTCAGTAATGTTGCAGTACTTAGACATATATATATATGTGATCTATTTTCATCATCATCTTATCATCAACATTGTCATCATCATCATCATCATTGCTGTAATCATCTTCATTATGGCTTGTCCTTGTAGTGTCACACACACACACACACACACACACACACACACACACACACACACACACACACACACACACACACACACACACACACACACACACACACACACACACACACCTCCCCACCCCCAAGCATAAGCTGTCAACTACAGTTCTCACAGTTCTCAGTCAGTCGTGAATTTCCCTTTGATTTGGAGGATACATGATGCATAGGTGCAGTATCCTGTAATTTGTTTGAGTGTCTACGCCAGGAGTTCCTTGCTAAGCTGCTTCATTATGTGAATCTACATGGTGTGTTGGTTATGATGTGTCCTGGTAGGGTGCATTTCTTATTCACATTTTAATTTCATCCTCAGCGGATAATCGTGTGTGTTTTCTGCTGCTTGTCATTCAGGTATTGCTGGTTTTACAGTAAAAATTGTTTAAGTCAAAATTGAAGGGACTGAAATTTGGAGTTAAAAAGACTTTAGCATAAAGATTATTAAGCTGGGACCAGAAAATTATTGTGAGTTACCCAGTGTTTTTGAGTTCTCCGTTTTTGAGTTATGGGAATTCTACTGTATTTGTTTTGATACATTGGAGGTGTTGATGGTTACCTACACGTTTTCAGTGTGTGTGTGTCACTGTCAGTGTGTGTGTGTGTATGTACTGTGTGTGTGTGTGTGTGTGTGTGTGTGTGTGTGTGAGTGCGCGTACAATTGCATATATGTTTGTGAGACTAAGAGAGAGAGAGAGAGAGTGAGTGTGAAAATAAGGGGTGAGGAGAGGGTTGGCTGTACTATTGTAGGACTATCTGCATTTTCAGTGTGTGTGTTTGAAGGTTGCAAGTGCAAGAAACATTTTTTGAGGAATTATTGATTTTGTTGTATAAACTAAATACAGTATGATCATACACCTGTTGCACAAACTGATAAGAATCTACCCCAAGTCGTGATGATCAAATCTGATATATTGTTTTAATCTACCCCATGTGACGATGACAATATCAATATATCTACAGTAAATTACTAAATACATATGTTTGACAACTCATAATCACAGCTTCAAGTACAACCTTATGCACACTAAGCCAAGTAATAATAGTGTGACTCGTTTTTCATTAATTGTCAACACATTATCAGTGCGTCTACTAAATACTGTATGTGAATGTGGATCAATCCTCCAGGCCCTACCTTCTCTATATTATCACCTTTTCAGTTCTGTTGGCGTATTGTATAAGACTGGGTATCACTATCAGCCCTGGGTGTAGGCTGACCTGACCCAAATGTCACTATATAACTGAGCCGGTTTGATTCCTGATATCTTAGTCACAATTATTTTTGTTGTGCTGTGAAGAAATGTAAGTGAAAGAGTTTTTATTTTACAGGCTGTTTGTTGTATTGAAAACCAGTTTTGCAATTGCAGCTTGAAACTGACTGAAAGTGGGTAGTATATTGAATTAATGTCAGGTATTCCGATTTTCATCTTAAAAAAGTAATTTTTGTGCATTATTTCAAGTGAAAGCAAGTTCCTTGAACGTCTCTATTACCTAGTAAAAAACCAGTTGTACTTTTTCTTTTTCCTCTTTGTTCCCAGGCGATCATGGCCATAATGGATAAGGTACGTATGTGTCCAGTTTTCAGTTTTCACTGGTGTCCCCGCTGCGTACAGCTGACACATTCTGATTTCGGAGGAGCTCAAGGGAGAAAAGTTATTTGGAAGATTTTGTTTGAAAAAAGGCAGGAGAATGGGCCAATAAGTCAGGAATATAGCAGATGATAGAAAGCAAAGGGAAAAGGCAGAGTGAAAGAGAAAGTGGCAGATTAGAGGAAGTTACAAGCACAGAACTTCCATAAGTTGGGGGAATTATTTTTATGAAAGACCCCCCGGTATCCCCACGGGGAGAGTTGTACTTTAAATGATACAGTATACATCATGTGCGTGCGTGTGTGTGTGTGTATGTGTATGTGTGTGTGTGCATGCAGCGTGTATGTGTGTGTGACGCCCCCCCGCGTCCCCCCCCTTCCCACCCTCTCCCCTTCATCGTCTTTCTTTGTGTGTGTGTGTGTGTGTGTGTGAATGTGTGTGTGTGAATGTTTATAGTTTTATTTCTTTGTAAAGCGCCATGAATAGAATGTTCTAGATATGTGCTCTATATAAGTGCCAATTATTAATTATTATCATTGCATGATGATGATAAAGGAACATTGATGTTTTATTTCATGCTAGGAATTGATGAGAGCATCTGATTTTGTCCTGGACATATCTGTTTCTGATTTCTATTTTTTGTTGTTGTTAACTCTCTCTCTGTTTCTCTGTGTCTGTCTGTCTCTCTCTTGCTTTCTGCCTCTCTCTTTCTATCACACACACACAGGTGCACGCACACGCACGCACACGCACACACACACACACACACACACACTCACACACACACACACACACACACACACACACACACACACACACACACACACACACACACACACACACACACACACACACACACACACTACACACACCATACACACACACACACACACACACACACACACACACACACACACACACACACACACACACACACACACACACACACACACACACACACACACACACACACACACACACACACACACACACACACACACACACACACACTCACACTCACACACACACACACACACACACACACACACACACACAGCGTTGAGAGAGAAAGAGGGTAGATAGAATGAGAGAAAGCCATTCAGCATGTACACGCTTTACACTATTGGTCAGAGTCAGAATTGAAAATCCCTTATTGATTACATTCCCTTGGGGAAAAGACCTTACTTACAACTACTTAACACCACAGCCACGCGCTCCAAAAATCAGTCAAGCGGTCACTCAGTCTGCAGTAAACGACTGCTGACCCGACCTGAACAATATTGCCAGAATGTAAAGAACAGAGGCTGTGCATTGGCAGTTAAGTAGCAAAAGGCAAATCGGTGAGGCTGAATGCACCACAGACGTTTGTTACTACACTCCACAGTCTTAATCACTCAGTTAATGGACTTGTGCCAGCTGATTACCATAAAGCATAAAGGTGACATTACGCCTTGATAACCAACAGTTGGATGGAGACTCGAATCAGCAACTTTAGAATGTAATATAAAAATGACATTATGCTTTGCTAAAAAGGACTTGGTTGGAGATTCAGATTCAGCAAAGTTTGAGTGTATAGGGATGACATTACGCATTGATATCAAGGGTTTTGATTTAGACTGAGATTCAGCAAATTCAGAATGCATAGGGATGACATTACGCCTTGATATCAAGGATTTTGATTTAGACTGAGATTTTAGCAAATTCAGAGTGTATAGGGATGACATTACGCCTTGATATCAAGGGTTTTGATTTAGACTGAGATTTTAGCAAATTCAGAGTGTATAGGGATGACATTACGCCTTGATATCAAGGATTTTGATTTAGACTGAGATTCAGCAAATTCAGAATGCATAGGGGTGACATTACGCCTTGATAGCAAGGATTTTGATTTAGACTGAGATTCAGCAAATTCAGAATGCATAGGGATGACATTACGCCTTGATAGCAAGGATTTTGATTTAGACTGAGATTTTAGCAAATTCAGAGTGTATGGGTGGGACATTATGCTTAATGTTAATAAGGACTTGGTTGAAGAGACTGAGAATACACAAAATGAATGTACTGGTAGACGTGACATGCTTGTCTATGTAATATGTTATAATGTAGAAAGGATGCGCTGGTAGTTGGAGTCTGACTTTAAAGGCCGGCAAAGTTAAGAGTGATGTTTGGTGTGGCATAGGATCACACAGTGGTGGTTGGTTGTGTGACAAAGTGCACTTGTTTGTGACTGTGTGCGTGCTGGACTTTGCCTCAGGAAATGTGAGTTGGTGAGACGGTTAACAGCGGCTACCTTCTGTGTCTGACTGTATCTATTTCTCTCTCTCTCTGTGAGTTTTGTTGTGTGTGCGACTGTGTGTGCTTGCATGAGTTTGTGTGTGTGTGTGTGAGTGTGTGTGTTTGTGTGTGTATGTGTGTGTGTGTGTGTTGTTGTTCTTTATTTTAACGTCTTTTCACTTAAAAGTGATATTAGACATGAAAGTGTGAGTGTGCGCGCGCGGATATGTGCATGTGTATCTGTGTGTGTTATTGCTTAAACTTAAAGTGCATATTTGTATGTAACATTAGAGGATATATGCTAAATTAAAACACAGTTTAAAAAACCTCAAAAACTCAAGAATTGAACTGTTATAAAATAAAAATGCAAACATTCTAAAAAAACCAGCAATCATAGAAACGAGCCAACTGGACTTAACATTAATGTTTGTACAAAATTCAAAAGAGATACGGCATCTTGGAATATACATAAGTTTGGATTAATCTTTTCTGAATTATGATAGGGCCGATTCAAAATAAGGGTAATAATATAGAATGTGTGTGAATGAATACACATTTTGTGTATGTGTGTGTGTGTGTGTGTGTTTGTGTGTGATGAGACTGGGGTAGGGAAGAGAGAGAGAGGAGGTGAATTAAGCATGCATGTTTCTTAAATGTGATGCCCATGCACTGATTTGTTGTTTGTTGTCGTACGCTGGCTTAAAGACTCCAGGGATCGTCCCAACAGCCGAAGCACTTGATCACTATGGTACACATGCACCAGTTAGGGATGAGAACATTACGTGTGTGACCGTTTGTTTTATTACTTTATAATCCAGGTTTCATTCAGAATCTTTGCAGGGCTTGCAATACAGTGGAACCTCCCTTATAAGACTTCCCATTATAAGACTTCCTCCCACATAAGACCTACTTCTCTGAGACATTTCTCTTCATAAGTATTAACATTACCTCCCTTATAAGACCCCTCCCTTATAAGACTTCATTTTGGATTATTTTTGAAGGTCTTATAAGGGAGGTTCCACTGTATATATGTTAGATCAATAAGGCAACAGTTTGACTGGTCATTGAATCAAACCAGCTTGTTTTATGCCTTTGTATTTGTTTTTCTCCAGTGCACAGCATTTTTTAAAAAAAGATTGAAGTCGTACAGCTAACTTTTTAGCGACCGACAGTATAATTATTAAATGAACATTTAATATAAAATTAAAAAAACTTTCCATCTCGGTCTACCTCTTCCTCCTTTCAACTCCTAATGACATTTCTCCGCCACATACCCCAGTAGGCATGTCTGTCTCACTATTGGGATCTTTCCCATTTCAGTACGCCCACACCTTTCTCACACCCCACCAGCACCTATCCTCCTAACAGTTCTCCCACCCATTGCCCGTATTAATCATTCCTTCCTTATTTTGCCCTTCAGAGCGTAGTGTGATCCTTTGAAACTTTGTTTTACTTCCCCAGTCACCCTACCCTGCAGGCACTGTATGTCTCTGTGTTGTTTAATTAAAATCACTGACAAGATTGTGAAACTGAAAGAGCCAAGTTGAAAAATTTAGAGAAGGCAAGCTTGTCATCAGATATGTAGGTCTAGCTTCTTTTTATTTATGTGGGTGGGTGACACCGATGGTGGTGGTCACGGTGTGTTGTGGGAAAAGGTAATAAGTTTATGCATACTCTGACTCATGATACTGTAGTTTTACATTTTGCTTGCTGTTGTACCAAATAATGCATATCTTGTTATTGTGAAGCAAGCCAAGTGTAACCTAAGTTTTGAAGTAGCTTCAGTACAAGCTTATCGGTTTAGCTTACTCTGATGCAACACTGCATTTTGTGTTTGTAACATGATAGCAAAATGGATATTGTCTCTCAGTTTTAGTCTCTGTTGTTAAATACGTTATTGATGTGGTTGCATTGATGCCTATGCTGGCTGTAGGCTCGTGTTTTTGTATCATGGATTTGACTCAAATTAGGAGACAGCCCATGCATAGTATGGTTCTGTGTATTGTATCTAGTTGTTTTATTTATACGCTGCCATTTGTTTCTGAGCTTTTTTATATTATTGCCATATATTGGTGACTGCGCACAAAACTATACAATATGAGTACACACACATACCCACCCATACCCATGGACACCCACCCACACACTGACACACACACACACACGGACGAACACACACACACACACACGGACAAACACACACACACACACACACTGTGACACACACGGATGAACACACACACTCTCTCTCTCTCTCTCTCTCTCTCTCTCTCTCTCTCTCTCTCTCTCTCTCTCTCTCTCTCTCTCTCTCTCTCTCTCTCTCTCTCTCTCTCTCTCTCTCTCTCACTCTGACGTGCATAGACACATGACAATAGCCTAAAAAATGTCATATATTTCAATCAGCTTGAGGTCAGAGACATTGAAAAACAAGTTTAGCAATGAATGTGGTGCGCTTATGGGATAACAGACTGAACCTTGCTGACAAAAGCAGTTGAAGCAGTTAACAGGCTACGAGACAGATGGACAGATCGATAGATAAACACTTAATCAAAGTCTGTGTTGACAAATATATCGGCAACAGATGCCAGTTTTTGTGTGTGACACAAGCGTTGTGCCAAGCACAAAAAGATCACAAATTATTCAGTTGTTCGGAAAATGCTACTGCTTAGTCTGGGTTTGGTTTTCTTTTCGTGTTGTGTGTGCATTGTGTCCATACAGCATTTTATTTACTACTAGTGCTTCAGCATCTTGCTTTGCCTAATATCTGGCGTGAGTGCATCGCATTGCATGCTACAGGCGCTAGCTTCTACTCCACCCTCCGCTACTTTTCTGCATGCTGCCTCAATGCCTGCAACCTGAATAGAAGACATACTTATGCAGAAATACAGAAGGTGATTCTTTTAATTAAGGAGTATACAGAAAGAATACGAATGTTTTATTGAGGGTAAAAAGGATAAGCTACAATAGCTTCTTTGCACCTTGTCCTCTCAGACTCACTCACACATTCATACCATGCAAGAAATTTTGACATAAAACAATCAAGTCAAGAAAATGGAAAAAAAATTGGCGCATGAAATAATTGAAAGAGAATCAAAAATGGGAATTAAAAGCAAACATGGATAATAATTAACAATGGTGAACTTGAATTGGTGGTTTAAATTGAGTTTTTAAAAAAAGAGAAACCATTTTGAGACAATGACAATTTTTTTCAGAATCATACCACTTTTAAGGAATTGGTTTTTTTATATAAGATAAGATGGGAATATGAGAGAGTGAGAGAGAGAGAGAGAGAGAGAGAGAGAGAGAGAGAGAGAGAGAGAGAGAGAGAGAGAGAGAGAGAGATTTATAAGAATCTAGGCATAAGTTGATGGCATTGGTAACTTTTGGAGAGAGAGAGAGAGAGAGAGAGATTTATAAGAATCTAGGCATAAGTTGATGGCATTAGTAACGTTTGGAGAGAGAGAGAGAGAGAGAGAGAGAGAGAGAGAGAGAGAGAGAGAGAGAGACAGAGAGACACACACACAGTAAC
>CM065682.1:39088047-39155547 GCA_017654935.2 Phymorhynchus buccinoides | reverse complement strand
CCACTCCTTTCTCCCTTCCTCCCTGCTCCTATCTCTCCTCTCTCTCTCTGTCTCTCTGTGTCTCTCTCCCTGACTGTCTGTCTCTCTTTCTCCCTCCCTCTGTGCCCCCTCCCCTTCCTCTCTGTCTATCCCTCACTGTCACTTAAAGGTGTATTCATCCCATTCGTGTCTGTAACACCAATCATTGGAAGTACATGTTGATGTAATTTTTGTCACCCTATGCCCCAGGCTGTACCTGATCATCATCATCACTTCTATCACCAGGTGACAAATCAGATAATGTCATGACGTCTTTGGTTTTTTGTTGTTCTTTTTGCTTTAAAAAATCATTACCCCACCAAAATAGAGGTTATGTCTTTTTAATTACATTTATTCTATCTTAGTAGACTGACAGTCTCACTCTGTCTGCCTGCTTCTCTGACAGCAGCTTTACTGATAAAGGCGGAAGTGGTGGTGGGTTGCATGATGAGTGAGCAAGATAGCGGAGAGCAGATGAATGATTGGGTGTGGTGTGAAAGTTACATATTTGTTAATGTAAATTTGTTTCATACTTTTATTTAATATTTTTATTTTACATGGTGGAAGACAAGTTTCCATGTCATTGTGCGTTGTACAATGCCAATGGACAATAAAGAAGCTTATGACTTATGACTTAAGCTTTAAATAGATTTTAATAATAATTCTAAAAGTTATGAACAAATACACAGTGGAACCTCCCTTATAAGACCTTAAAAAATTATCCAAAATGAGGTCTTAAATGGGAGGGAGTTGTATAAGGGAGGTAGTTTTAATACTTACAAAGAACGGCAATGTCTCAGAGAAGCAGGATTTAAAGGCACAACAGGGGTATAAAAGACCCGATCCAAAGATCAGGTCTCGGTTGCCAGTGGGAGAAAGAGAGAGAAACAAGCCAGTGTATCTCCTCTGGCTGCGCACTTTTGCTTGTGTGAAGTCTTTTTTCCTTCCTATCCCTAGTTTGAAAAAGAAAGGTTCCCCTCGCAGCGCCAAACACAAACTGCCATTTTAGATCAGGTGAGATTAGCGTCCAATCGGTCAGAGACCCTTATGGACAGTGTTCCTGAAGACGGTGAGGTCTTCTTGGGACAGCCGTTTTAGCTTCCCTGCTTATGTAGTCCTGGGCTGGCTTTAAGTTGGAGGGAGTCTTATAATGGGGGGGAGTTGATTTTTCTGTTTGGCTGCTTTCTACTGTTTGTCTGGTAATTCTGTAGCTCGTTTTAGAAGTCTCCTTGTAAATCAAGTTTCCCCCTTTTTGGGAGGTGCAGAAGGGGAGTCGGGATAGGGCATGACAAGAAGGAATGAGGGGGTAGTCTAGGATGAATAGATTCCTTTTAATCAAAAGTATAATACTAAATAGCTTTGTGTAGTATATCAGTTTGAAATTGAGTGGCATGTGGCAATATTAATAACAAGATTGCATACAATATAGCATGAATTATGGACAAGAGGAAAAGCAAGAACCTGGATGAGGTGGAAAGGGTGATAATGAAATGTAGCTGGTTATGGAAACAGCTGCAACACTGATAATTTCCTTCAGGGGAAGAAAGGGCACAGGATGAGTGTGGGTTCAGGGAGAGAGGTGTGGGAATGGGAAGGTAAACGTAAAGGGTGTTAAGTGCAGAGAGTGGATGGAGAGATGTGGAGAAACAGAATGTGAAAAAGATGTCCGTGCCATGTTTCTGGTTTGTGCCATGTTTCTGACTTCTGTGCTACACTTCTGTTAGCCTGCTGCCCTAGATGTTACTGACATTTTATGTCATTTACTAGATGGGCTATGCCTGGGCTTGCTTTGCTTTGTTTTCGTTTTACTATTGGCCTATGTTTTGTGTGGAAGTATTACTGAAGGCGATGACGTGTGCACAAATGCTTGTCTGTGTGCAGGTGGTAGACCAGACGGATGATGAGAACAGAAACGATTCTCAAGGATTGTGAGGGGACACAAAGGTTCATGGCAGCCATCTTCCCCGTTTGGTTGACTCTAGCATCAGATGTGTTCTGGGACCATTTTGCCAGTTGATATTTATATTGCATGGTGATAGACTTTTAACAGTGCCCTCCTCTTTATCCACCATGTATGTGATTTTTGTGCTGGTCTGTGTGATGCTAAGGTCTCAAAATAACTGGTTATTCAGCTGAATGCCAAATGTCTTTTATGTAGTATAGTACAGACAAACAAAAATGAGTCTTAGGGTCGTGAATACCATATAGGTTATAACAAACAGTTTATTAAAACTCTACAGTTTGCTTATAGAGTCAGATTCCTCAAAAACTCAGAGCAAAAGATGACAAGTCTATTTGTAAAATTCGAACATGGAACATGTTCAGAAAAAACGAAAACAGACATGAAAGTCAAACTCCACAGACCGTAATTACTGTTACAATCACCTGACCAGTGTCCTAAAAGTCTCGGCGTTAAAGACCCCTGCTCATTCAGCAAGCAAGGAGCGACCGTACAGCAGAGAGGGGCACACTACAGAAGCCAGCGATGGCCAGCAAAATCAAGGGGCTCTTGCTGTGGTGCCAGCGGATGGCCGATGGCTATCGGGATGTGACCATCAGGGATTTCACGGTGTCCTGGCGCAGTGGGATGGCCTTCTGCGCCATCCTGCACCGCTTCCGACCAGACCTCATGTGAGTGGAGTTTGAAGGTTGGCGCATGGGTGCTACTCTTTCATTTGTACACTGATTTCAATATTTTTAATTTTACCAGAAACTGAAGTTCAGGTTTTTTAATTAATCAAAACAAAAACAAAAATTGACCACAAGCGATTTGGGGAGTTTTGAACTTGGTGGTTCTATCTTGGAAGTTTACAAAGGCAATTGAATAATTTGACGCGGCTTATCAGATTCAAACTGTCCTTGTCTAACATTTTAACTGTCTGTCTATCTCTTTATCTCTCTCTCTTAACTTGCCCCCCCTGAATCATCCAACAGGGCTCTGCCCCTGTACTCTGCCAGGGCCGTGGGTCCCTGGACCCCTGCCTTTCATTTTTTTTTCATTTTGGGGAGTTGCACCCATGATTGGCGTCTCGCTTTGTTGATGTGGCTGCCTTTTGTTGAAAGCTGTTGATTGTATTTGTGGGTGTGCTATTTGCTTAAAATAGTTCAATTATTTATCAGTCAAGTCCAAATTTTATTTAGAGATGGCTATTGAATAAGCAAACATACATGCTTTTTTCATCAAGCCATCTAACAAAAACAAAATGCAAACATGCACCCAATACACAAACCATATTGCTTAATCAGTGTCTGTGTGTGTGTGTGTGCGCGTGTGTGTGTGTGCGCGTGTGTGTGTGTGTGTGCATGAAGAGCATGAAGAGCATGACTGTGTTTGTGTTATAGTGAAGATGAAGAAAAACGTAAAGCAAATCTCTGTAAGCCACAGGCAGTAAGCCTATTTTCTAATTTTTTAAAACTTTTTTATTTTATTGTACAGTGTATCGGCAAGGTTGAAGGGTATAGTTGTTGCACACAAAGACCATGTGTGTAGCTGCCCAGAGCTGTGTGTGAGAGGGTGAACATTACCCCATAAAGGCTCAAAGGGAGCCCATTTGTCAGTGACAAACCCCTACTCATTCTGTTCTTTGTGTAGGCAGTGTTCATTATTAGCGCAGCGGGGACTGGTGCAAGGAAGGAAAAGCAGTTTGTACAAAAAGACTATTGGGAGGTTGAGATCTGAAACCTTTCCTGATTTTATGAGCATTTGTCCATCTCCAACAGGTCTTTTTAAACTGAAATTGAACAGTAAAATTGAATTGCTATGAAATTATATTGTGCTACTGTAAATGCTTTATAATTAGTTTTAAATCTCTTTCACTTTGTAAAGCCTATTTATACAGTTTTAAGATTCTATGCATTCTTTTCACTGTGTGAGAAGGGGTTATTTCATAAGTCATCATCATACCTTATGCGCATTGTTCAAAATGTGACTCTCTTCTTCCCACCAGTCTACCCCAGGTATAGGACAGACACGTTCAGTTGAAATACCCACAATGATCCATTGACTCACCATGATATGGCTATGACCAGTAATGTTTTGTTGACAAAAGGTGTACAAAGTATACAGGTGGGGTACACGCTACATACAGCTAGTACAAAACTCAAGGCGTCAAAAGAGCAAGGTGTGCGTGTTTCTCTTTTATTGGCCAACGTCCTCGTACCTGGTCAGACCCATAAAGAGTAATTGTATTATAAAAAGTAATTGGGTCTGCTTGCCGATCCCCATTTCCCTCTCATACAGTTGTATCAACAAGACTGCTTTTTTAAAGGTTGATTTTTATTTCCACGCGTGGACTTGATTGGGTTTATATGTGGCCAGTGTAAAATGTCTATTAACCAGTTTCTTAGCCTATCTTTGAACTATTTTATGAGAGACAGTGCATATGAAAAACCACATACAAACACACATGCACACGCATGCACACACACACACACACACGCACGCACGCACGCACACGCACGCACACACACTCACACATACACACACTCACTCACACACACACACACACACACACACACACACACCCACCCTGGGATTTCTCCAAAGCCTTCATTGCAATACCCCGTGCAAAGTTTTTAACCCTTTCACCGCCAAAGTTGCATTTTAGCACCACAGTGATTTAACACCTATGTCACTAAAAGGCATCAAATTGGGGTCTATTATCCAAAGACCCCATTGTCTCAGTTTTGGGAAGTAAGGATATACCTTATTTTATATATGTCACAGAAGAATCCTCAATACTGCAGATGGATTTTGTTCTCTACCCAGGTAAATTTAATGTCAATTTTTGGCCGAAAAATGGCTGGCGGTGAAAGGGTTAACAAAAACAAGACAATCTTCCTTTGTGCCTTTCTTCCTTATTTCTATTCATAGTTTTACCAAGGAAGAAAAAAAGAAAAGAACCCTTCAGTTGTGTAAAGTATTGATCAAGTGACAAAGTTAGATGAAAGAGGTGAAAAGGTCACGGGGTTCATTAATTCACTAATTGAGGTGGACAGGAGATCCATCATCTTCCATCAAAGTGACAGCTCCTGGCTAATATTTCCAATCTGTACCTTCGGGAGATACATCACTCGGTGATACAGGGCCTAAGGCGATCGTACCGATTCATTTGGGTCAGGAGGAAAGGGTAGCTTAGATGAAGAGTAGAGAAAAAAACCATGTGCAATAATTATTAAGATTGTGAGATAGACGGCTTTAGTTTAATCAAACCTTGACCCTTTCAACTCTGCTATTTCTTTGTTGCATAAGCTGGGTTTTGTGTGTGTCACTGTGTGTGTGTGTGTCACTGTGTGTGTGTCACTGTGTGTGTATATGTGATGCGAAAAAGGTGCTGGGCATCGTCTTAGACATTTGAAATTTTGTGTGTGTAATATTAATGCACCAAATTTTGATTCTTCAAGCGCATCAATTTCTTTGTTTATTTGGTAGGTTTGTTTGTTTGCTTGTTTGTATTTTTGTGTGTTTTATTTTAATGGAGGTAACTCCCCTTTTCAATCTTGTTGTAGGGGCTGTATAGTTAAACTATTTGCACATACATGGATGCTCCTTCATTCAGGATGTCCTGAATTGCAGGATTTTTAAATTGCCTAGAGCCGGCGTCGCTGGATTATGAGAATTTGAGAAGCAATGATTTTATTGCACACGCACACAAGCACAAACTCGTACAATAAAAAGGGCCTATATAAGCATTTGCTATTATACTAATATAGTCAAACTTCTATTTTAAGATTTTCCAAAAAGTCAGGAAAAATTGTTCTTAACTTGGTGGGGGTCTTATAACGGAGGTCGTTTTTAAAGGAGGAGTTCAACATCCGTTCCAAAAAAAAATTGGCTTAAGTGAGAGGAGGTCTTTTAACGGAGAGTCTTATAATAGAGGTTTGACTGTTCAAAGGAATGTAGCACTTGTACTAGTCTAGAGGGGTGAAAAAAGAGCACTCAGTGTGTGTGTGTGCGCTGCTCCTGAACTCCGCCCCCTTGCAGGATTTTTTTAATTTCCCTGGAGCACCCATGCATATATATATGTACAACAAAAAAGGAACAAGATCAGCAACAACTAACCTTATTGGGGTCTGCAACGAACACCTTTTGCAAGAGTGAATGCCCTTGGAGGGTGGGGGAAGATGGTTCAGTACTGACCAGACAGGGGGATAACTCTCACCAATAACCCCAATTTGATGCCACTAAATGGCTGCCTTTCGCAAGAGTGAATGCCCTTGTCAGTACTGACCAGCAAGAGCAATTACTCTCACTGTCAAGGGTGTTAATAACCCTAGTTGCAAAGGCCTATAGCACCAGTATATTGTTTTGTTTGTTCCGAAGTTTGAAAAGTGTTTCAGGCAAAATGGAAACAGTTCATGAAGGTCAGTCATTGTGTAGCTCAATGGACAAATCGGTGCAATTTCTTTGTTTGGAGGATAGAAACACATGCAGACACGACCGCAAGTAAACACAATTGCACACACAGACTCAGGTACTGGGATAGACACACACACACACACACACACACACACACACACACACACACACACACAACACACACATACACACACTCAGTCATGAACTCACTCACTCACACCAGGAACAATAATTAATTACAATAAACATTTAACATTTGTGGGAAACAAACACAGTTATAAAGGAAAGAGTTGTTTCAGTTTCAAGTTGTGAAGTCAATCACCAACAATAACTACAGTGGAATCCTGATAACTCTAAAACGGAGAACTCAAAAACACTGGATAACTCACAATAATGTTCTGGTCCCAGTTTAATCATTTCTATGTTAAAAGGTCTTTGTAACTCAAAATATTGGCTGTCTCAAAATAAAATGAATTAATAAATGTCAGTCCCTTCAATTTTGATCGATTTTCACTGATGTCTTCTATAAGTGATAAGTGATGGTGGTTTTTTTTTTCCAATTTTCTTTTATTAAAATGTTGGTTTTCAGAAAATACATTGTATCATTTGGATGTCATACATTATTAACACATATAACGCAAACCAGACTTCTCCGACATGAAGCAAGAAATCAGAACTTGAGCAATGCTAAAGCACAGTACTGTGCTGTGCTTACTTTTTTTTCAAATGTAAGGGTTATTTTATTTGTGTGTTTCAGAGATTATGACTCGCTGTCAAAGGAGAATGTCTATGACAACAATCATCTGGTAAGAATCAATGTTTCCCTTGTAATTCCAGCAAAGTGGTTAGGATGACCATTGCTCAGGGGATTGGCAGGGGCAGGGTTCTGGTGGAGGTGTTGACTTAAAACACAGTGAACCATAAGTGTTCCATAAAAACAACTGTGAACAATTTAACTTTTAGTGTCTTCTGCTACAGATGCAACTTCAACTTTTCTAGCATACTTGCTTGCCATGTGCAGTGCGTCGATCAGTTAAATACTGTATTCTATGGACTATAAGGCTATGCATCTTTCCCAAATGCACCTTACAATATGGCTACTAATTTACAAAGTAAATGTTTAATGCAAATCAGATTTATGTAAAATATGGGTGCTGCGCCTTATGATGTGAATCATTTTACAATGCATAAATTATCTTGATATTTGACTCGGAGACCGTTACTTTATTGGATATAAACCAGGCTGTGATGAGCTCTTGACATAATGTACAGCTACATTATGGTTTTAATCAAACACAGAAATAGATCATGCTGATTCTGTTCACAGAAAAAACCACATACCATATTTTTCGGACTATAAGGCGATACTTTTTTCCCCCAGACTGAGACCCCTGCGCCTTATAATATGACTACTAAAATAGTAAGAAAATATAATAACAGAATCTGAATTTTGTGTAAAATTGGGGGGGTGCGCCTTATAGTCTGAAAAATACGGTGAACAGAAATAGATCATGCTAATTCTACCTATGACAATTGTCACTGTGCGTGCAGGCCTTCACTGTGGCGGAAGAAGAACTGGATATCCCAGCATTCCTGGAGGCATCGGACATGGTAGCCCTGAAAACGCCCGACAAACTGAGTGTGATCACCTACGTGTCCCAGTACTACAACAAACTGTCCACTTTACCACAGTGTGAGTATAGAACGCATCATTGCATTTACAATGCAGGCAATGTTTGTATCAGTGTACATTGGACATCGTGGCCATAGAAGCTACGGTGTAGTCCAATGGTTTATGTCACTGTACATTGTCATGGTGGCCCCTACCACAGGCCAGTGTCAGTCACTGACAAAAGCCTCTTCTGTAAAGGCCATAGAAGCTACAGTGTGGCAATGGTGAAGGCCATAGAAGCTACAGTGTGGCAATGGTGAAGGCCATAGAAGCTACAGTGTGGCAATGGTGAAGGCCATAGAAGCTACAGTGTGGCAATGGTGAAGGCCATAGAAGCTACAGTGTGGCAATGGTAAAGGCCATAGAAGCTACAGTGTGGCAATGGTAAAGGCCATAGAAGCTACAGTATGGCAATGGTAAAGGCCATAGAAGCTACAGTGTGGCAATGGTGAAGGCCATAGAAGCTACAGTGTGGCAATGGTGAAGGCCATAGAAGCTGCAGTGTGGCAATGGTAAAGGCCATAGAAGCTACAGTGTGGCAATGGTGAAGGCCATAGAAGCTACAGTGTGGCAATGGTGAAGGCCATAGAAGCTACAGTGTGGCAATGGTGAAGGCCATAGAAGCTACAGTGTGGCAATGGTGAAGGCCATAGAAGCTACGGTGTGGCAATGGTGAAGGCCATAGAAGCTACAGTGTGGCAATGGTGAAGGCCATAGAAGCTACGGTGTGGCAATGGTGAAGGCCATAGAAGCTACAGTGTGGCAATGGTGAAGGCCATAGAAGCTGCAGTGTGGCAATGGTGAAGGCCATAGAAGCTACAGTGTGGCAATAGTAAAGGCCATAGAAGCTACAGTGTGGCAATGGTGAAGGCCATAGAAGCTGCAGTGTGGCAATGGTGAAGGCCATAGAAGCTGCAGTGTGGCAATGGTGAAGGCCATAGAAGCTGCAGTGTGGCAATGGTGAAGGCCATAGAAGCTACAGTGTGGCAATAGTAAAGGCCATAGAAGCTACAGTGTGGCAATGGTGAAGGCCATAGAAGCTGCAGTGTGGCAATGGTGAAGGCCATAGAAGCTGCAGTGTGGCAATGGTGAAGGCCATAGAAGCTACAGTGTGGCAATAGTAAAGGCCATAGAAGCTACAGTGTGGCAATGGTGAAGGCCATAGAAGCTGCAGTGTGGCAATGGTGAAGGCCATAGAAGCTGCAGTGTGGCAATGGTGAAGGCCATAGAAGCTGCAGTGTGGCAATGGTGAAGGCCATAGAAGCTACTGTGTGGCAATGGTTTATGTCACTGTACATTGTCATGGTGGCCCTCATAACGCCCAAGAAGCTTAGTGTGGCAATGGTGAAGGCCATAGAAGCTACAGTGTGGCAATGGTGAAGGCCATAGAAGCTACAGTGTGGCAATGGTGAAGGCCATCCCAGTACTTCTGTAAACTGTCAACACTGCGACAGTGTAAGCAACAGACAGCTGCAATGTACAATGTAGGCAATGCCCCGTGTCACTAACAATTGTCATGGTGGCCCTCAAAATGCCCAACAAGCTGAACATTAACCTACGAGTCCTGCTACTACATTCAGATACCTGCAGTTCCACAGTGTGAGATTAGAATGCACACAACTTGTATACCGCTTTATAGCAACATACATAAAATGTGAAATAAGAAACATACCTCTGATTGAACTCCACGCCTTTACCTTCAGTGTGCAAACGCTGAGGAAGCCAGGCGGACGCTTGGCGAAAGCTACGAGTGAGTAGAAACTGTATGGGTTGAGAGAATAAGTTTACGTTTTCTTCATTAAGAAACATAAAAATTAACTGAGCTGAAGACATTTATGTAAGCAAATTAGGCAAGAAAATGTTATTATAAGGTTATTTATCAGTTTTATGAATATTGTTTCTCGGTGGTAAAAGAAACCCATGTACAACTTGATTAGGTAATGCCCCGTGTTTCAGTGGGAGGCCCAGGGGTTCAAGGGAAGAAGTCAACTCCGGCGGTTGCTGCTCACGGAACCAAGAGACACCAGCCGGCTGAACCGTTGTCAGAGCCAGAGCCTAAGAAACAGCCGCCAGCCAAAAAGGTGAGCGTCTGTGCCGTCATCAGTCTGGAGATGTTTCACCTGAGAAATCCCTGCTGGGTCATTCTTGCGGTTCTTCCAAATCTATTGAAATGATAGAGAAACTATGGTAGAGAAAGAGTTCATGATTTTGATTTCCAGTCAACTGGGCAAACTTGGCCTGGACTTTTGTTTCGATCTCACAGAAACATTTGAAAACGCAATATTGATATTGCTTAGACATTGTTTAGTTGATATTTTTTACTCTCACTAGGAAGGTATAATTTTTTTCATATTTTGAACAGTGTTAATTCTGTCTTTGAAATCAGGGGAGCTAGGAATCAGCGCACAAAATATGTCTTCACATTTCAGGCATGGAAACTGCTCTGCCGATTTTTTTTCGCGAAATAGATCGATCTCCGCCACAAAAAAAAATTCTACGCCGGAAAAGACAATCCGAACAAAAATTTTAAAAAAAAAAAAATCTTTACACTGCACAATCTTCATTTCGCGCCTTTTTGCTCTTCCACCGTTGTCATTTCCAAGATGGCGTCCGCAGGCGAAGCAGGATGTGAAATGAATGCTTGCTGCCGTTAACACTGATATGTTAAAACTGAGGTTCCTCCGAAATCAGAATGTGTTGGCTTAACGCATCAAGGAGACCAGTAAAAGCTGAAAACTGGACACAAGCGTATTTCTCCCATTATGGCCTGGGAACGCAGAAGAAGAAGAAGACTGAGGGGTCTTAACTCAATTACTATTGTCTTTGCTGTGTGTGCAGTCTGAGGCAGGTGGTGTAGCTGGTTTCAAGAATAACAGGTGCAGATGTATCCGCCTCCATCATGCCTTTTGTGGTATCAGTTATTAGAACTTTGTAATGGGATATTGCTTTTATCCTATTTTGAGGGTCTAGATGTTTATCCCATAAGGTCGAAGGTCTTGAGAGATAGGATAAAAGCAATATCCCATTGCAAAGTCCTATTAATGGATATATACCAATCTGTATCAACAGAAAAGCAAGAAAAGGAAACAGGCTCAGACATGCAAAGAAATGAAGAAACATCCATTTTCACAACAATGGTCACAGCACACACACTGTAACACGCATTCTTGCGCAAAGAATATAGTTCAACAAAATAGAAAATTTAAACGCAAAAATTTCATAAGATGTACCAAAATTTAACGAATAAAGATAAACACAAACAGAAGCAATGAACTGAAACACTAACAACAATTGCAGTTCTTTCTTTAATCTTGTGAAAGCACCAACAATAAAATGTAAACAGTCAATGAGAGCGAGTCCAATTTCAACAAAGCGTAAAAAAGAGGGGAGTCGGCTTCAACAAGAACATCAATTATGTTGATGATCAGACATGGTAGCTCTTCGCGCAGGGTCAGTCGGCTCATTTTCTGGACTGAAGATGAAGTTCAACTGTTCTTGCGACAGTACAGCGTCCTCATTATTAACATGGACTGTCCCGTGATGACCTTGGATTGCTCTTCTGTGTTGCTAAATTTAGACGTAGAAGCGCGTGTCAGTAGGTTGAGTTCAGTAGGTCTAGGCCTAGATCCAAGGCTAGACATTCCAGTGACGTGTTGTGCAAGTCAAATGTGCTGCCCCTCTTCATCTTTTGCGAAGATGATGTGTGCTGGTAAACAGCCAAGGAAGAGACGGATTCATGTCCAGTTATTGCCATGATTTCTGTGGGTGTGTAGTGGCTTTGATGGAGCACAGTAGCTCCAGTGGCACGCACAGAATGGTTTGTGTAGATCTGTGACAGCTGGCACTGCTGACTCAGTTGAGGCATGAATCTTCTTGAGAGTGTTCATCCCCACTGGCTTCTTTGTGTACCAACATTTGTCATCGGCGCTGAGTTAATCCTTGGGGTAGCACCACAGCCTGTTGCAAATTCTGGGTCCAGCTTTGATAGGTACAGCTCGCGTTGACAAGACGGTAGTGATATGATAATGATAATAATGCTATGTAAAAATACATAACTGTGACGTCAAGTTTCTTGGCAACAGTGTATTCTTATACCTTTTACTCACGTGCATTTACACTAAGCCTATGGGCTAATGATACGCAAATTATATTAATGCTATGTGAAGTTATGATTTTATATCCCACTCTTGGCAGCTTTCTTTACCTCTCTTGAAGATTGTTATATTGCCTTTTAGCTTTCACCTGGCAATGTGTATGTCTTACTTTCTCTGTGTTGTGTGCAGTCAGAGGCTGGCGGCGCGGCAGCAGGGAGCAAGGTGAAGACCCTGGGGGACAAGTGTGCCATCTGCGGCAACAAGGTCTACCTGCTGGAGCGGCACGTGGAGGACGGCGCGCTCTACCACCGCTCCTGCTTCAGGCACAGCGACCTGTCCCCCACCAACAAGGTGTACACCCAGTCCCCCTTCCTCTCTCCCTCCCTGCACGCCAAGGACAGCAGGTCGCCCAGGTCCCCCTCACCTTCGGCGAACAGAGGGGGTGCTCTGGGAAAACCCCTCAACCTCCATAACGACAAACACGGTATCAAAAGGTCTACTGATAATGTCGCCAGCAAGGAACTCGACAGCAAATCAGAGGTGCGAAAATTTCTGTTTCCTAAAGACGCTGACTCCCAACACAAAGATAGCAAAGTGTCGAGCAAAGATTCAAAATCATCTGCGCGGGATGTTTCTAAGGAGAAGCCGTTTCAGTCATCCCCTGCGCCCAGTTTTGAATCACGCACAAAGTCCAAGGCTGTGTCTGCCCCTCTGGATGATGGGCACTCCAGCATGGACTTTCTGTCCACTGACAAGCACGCTCAGCCTGTGAAGTCTCCACAGAGACAGCTGCCCCTCATCTTCCAGACAGCCGGTTCTGCTGGGGGTGATGCACGGGACAAAACAGAGAAGGATTCTAAGGATAAAGCATCGTTGTTTTCCAAAACCAAATCAGACAGTAATTCCAAAAGCTCTGATCTTTCAGTGAATCTTAAGAACAGTTCAGTGTCCCCGAGACAAAAGCGCGGTGAAATATCCAGTAGTTCTGTGTTGACAGGGAGTAGCTCTAAATCAGAAAGTGATGTGATAGGAAAGCGAGTAGAACTTAAAACGCAGCCAGAGAAAACTGCATCAGAAAGTAAATTGTCAGAAAGGTCGGCCCCTGTGGCAAGACCTCGACAAATGGGCGTGAAAGTATTGCCTGGCACTTCTGGTGTGAAGGAAAACAGCGAAGTGACACCATCTGTTCCCAAAGCAAGCCCCAGGCTGAAGGCTCACAGCACAGACAGCTCTCTGAACCTGGACCCATCAAAGTCTCATTCAGCTCTTAGGAAAGTTCCTGACAGACTAAAGTCCCCAGTCAGGCCAAAGTCCCCAGTCAGACTTAAATCCGCTCCCCGAGAACAGTCACCCCCTCCATTACCCTCTTCTGCACCTCCCCCTCCATTACCCTCTTCTGCACCTCCCCCTCTTCTTGTATCCCCCCTCTCTGCTTCTGGCCCTCTCTCCCCTCGACACCTACCCACCCCTAGTTCTCCCAGGCCTGCCCCCAGAAAACCATCGACCTCTGCATCAGCCAGTCAGGATATTTCATCTCTTAACAAATCTTCAACGCCAAAATCGGCCTCCCAAATCGGTGACAGTCAGAAGTCCTCTCAATGCATAACTCTATCAAGCACCTCCAAGTCGAGCAGTTCATCAGAAAGCAAAGGAAAGAACGGGTTGTCGGTGTTCAGTGGCAAAGGCGGAGGTGACGGCAGCCCGCGTCGTGAAGAGCCCATGGACGTGGACACAGCCTTCAGCAAGGCAAGGTCACAGCACGGGGAGGACCCAGCGGCTGTGATGGTGGTGCCCAGCAGCAAGGAGCCGGAGAGCAAGACCCCCTTCACCGGCCTCCTCAAGTCCCTGGCTCAAGTCAGAAGTAGCCAGCCCGCCACCACTTCCTCCACCACCACCACCACCATCACCATGTCCCTCCAAACCACTGCAGGTGGTGGGAACAAACCAGCGTCTCAGAATACTTCCTCGCAGCTTGTTTCCGCCCAAAGCCCTCTCAGGCACAACAAAGAGGGTGTTGACAGCAAGTCAGCCTGGAATAAGGATAAAGAGAAGCACGTGGGTTCCTCTCTTTTAGATGGGTCTGTTGGTGTCTCAGGGACTTCAAATCCTTCTGCTATTAAATCTGCTGAGACAAGAAAAGAAAAGCCTCTTCCAATTAGTAAGCTTGGTGAGACTGTGACTTTAACAGTGAATACAGAAAAGGTCAGTGAAGAAGCTAGCAAATCAGTTTCAGTTGTGACAAAGCAGAAACAGAATGACAAACCTGTTGATCGGGTGCCCTTGTATAAAAAGAAAGCTGACTCCAATGTAGCTAACAGAACAGACAAATTCCGTGAATCTCCCAGAGGGACTGCCGAGAGAGACGTTTCTCCTAGGAAAAGTGCTGGTAATCAGGAGCGTCCCAAGTCAGTCTCCGATATATTGAGTGGGAAAGAGTTACCAAAGTCTAAGCAGCTAGCTGCCCAGCAGGAGCGTCCCAAGTCAGTCACCGATATATTGAGTGGGAAAGAGTTACCAAAGTCTAAGCAGCTAGCTGCCAACAAAGACAGTTCACAACCTCCCCCGTTCACCCAAGTGAAGTTGAAAGAGACTGGAAATTCAGCAGCTGCTAATTTAGTGAAGGAGCGCACAAAATCTGAGACAGACATTTTTGGTAAAAAAGAACTGTCCACCCCCACAGTGTCAGCGATTAACACAGACACCTCACAACAACCTCTGTTCGCTCAGGTGAAGCTGCGCGGCTCTGGCAATTCAACCCTGGAGAGGAAAGAGCGAGCTCAGTCTGTAGGCAACATTTTCGACAGCAGTGCCGCCCATTCCACACCGTCCTGGCAGCAAGAGGCTCAACGGAAAATGGCCGTGTTTAGAGATAACGGCTTTGTGGACCCGGAGACGAAGAAGCCTGTGGGCAAGGGTGTGGGTGACTCTAGTAAAGCGCAAGATAAAGGTGCAGGTCCTAAGGAGGACAGCTCTGCTGGGAAAGTGGAAAAGGGCCCCAAAAGAGCAGCTCCTCCTCGACCTCCTCCAGCCCAGGTTGTGGTTTCCCGGCCTTTGCAAAAAGAAGAAAAGGTACCCCAACCAGCAGAGCCCACAAAGAATGTGGAAGGGAAGGTGGCGAATGCAGGCAATGTGTTCAAACAGGACTCTTCCACCACATCTGGTGGGCTGCAGCCATCTTCAGGGGTTTCCACTGCCAACCTGAAAAAGAAGGAAGACAAGATGCCTGTCACAGGCTACCCCAAGAAAAGTGAAAACAAAGAAGGGACAGAAATAACAGAGACGCCTCTTCCTGTAAAACCTGAGCGACACCTGCACAAAGATAAGAAGTCTCAGGCGGAAGGGAAGTCCACCCCCGAAATCCCTAAGAGCAATGAAGCAGCTGCTGCATCCAAACCACAAACAGAAGTGACTGGAATAAAGAAGAAAATCCCCGTCATTGGTCTGAAAGTGAAATTGGATGAATCTCTAAAGTCGACGTCGTCACCCCCGTCCTCTCCTTCGCACACGCCCCCTCCCCGCCCCCCTCGCCCCAGTCCCTCACCGGCCCCGGGACGGAGGAAGATTTCTGTGGACGTGGACTTCGACTTCAACATGAGCAACTCCCTGAACAGGTCCAAGGAGGAGGGGCCCAAGCCACGCGCTGCTGCAGAGGTAACCATACCGCCTGTCCCTGCAAGGCCTCCCCTGCCTCACCGCACAAGTGTAAGCTTTCAATGTTTTCTGCTTCTACTTTCTGAATGTTTTTGTAATGTTCCAGGCCTCCCCTGCCTCACCGCACAAGAGTAAGCTTTTAATGTTTTCTGCTTTACTTTCTGAATGTTTTTGTAAAGTTCCAGGCCTCCCCTGCAACAGTGCACAAGAGTAAGCTTTCAATGTTTTCTGGTTCTCTACTTTCTGAATGTTTTTGTAATGTTCCAGGCCTTCCCTGCCTCACCGCACTAGTGTAAGCTTTCAATGTTTTCTGCTTCTCTACTTTCTGAATGTTTTTGTAAAGTTCCAGGCCTCCCCTGCAGCAGTGCACAAGAGTAAGCTTTCAATGCTTTCTGCTTCTCTACTTTCTGAATGTTTTTGTAAAGTTCCAGGCCTCCCCTGCCTCAGAGTGCTAGTGTAACTTAGCTTTCATTCTTTCTTCTTTTCTACTTTGTTCATGTTTTTTGTAAAAATAATTGTGGGATGAGTTATAATGTGCAAGCCATGAAGCCCTTTGATGAGAAGCATTATATCATGTAAGTGTTGGGTTGGTTTTTTTACCCCTGGCCTTGGCTTTTGTCATTCTTGATGTATGTTTTCTTTTCTCTCAAGTTTTTGTGGGATGACTTCAAATATGGAACTCATGAAAATGTCTGAAGAAGAGACATTATAAATATTGTAGGGTAAAGATGTGTGTACAGACTCCATCTGTATAATTATTATATCCTCCCATGAAACTGTCTGTTATTTAGTTATATGTCTGGTTCTTATGTGTGTGGGTAGAGTTCAGACTTCAATATCAAGTGTATTTGTCCAGTGTCTGTGTGGCCTTTCTTGGCAAATGTTTGCACTGTATAAAGTGTGTTCTAATTATATGCATGCCTGTCTGTCGTTTCCAACTATGACTGCCAGATACTTGTCTAGCAGAGGGGGCAGCTGCTATATTTGTGGGATGGGCTTATAAAAATTATAATGGAGAAGCCTTGCCCAGGATGCATCCCCACTCTTTTGGTTGAAAGGATTTGAGGATAGCTGGCTTTGGGGAAGGTCCACAAAAGGCCAACAAATCCCTTTGGCTGCAGCACTAGAGCCAGTGCAAATCAGAAATGCCCCCAGGGCTCCCAAACGTCCCGCAAGACAAGGGGTCCCAGGGACTCCTTCACTTACAGTATAGAGACTCCTAGAGGAGAGATAGAGGGTCCTAATAACATTGCGAATGCTAAAAAGAATTTTTATAGTGCATCCCCGGGACCCCCTGCACATTCTTTTATAGGGTCCTCTAGAATTATTGCACTTCATAGACCCCCAGATGGGGGTCCCTGGGAGCCCTGGCCCCTTATTTTGAGAGTCGTAGTCTTCCAGTTCCACAAAAGGCTAAGCTGTACTATGATATTCCAACACTCACTGTAGAAAATCATGTATTGTACAGCTCTCATTTACTATAGGCCCCTACTGCAGGCTAATGTCAACCAGTGATACAAGCCGTTTGAGTAAAGGGCCAACATTCTAATTGTCTGCTGACTGATGCTGTCCTGTCAGATGTCCCCTGGTCGGCTGTCGGCCATCGAGTTACAGCAGCAGCTGCTGGACATCGACTGCAAGCTGTCTGAGCTGGAGCTGAGAGGGCGCCACCTCGAGGACTCCATTCGCAGCGGTATGTACCAAGTCATCTCCCCTTTACTGCTGATTGTTTTGACAGCCAACGATTCTGTTCTTATCTTAGTCATGGATTTTGATGTTTTTCTGTTTGTGTGTGGAATGGTTTCCTGTTTGTTTTTTTGTTTTTTTATTGTGCTATATCTTGTAGAGTGTAATGTGTATATTTGTTTGTTAATCTAACCTAAGTTGAGTAGCAGTATTGTGTGCATGTACATGTTACTTTTGTTAAAAGTTGGTATGATAAAGGAATTTTCCCTCCAGAAAAGCTTAATTTGATCCTTGAAAATGCAAACTTTTGTGCTTTTTTAAATTTAATTCATATAATTAAAAACATGTTTTCTAGCATTTTCTCTGTTTTTAGTTCATTTTGAGACAGATTGGTGTGTGTGTGTGTGTGTGTGTGTGTGTGTTTGAGCCAGTATATGTATGTAGGATTTTTAACTGACGTTTAATGACAGTGAATTTTGGCATGGAAAATCTATAAGTTAGTTTAAAGCAAAATTGAAATACTTCCTGTGGTGTTGGAAGGTTTTTTATATCAGTTTTATAAAGGGGTGTATGTGGTTCTTGGACTGAACACAGATAAAAACTGGATCTTTTCCTTTTAAAAATTACAGTGTGAGGAGCTGTCCCTTTTCTCATAAAATGGTTCACTTATACATGCCTTACATCATCCTGAACTTGCCTCTTTTTGCCTTAAGATGTTGTCTTTCTTTTCGATTTCCACTGTAATATGATAGGACCAGTTTTGATGGTTGTATCTTGGTTAGTTGGTTTGGTTTTTTAATTTGCTGAGCTGCACACAAAAGCAGGGAAGACAAAAAATGGTAATGGTTGTAAAGCTGCATAATGAGCTATTGCTTTGTCATGAATGATGGAATGTTAATGAATGAAATATTAGAATTTATCTTCAGGATGAAATTAAAAGATATCCTGTATAGTCATTAGTGGGGGTGGGGGGAGATTTTGTTCAGATACAGTCAATCCTCTTTTCTTTGCCATTATATATTTTTCTTACTTTCCTTCATGTTTAGTGTTTTATCACTTTTATGGCATGCTTTCTCTGTCGAGCTCTGTTTGGGAGTATGGCTGCTTGAGGCCTTTACCTTGAGTTGATTACCGCGCATGTTCAAGAATGATTTGCTGTCCAAAGTTTTACTTTTCTTAAATCTGTTGCTGCTTAAAGGTTTGGGGGGTTCTGTGTGTGTGTGTTTACAGGTATATAAGTTGTTGTTTTTTAGTGTGTGTGTATGTTTGTGTCTGTGTGTTTTTGAGTGAGTGTGTGTGTGTGTGTGTGTGTGTGTGTGTGTTTACAGGTATATAAGTTTTTGTTTTTTAGTGTGTGTGTGTATGTTTGTGTCTGTGTGTTTTTGAGTGTGTGTGTGTGTGTGGTGGGTTGTGGGTGTGTGTGTGTGTGTGTGTGTGTGTGGGGGGGGGGGGGGGGGTGTGTGTGTGTGTGTGTGTGTTTGAAACATGTTTGTGTTATATATTTCTTGCACAGATTCTTTCCTTTGTTGGCTTAAAAAGTTAATTGAATTCAAACATTATTTGCTTTGTTGTTTTGATAGAAAGTTTGTCAGTAATTTTTAACTATAAATTTTAGACGCTTTTTTTTCTTGCTGCTTCTTTGTAGTTTGTTGATGTGTTTTTAAATATCCTTTATCATAGTAGCAGCTTGTGGGAGAATGATGCACATTAAAATGTGTCAGGAAAACAGAAGTCGACTTTCAACTGTTTCAAGGTTTTCTTTAGTGACTCTATTTTTCTTGTTTTGATTTTTCCATGAGAACACAATTTAAACATTCAGGACTAAAAGCTTTCAGGTAGACAATCAGTCTTCCCCAAACTTATCTCCATATCCCCCCCTCCCCCCGTCTACTAAAACTTTGAAAGAAAGCTACTTGTGTTTGAAAGCATACAGTGGGACCTCAGACAGTATTCCGACCACCTAACTGATTTGCCCAAACTGTCCGTAATTGCAAGGCGGTCTGTATACTGAGAATTCGTTCTAGTAAGAAATAAGAAGAGAAGATCTATTTGAAATAAAACTGCCCTGATTACGGGGGTATCCATGATACCAGGTTAAGGCGGGGGTTTGACTGTACTTTAAAAGGATACGAGTTATAACAGGGCGCTGTTTTCTCTGGGTGCTATAAGGCCAAGTGGCTTGCTTCTTTGCACAGGCTCCAACTCTTGATTCGGGCTACCTGTCTGTCCATACCTTGCTGTCGGTGACAGGTCGCAGGGAACCCAGGTTTGGCAGTTTTGCCGCACATGTGTTTTGTCACAATTTGCGTCACGTCGGTCACATTGTGGTTTTGATAGACACTGTGTTGTCTGTTTTCCCAGTGTCATCCCCCCCCCCCCCCCCCTCCCTTGAGCGTGTGTGTTTAGGAAGAGCATTGTGTTGCAGTTCTGTGTGGTGATTCCTGGCCACAGAAGTAACCTGCACCAGTTTGGGTCGGTTGTTTCACTCGGTTGTGGCTGTTAATCGATGTGTGTACACTTCGTTCTAAGCAACTGTGACCATTGGTGTCTTTGTCTCCATCACCCGCACCGTAATGTGAAGTGGAAAGTGGAAGTTAATCTCTTTTACAGCATGCAAAAAAAAGAAAATAAATAAATAAATAATAAATTTGGGTGTTTCCTGGTGTTGCACTGCCTCCAGGCATTGCTTCCAGGATCGTTCCCACCATCTTTATATATACTTATGTTCCAGACCGGAGGACGTTAAGCAGAATTTCCGTTCCGTTTTACTGCATGCAATGGCTGTGATGGGTCAATAAAGTGTGTGTTTGTACAGCACTTGACCTCGGGTCCAGTTGCCAGCTGTCTGTCAGTCTGCATGTCTATCTATTGATCTGTAAATGCATAGTTCAACAATTGTATCTGGTTATGTCAACTTAGATTCATATACATTATTTTGCGGTTTAAAAACATACTGTAGTATTGCTCTTTACACTGTCAGGTCTAAAATTCTCATAACTTTGAGCCCCCAAATCTCAACATCAAAGCTTCAGAAATTAATTCAAACTCCATGAGCTTAGCATCTGGTTCTGTTTTTCTTTGGACACAATTCTGGTCAATACCACGTTTCATTTATATGCAAATTAAACGGAACAAGATGCCCCTTTTTTGTGCAGCCTACTTCATGGCATGAATGTGATGAAAGGCATGTATCATTGTTTGGTCTCTTTCTCCCCCTTTTTTCACCTCTAACTTTTTGCAGATTCCTTAATCATTGATAGGATTCAATTTGACTTCTTCTCTCTTTTCTTCTATTTGGAGACAATGAAATGAATTGATTTGATTTGTGTTTGATACTCTACTGACATTTAGCCAATCTGAGAGTGATACCAATTCTGATGTTTTTGTGCTCTCGGCTGACTTCTGAATTGCTGCAAACTGATACTGGAATCAATATGTTTTAAGTTTTGGTTTGCTCTCGTTCTCAAGCTGACTTCTGAGTTGTTCATTTGCTGTTGTTGTTTTTTCTTTCTATTTAATTAATGTGTGCTAAATTTGTGACAGAGTAACTGAACATAACTTTCCATATAACATAGTTTTATCTTTTTGGTTGTTAAACATTTTGATCTGGTTTTATTATCGTTGTGATTTTGTGCCATGCATTGCTCTTAGTAGTGTCTTTGTAACTTTGGTTTTAGCTAACAACATAGCTCTAGTGTCTCAAACAATGGTTTTAGATGAGAATCCGTTAGTGATTCATTCATTCATTTAACGCATTCATCATATCTTGTCATCGTTTCCATCGTTGCAGATGCTGCCAAAGTGCTCACTTCAAGGTCATTTGTTTTGCTGGGGTAAACGTTTTTCATCCTGTTCCATTTTTTTAATATTATTATTTTCTCCATTGGTGTCGTCCTGGCATAGGCTTCCTTAGCGAGTCACACCTGGCAGGTTTTATTTACCTGGGGAGTTGAACTGACGTGTCTCCTGCATGAAAAAATTAAGTTTGTTGGGAGCAAGTGAGAGAGAGAGTTGTTTGTATGATGTGTTTTGTGCTTGTGTGTGTGCGCACGCATGTTCATGTCACTGTGTGTGTGTTGTAGTTCGATGTGTGTATGTGTGTTCTGTGTTTGTGTTTGTGTGAATGTGGTTGTGTGTGTGCGCACACATGTTCATGTCACTGTGTGTATGTTGTAGTTCGATGTGTGAATGTCACTGTGTGTTCTGTGCTTGAATGTGACTATTACTGTATTAGTGTGTGTGCCTGCGCACATAAATGTACAGTTTTTCTTTATAGGTTTTCTGTATGTCTGCCTTTTCGCCATTGTATGTTATTTTTTGTCTGGAGTCATTTTCTTTCTTTTTTCTGCTGTGTGCGGGTCTTCTGCATGTTTTAATATGTGTTAAATGTGCAAGGTTTGTTTTGTTTTGTTTTTTAAATGGGCATTGGGCACTGATACATTTTTCTACATTTTTCTTTTTTTATGATTTAAGCAAACATATTCATTGGTAAAAGTTTTGGACTCTTTTTCAGGGTTATGTGTGTGCATTGTTTTTGTCGTTTTTCCCACCTATCTCACTCGCTTGTTTTGTAGGTGTAGTGCTCGTATTGCCAGATCTATATATGTTTTCCTTGACGCCAATGTGATGTTACCTTGTTTCGCTGCTTGCCCTCCCTTTGAGTTTCATGTCTCGTTTGATGGGGGGGGTGGGGTTCTTTCTTTTTTTTTATTAAAAAAAATCAATGATTTCAATGTAAATTTGTTCAAATAAATTGTTTTGTCTTTTAATCAAGTTACCTAACAATGGATTTTTGATTGGGAGCAGAAATCTAACATAAAATGATAAATTGTACAAAGGAAAAATGGTAAATTGTGCAAAATTTGAAAATATTACATGATTATAGATTTTTATGATCTCTATCCTGCCATATGTATATATGGTTTTATTTTTCTTTATTTCATTTTTTTTAAGACTTTATTTTGTTTATTTTTAGCGGTTCTTTATTATATTTTGAATGCTTTAGACTTTTTCCAGTGTTTTAATCGTTTTTGGAAAAAATATCTTCTTTTTGTGGTGTTATGTTCATTATGTTTCTGTTGTTTTTAATATAATTATCCTTTTTTTTGTCTGTATATAACCCATATGACATGCTAAGGCAAATGATGAAACTTATAGATTTAATTTAAAAGTTAAAAAACAGCCAAAAGACTTTAACAGTAAGCAGATTTTTTTTTTAAATCGATTTTATTTTCATGGGATCAGATTTGCCCATTGATATTCATGACGAATTTAAAAATTCCAAAGTTGAAATTAAAATACACCCATCCAGCCCATCCTTTCACACACACACACACACACACACACACACACACACACACACACACACACACACACACGCACGCACGCACGCACGCACGCACATATGGGACATTTGTAAATACAAAATTAGAACAATTACAATCAGTATGAAACCAGTAAAGTCCCGATTTTTTAATAATTAAAAATAGCTGTAAAATAAGTAAAATAAAAAATAAAAAAATAAAAATATTTAAAACTATGGTTATGTTTATCAAATCACACATGCTGGGTTTGTGTGCCTTCATATGGCAACAACAAGGTTGATTTTCCCCTATTTTTAGGCTGCACAGTATGTTTTTTGTTCTGAAATAATAGAATGTGGGTTTGCATCTTTTCCTTATATCAATCTCCCTTTTCCCTCCCTGTTTTCATTTTGTTTACATTTTTTCTTGGAGTGTTTATTTTCTGATTTGGCAATCTAAGTAATCCAAGACTTAAACATCTTTTTATAGAAACATTTCAGCATGCTCATACATGCATACACTTTGATTCCTCATTTTTTTTAATGGAAATAATACGGCATAGTTTTCTTGATTATAAATATTAGGGATGAGTTACATTGTTACATTTTTTATCTAATAGTAATTGTATTATTGACTTAGGTGCCATCCAGTTAGCATGCATAACCTTAATCTTCCATAACAATGTGTGTGTGTGTGTGTGAAAATCAGAATTAAGTCGTGTGTGTGTGTCACTGTCAGTGTTTGTATTCATATATATATAACAAAGTGACATCCATAACCACATTTGTTGTTTTTATTAGTTCCTAAGTGGGAACTATTGTGATCGGGTTCGTGTGTATGTGTCTGTCATTCTGTCTGTAATGCAGTTATTTTAAAAAACTATGGGACAGATTTCAATCAACCTGGGTACATAAAGTATTCCCGAAGGAGTTTAGCTTTTTTTTTAAAAATGAAGCTAATTGGTAATGTCTTTCTGACGGAAGAAATGTAAGTATGACCAGAACTATTTCTGCACTATTTTTAGTGACGTTGTGTATGTTTTAGCTAAAAACTAGTAACAAACTGAATTATGTCCCTTTGCAATGATGGTTAGTTTTGCGTCCAATTAGGCGTTGCCTCTTATGAACAAATATATCTTGAAGACTTTGTCTTCCTGGTTGAAGATGAGGATGAAGTAGATGATGGGACAGGAGTCTTGACGTGGCAGCCGTCATGGATGATTCCGGAACATGTGCACCCTGGACTCACGGATAGACAGTCTGTTGCGGGAACATTTTGGACGGAGTCCGAGTCAAAGTCTTTCTGTCCTAGATGCTAGAGTGGAGTCAGCATCTGTGTCGCGGTAGGAGACTAAGCATTGTGAGACAGCCAAAGGTTGTCCAGGGGCTCCTGTAGTCCGCTTGTCTTGTCACTGGTTTTGATGAGCAAAACCCCCCCCCCCCCCCCCCCCCCCCCCCCCCCCCCCGCCTACTTTGTGTTTTTTCATTATTTATAAATTAAAAGTTTTAAGATTCAAATTTAGCACGTTTCATTTCTGCTGCAATGCTTTGGATGTTCCCTTGTTACGTTTTAACATTATGTTGGACTGTGATGTTAAAATGCAGTTGAGGAACCACATTTTGACACACTTGTCAGCTTCATTCAGAGAAAAAGAAAAGCATAGTTCAGATCCATATTTAATGTAGAAACAGCTTTATATAGCAACTAACCTGGTCATCACATTCAGCAGTGATTAGCTTTTTCATCCCATTGTTCTAGAGCTGTAGCAGACAACATAGATGGTTTTAAGCTTTAAAGTTGAATTACATGCATTTGTTGCTCATGAATGTTTTGATTTTTTTTTAAATTTTGACTTATGGTATTGTTGGGTTATGATGGCTTTATTGTTGACAACATAGAATGATAGACGAAGACGGCAATGATGATAATCATTATCATGGTCATTTGATGAAAATGATGATTGCATCATTAATGTAATAATGATGGCCATGTTGATAATGGTGATGGTCATGGTGATAATGATGATGGTCAAGATGATTACAGTGATGAATGTGGTAATGATGATGATGGTGATGAAGTCAATGATGATACTGACTGGGACGGTGTTCATGTTGTTGCTCAGTGGCTGCGGAGGAGGAAGATGAAAACCTGATGTTGGAGTGGTTCCAGCTGGTCACAGAGAAGAACGAACTGGTGCGCAAAGAATGTGACTTGGTCTACATGTAAGTTGAAGCTCTAATGCAAAAAGTATGTCTCATGAATGAATGGAGGTACCAGGAATCGGACAATCTATTCTATCATGTTACCGTTTCACTACGAATGAGTTATCTCTTCCAATTTGGAGCTAATGCCAATTACCAAAGACCAAAAAAGTCTTAGTCTTCACAAGACTAACTTACTTCCCTTGGTCTGGTTTAGCAATACCACTGAGCTGCTGTGGATCCCCTTCCTGACGTCACTTCCGGGGAGCCAACTTTGAATCATAATAAATTTTTTCCAATTGGAGCTGCCATGTTCTTTTTTGCTCTGCAAATTTAATTCATTTTCAAGCTATTTTCCTTGCCATTCTACCTTCTTTGTGTTCCCTTTTGCCCCTTGGGTAACAGGTATTGTCAGTGTATAATTTTAATTTGATTTTTGGGATCGAATTTTGGTTAAAGGAAAATTATTTGATTGTTGTTTGACACCGGTTTTGTGCCCTCGTTGTTAACATGTCGGACATCGGTGTCACTTCTGTGCCTTCTGCTTCTACTTCGTCGTCTAAGCAGTCTAGGGATGAGAAAGGGAAGTTCCTTTCTACCCCTACCCCTAGTTCTAGTTCTAGTTCGAAGAAAGAGTCTAGTTCTAAGTCTAGGTCGTCTTCTTCTTCTTCGTCTTCGAAGAAGAAAGTGCCCCCCCCTCCCCCCCTCCTTCCCACTCATTCTTCTTCTAGTACTTCTGCTGTGTCGGAGCCGTCTGTGGAGCAGACGGAACATGTCATTTCTTTAGTAGATTCCTCTACTTTAGTCTCCGATATGCTGGCAGAACTACAGAACAAGGGTTTAGTTTTGGTCCCGTCCTCTTCTTTGGTTTCGATGTCAGGTGGTTCAATGAGGCCCACCACGACTAGGACAAGTACAAAACTTGACTGTGACTCAGTACCATTGGATGAACCGCCAAGTTTGGCGGATGAGAACCTCAGAGACAGAGTGCCTTACCATTCTCGAAGTTTCGACGGATTTGAAACGGCTGTTTCAACCTCTTACTCGACGGACCAACTGGCCAGTTTGGAGAGGAAGACCGGCATACCGATCTTCTCAATGGATGAAAATCTCGACGGACACTTCTCTGACCGTCGGGAACGGACACGGACGGACACGGTACCGGTCTACGACTCCCGTTCACGTGAGTGTGTGATTCCACGGATGGATTCTCCCAGAAACTGGCAAATTCGTAACTCTAGACCTGTAAGTCCGCCCGGTTTGTCCGGGAGCGGCAGCATGGCGCGGGGCTGGAAGAAGTCCGGTCATGTGCGGTCCCAAACCGGTACCCGTCATGGGGACTCCGGCCGCCCGTGGGGCGAGGCAGATAACGGCTCCGTCACCCGTGAACCAATGAAACACGGTCACGTGACACTAGAAACTGCTACCCGTACCGGTAGCACCGTGCCCGTGGGCACTGTCGGCACGGACCGCATACGGACAACGTCCGTTGACCCGTCAGAACGAACTATGCTGTCACGGCGCAGAACAGTCTCTGCTACGGAGAGATTTTCAACGGATGAAACTCCGCATGGGCTTCCCTCTAGGAACTCTGGCCTGAGTCTACATGTTTCTCCGGTCGAAGATGATTTTCTTCCGCCTTACTCCGAGGATGACAGCGAATTTGACTCAGCAGTGAGAGACGAAGTTCGTCGGGTCATGCGCGAGAGATTTTCCGATCATCAACACCCTGGTGACGAAACAGATCAGGACGTTGATCGTTTCTCACGGGTGGAGCAGGGCAGCTTCTGTTCTGAGCCCCCTGTACAAGTGGAACCAGTTCCTTCTACCGGGAACTACCAAGGATACTTGGATATTCTCCGTCCATACTGTCAGGACATCAAACCGATGCCTCTTTCTGAGTCGAATTCCAGCAAGGAACAGCCACAGTTTTTCGGAGAATTACAGGCTCCGAAAGAAGCAAGACTTGCTCTTCACACTTCGCCGTTTATTCGCCAAGAGCTTCGACGTGCCGACTCTATTCTCTGGACTCAGCCTCAGATTCTGACCGAGGAGGACGACGGTCCCCCTCCACGTCAACCGGACCCAATTCCTTCTCGTGCGGGGACATTCCTGAAGAAAGACTTCTTCCCCCCGTTTCAGCTATCCAGTACCTTTGTGCCTGTGCCTTCGCACTCGAGTGTGTCTCCTCAAGAGAAACAATCTCTGGATTTTAGGCCACAGGGAGGACAATCGACGGTCTCTTTCTCACAGTCCTCGTTTAACAACTTGGAAAGGTCGTCTTACGCTGTTCTCCGAGCCGCTTCTCTCGCTACCTCCATGCTGCAGACTCTGTCCCAGATAGTGGGCTCCACCACAACGGCCAAACCAGAAGATTTCAGCCTGCTTGAGTCCATAGATGAACGTGCATTGGGTGTTTGTTTGGCTTCGCTCAACAAAGCAGTGAACTCGATTTCGTCAGTGGCTTCTAGCACCAGGGTTCAACTGGCTGCTACATACAGAGACTCTGTGGTCCGGGCTTGTAAACTCCGACTGGACCTCGAAGAACGCTCCACGCTACGTTCCTGCCCGTCCCATCCTTCCGCCACCTTCCACCCGAACACGGTCAAGGACGTTCTGGAAGGCTCCAAGAAACGGAGGAACGATCTCTCTCAGGAACAGCTCATGATGTGGGCTCGTAAGGCTGCGAGTCAGAGTTTTGCCGCTCCTCAACCTAAGCGCGCACGCACAGAGTTCAAGCCAGCCAGTCACACTCCCTCCAGGATGATGTCTTCTAGGGGTCGTGTTTCTCGCTTCCCCTACAACCAGTCTTCAGGTCAGCGCCACCGTCCCGCTTTCCAGCCCACTCCCCCCTCTTCAGCCCGTGGTTCCTCGTTCTCAGGACGTGGATCGGCTGCTTCGGGTCCGCCCCGATTCAGCCGTACCGCGTTCTCGGGGCGGAAACAGCCTTTTCATTAAAGCCCGCTCGATCTGTGGAGGGTCCAGGTTTTTCGGCCGATACAAGCGTTGGTTCTCTGTGGGAATGCCTTCCTTCATGGGAACGTTTGGTCGAAAATACTTGGATCCTTCAGGTCGTGCGGGCAGGCTACAGGTTCCAGTTTACTCAGGAACCTCCCCTGTCCTCTCACCCAATCTCCTTCCCAGCACCCCAAGACCGGGCAAAATTCGAAGCTCTCGACAAAGAAGTCGCCTCTCTACAGCAGAAGGGAGCCATCATTCCAGTGGCCCCGGTGGACTCGGGGTTCTACTCTCGCCTGTTTGTAGTCCCCAAAAAGAACGGAGAGTTTCGCCCTGTCTTGGACCTTTCCCCTCTGAACAAGAACATCCGCCTTCGCGTCTACCTGGACGACTGGCTTCTACTGGCGTCCTCTCGCGCACTCTGCTTGAGTCAAACGGAAACCCTGGTTCAACTGTCCGCTTCTCTGGGGTTTCGTATCCACGACATCAAATCGGATCTGACTCCATCAACCTCTTTCAACTACCTGGGCATGTCTTTCAACACCGTCCAGTTCACCGTTCGGCCGTCAGACAGCAGGATTCTAGCCCTCGTGGAGTCGGTCACTGCCCTCAGACAGAAAACCTCAGCTTCTGCCCGCCAGTTACTCCGTCTACTCGGGCTGATGGAATCAGTAGCGGACCTTCTTCCTCTGGCTCGGGTCCACAAACGGCCACTGCAACGCTTGCTGGCTCAGAGAAAGATCTCTCGCCTTCAGCTGGAACACCAAGTGATGCTAGGGGACTGGTTTCTAGAGGCAACCGAACAGTGGACAGACCGTGCCTGGGTCAACCAAACGGTTCCTATCAGACCTCTTCAGCAACAACTGTTCCTTCACACGGACGCTTCCAAAACTGGTTGGGGTGCACACCTCGACGACAGGGAGGCTTCAGGCAAGTGGACTCTCGCAGAGACACTCTTTCACATCAATCTGCTGGAATTGGAAGCGGTGGCGAGGGCCCTCAAGTCGTTTGCAGTTTGTCTCACCGGCAAGTGGGTCACCGTTTGCGGCGACAATACGACAGCCCTGTCTTACCTGCGCCGTCAAGGTGGAACACGATCGCCTGCTCTCTCGAGAAAAGCGGAGGAGATCCTTCTGTGGGCTCAAGCCAAACAAATCTCCCTGTCGGTGGAGTATGTCCCGGGAAAACTGAACGTTTTAGCGGACCAACTCAGCAGAAAGGGCCAGATCCTACCCACGGAATGGACTATTGCACATCAGTCTCTCCTCCCACTGTGGTCCCTCTGGGGGAAACCGCACGTGGACCTGTTCGCCACGAGGTTCAACTGCAGGCTGCCGGTCTACGTATCACCTATGAGGGACCCTCAGGCACTAGCGCGCAACGCCTTCTCGATGCCCTGGACAGGAATGTCGGCGTATGCATACCCTCCAACGTCTCTCCTACCCAAGGTACTCGAGAAATACAGCCGCGATCTACCCCGGCTGATCATCATCGCCCCATTCTGGGAGACCAGCCCTTGGTTCCCGGAGCTCACCAGCCTCTCACACGTTCCAAGCGTCCCTCTTCGTCTCACAAAAGACACACTGCTTCAGCCATGCACGGGAGTCGGCCACGCCAACCCCCAACTGTTTCAGCTGACCGCATGGCTACTATGCGGTCAGGCCTGCGAGCACGCGGACTCTCGGAACAAACTGTGGACTTAGTACTCAAGGCGAGACGACAGAGTACTAACAAACTATATGACATACGGTGGGCCTCATGGTATGGTTTCTGTTTGTCCCATGGCATTTCTCCGTTAGATCCTTCCGGTCCGGAGTTTACTCAGTTTTTGGCTCACCTCCACCAGAACCGCGGCTTATCCGCTCAGACGTTAAATGGATACAAGGCTTCTGTTGTGCATACTATAACGGTAGCTACGGGCAAGAGAAATCCTTCTTTTTCCTTAGCTATTGAACTTTCACATCTGATTGATGCAGTCCGCAACAAGTCTGTGTCCTCGGGCGTTCGCCTTCCTCAGTGGGATTTGTTCGTTGTTCTGTCCTTTCTTCGGGATCAATGTGAACCTTTAGCATCGTTGTCTTTCAAGTTGTTGACATACAAGACAGTTTTTCTATTGTCTTTAGCTACGGCTAGGCGGGTTAGTGGCGTCCATGCTCTTAGCGGTCTAGGTTCGGATATTGAGTTCAATTCTTCGGATCAATCCATGACACTGTCTTTTCTTCCGGAGTTTCGTGCTAAGAACCAGTCCGCTCAGGCGTCCTCTCCTTCAGTGACAGTTCAGAGTCTTTGCACCATTCTGGCTCCTGATGACACCGACAGATTCCTATGTCCAGTTAGAGCCCTTCGGTTATACTTGAAGAGAACTTCTCAGTTCCGAGGGCACAAACGACGCCTGTTCGTTTCACTGAATGACAAATACATGAAAGACATTTCGAAATCCACCATTTCTAGGTGGCTGATAGATGCTATAAAATTAGCATACTCAAACGCTGACAAATCCTTGCCCCAAAACCCCCTGAGAGCCCATGAAATTCGGGCTATCAGCTCCTCCTTGGCCATGATCAAGGGTGTGGCCTTATCCAGCGTCTTGGAGGCCGCCTACTGGAAGTCAGAGACCACGTTCTTGAACTTCTATCTACGACATTTCTCCGCCAGGAGACAAAATGATACCTACGGCATCAGGAAGCTGGTGCTGGCACAGACCCCTGTCTCCTTGGTCTAACGGTAATTTATGTTGTTATTGTTTATTGGGATGCATATATATGTATATGCCTGTTGGGGGAATGAAATTATATGTTCATACGGATGCTTCCGGTGCTATCACGGGGATACCCTGGGTAATCCCGCTTTTTGGATATAATGGGTATGAAATGTTTGCTCTTTGTTGGAAAGTTAAAAATTCAACAATGTTTTTTCTTACCCACCTCCTCGTTGGGAAACAACTCATTCGTAGTGAAACGGTAACATGATAGAATAGATTGGATGATTTTAGTTAATATAACTATCTATTCTATCTATATACTTACCGTTTCACTACGATCAAAGGTTCCCACCCACCTCCCTCCGACGAAAACATCGTTGCGAGTCGAGTAGTCAAAAAATTTATCATGATTCAAAGTTGGCTCCCCGGAAGTGACGTCAGGAAGGGGATCCACAGCAGCTCAGTGGTATTGCTAAACCAGACCAAGGGAAGTAAGTTAGTCTTGTGAAGACTAAGACTTTTTTGGTCTTTGGTAATTGGCATTAGCTCCAAATTGGAAGAGATAACTCATTCGTAGTGAAACGGTAAGTATATAGATAGAATAGATAGTTATATTAACTAAAATCATCCATTTACTTGCGTCAGGAATTGTTACAAAATACTGTGTAATAAAATCATTTGCATACTCAGAGCTACCAGGTTTTGTTGTTGTTGTTGACGTAATCTGGCTAAGATACTCCAGGGATCATCCCAACAGCCGAAGCTCTTGAACACTAGGGTAGAAGTGTATCAGCTTCACTTGGTTTAAGTTTTCATTTAGGCTTTTTATGTCTGGCAGATGTTTCATTCTCCTATCTCCCTCCCCACCCTCTCCTCTTCTGTATCATTCTATTTCACAGTGATGGTTGTCATTGTCAGTTTAGATAGCAAATAGGAACTCTTAATTTGTGTTCTGTTTATGTTTTGGACCAGATTAAATAGGGAACAAATCATTTTTCTTAATCAGTATAATTCATTGTCATTAAAATGTGAAGCAATGCAACATGATGCAACATGTCAGTGTATGGATTGGCATTAACCCTCTTGCATTCACATTTGTTACAGAGAAAACGTCTTCTAGTGTTGATTTTTTCACACACTTTCTGGAAAATCTGATTTTTTTAAGCACACAAAGCGCCATACAGTTACAATGGGCAGCTTAGGACGATAAATTGACCGCCAGAGGGCAGTCCAACCGTTAAGGGCCTATCACGCGCTATTCTTAGTTGGGCGTAGTGAGAGAGAGAGAGGGAGATGAGTCCCACCCTCTCTCTCTCTCTCATTGCGCCCAACTAAGAATAGCGCGTGATAAGCCCCTAACGGTTGGACTGGCGGTCAATTTATCGTCCTAAGTTGCCCATAACATCATTGCAAGTGGGAAGCTTCTTCATAGTGTGTGCATAACAAGCCAGAACTTAGTGTGTGATGAAAATGCCATCAGAGGGGGTCTCAGAGTGGGGGCAAGCTACAGGCGGTTTTGGGCGGCTTGAATACACAGAGGCAACTTCCGGCTGGGCGGTTTGGGGCGGAATAAATGCAAGAGGGTTAAGATATACTCCAGCCATAACAGGGAGGGAAGAAGGTTATGCAAGTGCTGTCATTGAATGTGCATCTATTGTGTTGATTTGTTTTATCGCTGCAAAAAGAATTTCTTGTAAAATGGACAATAAAAATATTGATTGATTGATTGAGCTGCAGCAAGTTTGCTGGTTCAGGCACCCTGTTTGTGGCTGTAATGGCATTGCGGTGCGCATGAAGTGAGAATCGTATTCATGTAGATCGTACTTCCCTGTGTTTTGTGGTGCAGATCCCGGGGACAGAACCTGGAGGATGAGCAGGGTCAGATCGAGTCCCAGCTCCACTACCTCCTCTACAAGGATGGTGGGTGCTTCTCTTCAACCTATGTGCCTGAATTTCAGATTTTTAAAGACCCCCCATGTCACGTGTCACATTCCCTCTTATGCTTGGAAGATTTCTTAAGATTTCTTACCAGCAATAAGAGGGAAAACACGTGAAAACCATGATTTTGACATGTGACGTGGTGGGTCTTTAAAGAATTCATAAGAAACCTGCTTTTCTTACCTTCCCATATTGTGTCCCTACCGCCACATGTCACTGCCCTTAGCTTCAAGAAGCTAATTCACCATCTGCCTTCAGCTTCAGGACCAGGTGGCCCATACTTTTCAGATTTTCCAATGTATTGTAGAAGCACCCATGATAATGTTAGAGTGGCGTTAGTGAGATGGGTCTGTCATGGGGAGAACCATGCCAAGTAACAAAAACTTGAGTGTCATTTGTATTAACTGCTGACCATGTCCCTCTTGCGTCTATGTTCTGGTTGATTGTTTGCCTTTTCCAATGCTCCCTTTAAGTTTAACCCTTGAAAGGTAAAACAGCCACCTTGCTGAGTAGATCCATCAGTTTGTACACAACTGTTAACTCCAACTTTTGGGATTGGTGAATGAAAGAACATTAGCAATGTATAAAGTTGTCTAAAAACCATTTTTTTTATAAAGTGCATTTTTTTTATAAACAGAAATAACAAGAAGAGATTTAACAGTGCAGTATTTAATTCTGCAACTTCTACGTGTAAATTTTAAATGTTATTTTCAATTTTAGAAATGTTAAAGCCGCTGCATAAGAAAAATCAGGGGGGTCTGTTTCAAGATAAATAGTTGATGCTTATAGTCCGTGAATTGCCGCTAATTTGCGGTATTTCTTTCTTTGACTTCTTCTCTAATGGTTCTCTATTGCAGAAGGCGATAAGTCGTTTGAGGAGAAAGAAGAGGAAGAGTACCTGATCATGCGGAAGGTGGAGATCGTCAATCAGCGCAACACCATCGTGCTGAGCATGGACGAAGACAGAATCAGGTCAGGCCACTTGCTTTAGACGTCTGGCATCGGTTGCTCTTGTTCCATGATTTTATTCCAGTTATTGAAAGCCAAGCTTTTGTGTAAGGCCGTATACACACATAAGCGGATATTCCATGCGGAAACCCGTGCGCAATCCATAAATAAGTGAAACAAAGAAGGGAAAAGATTTGCGCACGTGTCCGAATTTCCCCTATATGCGTAAGCTTATATCCTTCTTTCTTCCACTTATTTAGGGTTTTCCGTACGGAACTTACGCGTCTAATGTGAACCCGGCCTTAAACCTTTCCAATGCATGTCAATGAAAGAGCTTAAAGGATTTGCTGGAGTGTGGGAGTAATACGTCTAGTATAGGAATGTATTGAAAAATCTACTGAAGTTGATTTTAAATGTTAGCTCACTGTTGGTTAAGAGGAGTGTATAGTTGTGTGGCAAGAGCAGAGTGTGTTTAATTGGTGTTTTGTTGTTTGCTGTTTTTAAAGAGGCCTGTGTAAAATTTAGAAGAGCAAATTCATTTATCAAATGCGTTATCAAGAGTTAACCCTCTTGTGCCTGACACTCTGTGCTCTCTATCACCTCTGAAATCCTAGCCCAAGGGACGTCACTCCGTACAAAAGGGAGGGTAGCGTCAGAAAAATAATAAAATAAAATATACCCTAGCAGATTTTGTGGGTTTTTTTGTTTTGAATGTGTTGCCGAGATGTCTGTCTGATTTGCAAAATGAATTTCAAAATGTTATAGGGATGCATGGCTCCACACAAAAAATCAAAATGCCAAAGTGTATTCGCAAACTGCATTCACTAGTCATTCACTGCCTACTTTTGCAGACTGGTGACGCCTAAGACGACTGAAATGGAAATGTAGATCAAAATCATTCACTTACCCTTTCATTTCACGATTTTATAATTCCTATCTTTCACAAAAAAAGGAATTTTCATCGCTGTCATCACTCAGTGGATGCAATAACGACTCATCATCCATGATGTAAAAGTCGGGAAAATGCCGATGTCAGTAACACGACTTCAAATATTCGCATCGATCGAACAAACACAAGCTCGCTGCCGAAATAGGTCAGAATACACTCCTTACTCATCACTTCGCGATCTCATAAGTCCCATCTTTCACAAAAATACGACTATTCATCGCTTTCCTCAGTCAATGGACGCCATAACTATTCGTCATCCATATTGGAAAAATCGCGAAAATGCCGAAGTCGGTCACTAATTTTCAAAAATTCATATCTTTCAAACCAATCGGCCTAGAAGCCATTGCAAGCAACAGGACGGAAGTGTAATCTATAGCGAAAGCGAGGCTGAAGCGCTCACGTGACTGCCATGTGATAGAAACAAAATGGAAGCGCCCAAACCGGCCACGTGGAATCCGTACGCTCCTGAACGTTCTCGGCATTTCCGATCCGGTTTTTTTCTGAACGTTTGCGAACGTTCACCGCACAAGAGTTAAAAGAGTTGGCTTACATTTTGTTAATTTTTGTGTGTTTTTGTTCTTTTTTGGTTTGTTTCTTTTTTTGTCGTTAATTGTTTGTTGCTTTTGGTCCTTGTTTATTCGTTTGTTTCTTCAATGGTGGCTGAGAAACACAGCAGAATTGCAAGATTTTAAAAATATAGATATGTGAAAGAGTGGGCTCATTTATTGTGATGATTATTAATAAAGAAGGTGTGAGGTTGTAATGAGAAGTAACAGCTGCCAAATAGAGAAAATGACTGTTTTTTGTAATCAGTAGACCTTGGTTAATTGTTGCTTATGAACAGAGTGTGATTACAGGTACGAAGAGGAGGACCGGGACATCGCTCATATGCTACAGGTCAAAGGTAAGCCTTTCTCAACAAGTAATGCCACTCATGGGGATACTGTGGGATCTTTTGTACAAATAGTTCCCCCATCTTTTGGAAGTTCTGTGCTTGGAACTTCCTCTAATCTGTCACTCTCTTTGACTCTGCCTTTTCCCTTTGATTTAAACAAATTTTTATTCCAAAACAGCAGCAGTAGAAAATACATGATTGAGAGTACAATAAGCTAAAAACTTACACGAAAGCTTATATGCCTATTCCCTTTGCTTACTCTCATCTAGTATCGTTCTGCCTTACTGGTCCATTCTCCTGCTTTTGTTCTAAAAACTCTTACAAAGATTTTCTCCGGCCAAAGACGGACTTGTTGGGCCTAACTTTTTCTTAGTTAGGCGCATAATGGCAGCATGATGCACCTGCACTCATATGACAGGGAAATGTCTGAGTGATCATTGAAAAGAGAAAAAAGAAGAGGTTATGAAACAGTTGATGAGTGTAGACCGTAAGTCACACTAGCACGCATTGATTTGTGGTTCATGAACAAGCTACTATGCTCTCTAAAACATTCGTTCAAATCTGTTGTCATCTTTCGAATGTGACACTTACTGTAACTTTGGGAGTCATGTTATCTTGTGTCTTTCTGTGTTCATGTTGTACGTTTATTGTGTTTTAGTAAGTAATTTTTAATCTGTCATCTCTGATGGTATGCGGATCATGTAATTTTATGTATGTTCCTTCGACGCGTATTTTATACGTTCCTCGTCTGTTTTTCACTTCATATCTTGTGTTTTATTTATATTTGAATTTGTAAAGCGCATTGAGCATGCTTCTTGAGTGGAATTGTATCACTATAGCAAATAAAGTTATTATTATTTTGCAATAGAAGGGGTTTGGAACAGAGTGCAGTATGTTCCATCAAGACTAGCGAGGTTATGGGATCCGCTTTTTTTATGCAAGTTGGCATCAACTGTGTTGAGCTTTTCGGTGAACAGAATTCTAGCTTTTTGTACTGAGTTTTACAAAAATTGATTGGGTGGTGTGGGGTTTTTTAGTTGTTGTTTTTTAAGAACATATCTACGAACCGAGCACAGTTGACTGCTAAACAAATGGATATATTTTATCTTCTGAATTATAAGCCGCTGTTTGTGTGTTTTCCTGTAACTTGGCCCTCATGGCTTAAGCAAAGAGAAAAAAGGAAAGTTGTAGTTTAGACACACTTCAACATTCTGAGAAGCAACATTCTGCTGTCCCCAAGAAAGGGACAGGGTTAGGATCAGCCTAGAGTTATTGTCAAGAAACCGAAATAATCAGTTATAGACTGAGATTCATAAGCATGTGGGGGTTGTTAAGACCACAACTTAGCCGAAAAAAGTAGGCTGTATCTGATATTGTTGTTGTATTAATTTGAAGTTGGCTGGTTCTTAGTACCTGATAACTGTTATTGTGCTTAGTGGCAAAACATGCAATTTTTCATGTATGAGTAGATGTTTTGATTTTGGGGGGCATTTTAATAGATTTTTTTAAGCTTTAGAAGAGAAGTGTTGGTTCCTCAGGTGAGGAGAGATGTGGGTTTGGGTCAAAGCTCCTAAAGAGAAGAAATTTGAATACACTGTCTTCCTCATGTTCTCATCCCTTGTGCTTCTTCTTCGCCATGCTTCGCCACAATCAACAAGTGTTGGTATCATTTATGTAGAGTTACATGAGTTGGTATTTCTGTAGAGTTACATGCTTTTGCCTTGTTTGTTTTCACTTGTGTTAAGGTTTTGGATGATTACTTCCTTTGGTTATATCCTCTGTCTTTTTGTATCATCTTGATCATAGCCTAATAATCGTTTTGGCAAATAGGCAGTTTAGACACCCTCTCATGTTTATGGGTTTCTATCTCTAAAGTGTGGTTCTTTCAGTGGTATGAAGCTAACCCCAACTAACAAAGTTCAAAGGTTCATTTCCGAAAGCCCCTTGGGGGTACATAGGAAAAAAAGAAAATGAACTGAAAAGAAATCCTATCCCTTTCCCGAGCAAGGCAGAATGCTGCTGCTTAGTGAAAACTGTCAGTGAAAAAAATTGGTGGGGGGTGTTTAAACTGCAACTTTGCCCATTTTGTTCCCTTCCATTAACCCTATGCAGTGCCTTTTGGCGTTCTTCTCCAGAAAATCCAAGTTTACATTGGTCATTTTTATCTCATTTCCTTCCACCTGCAGGCTTCAAGAAGGACGGCGGCACACCACCGGCCAGGGACAGCGGCACTGGAGAAATACGGGTGGGATCTTCCAAGTTCTACACCTGAACGGAGGAAAAGGGTGCACGCCACTGGTTGCCCCACGTCCATCCCCGCATGCTTTCATCCCATTTCCAGAATCACACGCAACGTGCGGTTGTCTGTGCAACACCAGTCACTGCTGGATGAGGATATTGCAATGCTGCTGTTGTCGTTCCATTCATCTGTGATGTTCATGACATGTTTCTGGGTGGGGTGGGGTTTTGTTGTTTTTTCTCTCCTATTACATTCCATTCAAATGGCGTCCATGTATTTTTTAGCTGTGATCTAAGCACAATGAAGAGTTCTTTCACTGTTACAGTCCCGGCAGTTTGCAAGAAACTTTCAATGGTCGATTGCTGTTGTTGAGGTTAGAATTTACTGAAACTGTTATTTTTTGTTGTTGCTGTATTTTTAGAAAAATAAGTAAAAGAAAATGACAAAGAAACAAATTCATCAAATTCAGTTTGTCTATGAAATTTTTTTGGGACTAGGTTTTGTTGTTGTTGTAAAGCTTTGTTTTGTTTTCTTCCTAATGTTAAATTTGCTGATCAGTAACTCGTTTGAGGAAACTCTGTGCAGCTTAGCAAGCTAGTGCTTCACAATCATGCTTGCACGTTTTATTGTCGTTACTTATTCTGCCCCACATTGTTGTATTGCCACTGGGTTCATCGTTATTGTCGTTGTTGCTGTCATTGTTATGGCTGACTTTCGTGTATGGTGAGATGAAATAAATTCATTTGTTAAAGAATGCCGTATAAAACGTTCAGGTCCCATGAAATGTCTGTAATATCACGTGATAACCCGCAAAGTGTACGGGCTGGGTTACTTGGAGAGTTACAGTTTGTCTCCCAGTATCATTGTTGTTGTTGCATTTAGTACTGTGTGTTTGGAATTTACCATGTTACCATGATTTTCTTGAAAAGAAAAAAACATCAAAGCAAAACTTTCAAATCTCTCAGTCCTTAAATTGTTTTCTTGCTCTTCATTTTCTTGAAACAAACCCCCACTCATTTTTTTTTTTATGTGTCTTTGTATTGACATCATCTAATATGTGCCTTGCATGTGTCGTGTTGTGCCATGGTTGCCTTTAAACTATCCTGTTAATAATGACGTGCATTTCGCAGGGTGAAAGTCAAAAGGTACTGTTATCCTTCTTTATTCCCTTATAGTGTTAGTACAAGTAAGCCGCTTCTTCGTGCATATCTTTCTGATGTTCCAATTCCAATCTGCATTTCATTTTGATGAGTACAATCTTACCTTTTCTTCTTTGTTACTGTTAAGCTGTTAACTACATTCATCCGCTTATGTATTCCATCTGTTTTTACCGTCCCTTTTCTTTCTGTTTCATGTTTTTATGCTCCCATTTTGTCCCTAGTGTTTCATCGTAGCCATTTTGTCCCTAGTGTTTCATCGTAGCCATTTTGTCCCTAGTGTTTCATCGTAGCCATTTTGTCCCTAGTGTTTCATCGTAGCCATTTTGTCCCTAGTGTTTCATCGTAGCCATTTTGTCCCTAGTGTTTCATCGTAGCCATTTTGTCCCTAGTGTTTCATCGTAGCCATTTTGTCCCTAGTGTTTCATCGTAGCCATTTTGTCCCTAGTGTTTCATCGTAGCCATTTTGTCCCTAGTGTTTCATCGTAGCCATTTTGTCCCTAGTGTTTCATCGTAGCCATTTTGTCCCTAGTGTTTCATCGTAGCCATTTTGTCCCTAGTGTTTCATCGTAGCCATTTTGTCCCTAGTGTTTCATCGTAGCCATTTTGTCCCTAGTGTTTCATCGTAGCCATTTTGTCCCTAGTGTTTCATCGTAGCCATTTTGTCCCTAGTGTTTCATCGTAGCCATTTTGTCCCTAGTGTTTCATCGTAGCCATTTTGTCCCTAGTGTTTCATCGTAGCCATTTTGTCCCTAGTGTTTCATCGTAGCCATTTTGTCCCTAGTGTTTCATCGTAGCCATTTTGTCCCTGATTTTTGTTTGTTTGTCGTTTTTGTTGCTGTATATTCTATTTTCTATTTCATCCTTTCATGCGCTCAATTTATTTCCTATATACAATTTTTTTTTTCTTAATAGAAGAAACTGTCTGAGTTAACTTGTAACAGTAGAAGACATGTGGGCTCCAAGTTCTGGGTATTCTTGATACAGCATTTTTTTCTCAATTCATGTCATTTTGTTTTAAATTTACTTCCCTTCATCTTTCTCCCAGGCTTCATTTCATTAATATTTGGCACTTGTATTCTCAAATTCTGAGGCCCACACTCTTAAAAGAAAATGGCACTATGTGTACGAACTGGAGAAAGTGGTCCAGTAATTTTTTATAGACGATGATGCTGATAAGGAGCCAATATTTTATGCAAGTTTTAGTAATTGCAGTGCAAAAATTGACATAGACTCAATCAGCAATACTGTTGAAACAGAATCATGAACAGTGGTGAGTTTCTTATAATTTCTTTTTATAGGCAACCCCAAGCCAGGAGTGATGTCGATTGAGGTAGCAACTTCTTAAAGGGATGAAGTATTTTGTGACCCAGTTTATAAAAACAAATTTTTTAAACTCACTCTCAAGGTTGTTACTTTCTGCACATATCACTATTGTGTTCACGGTTACGAACCTATCCAGACAGGTCTAGTGTCATATTTTGTACCTCTTGGTAGTATCCATGTGCCTTACACTTTATTTGGGGAGATATCAAACTTCTTTGTCAGTTTTTCATCGTCAAGGAATCGTTGCTGTTGTTTGGTCAAGTGACTGTGAGTCTGTGTTCATGATCATTGTTTTTCCTTTGTGATCCTGTGAACTTACTTGCCAAGTATTGGTTTATTTCTTCAACACCGCTAAAATGTTGGTTTTCAATGTTTATCCAAGAATAAGTTAAAAATACAAAATATTTAATCGAGCGAGCGAAAAGGGTGTTTTACGTCCTCTTGGTCTGAATCAGACACATATGGGACATTTGTAAATACAAATATGGTGGGAACAATACTGGAGGCAATGCCCAGAGGCAGTACGAAACCAGTAAAGTCCCAATTTTTTTCATTAATACAGATAGCTGTAGCGGTGACCATGCCTCGGTTAAACCTCATCGGCTATGGCACCGCCACAAGTTACTTCAATGAAAAATATTTAATCCCTGGACTGCCAATATAATGAGTCATGCTTGATGTCATTAAAAGAAGGGGAATAACTCAGGGATATTTCTTTTTCTTTTCTTTTCTAAAGAGACAAGGGGATTACTTCTTCAGACCATTTTTTTTCCAAATTGACTAACTGTTCTCTTTTTTGTTTTATAACTGTTTTTGTTTTCACATCTTCTGTGGCAGTCAACAGATTAATCTGCTGTGAACTTTCTGGTTTTAAAAAAAATAAATTATCTCTCACTTTCCATGACCATTCACATGTACGCAAAGAGAGAATGAGACCAAATTGTGAAACCAATTTGTTTGGTTCCACTTCTTTGAAGAATCCTTTCTTATGCATCCATCATAAATCATTTTTAACCCGTCATAAAAATGTTAATGACATGAAATTATAACAATTAACAAAATAAAGTAAGTAAGACTAATAAAATGTTGGTATGAAAGACAGCATTTAGTTTTTTGTTTTTTTTAAATCTTCCCAATTTTCTCCTTTGAGCTCCTCCAGGAGACCACTGAAAACCAGACACATACATACCTTACCCATTATGGCCATATAGCCTGGGAATGAAGAAGAAGAATTTAGATAATATTATTGGTCTTTATTGTTTAAAGGTAATTCAAGTTGTATTGGACAAGTGAATTTGCATCTTTTATTAATTCATTCTGACCACGTCTCTTTCTTCCCTATATAAAACATTGTACCTTTCTTGGCTCGGCTGCATTATTAGGCCCCAGAACACTCCAGTATTGTGTATATATAAACACTCCATTTGGTGCTTTAAATTTTAAATTAATATCACAATTCATCGACTTGTGTCTGTATTTCTTCTAGGAAAATATGCTCAGAAAATATTTGGTTTTGTGCATTTGATAAGAAATTTGATTGACATGATTATTGTAAATGATAATAGTTTATTATTAATAAAGACATATACATTCAAACATTCCATTGTTTACAGTAAAAAGACTTGTACAATATTTTGTTATTGTTTGTTCCTGTTGTGGATTATTATGAAGCAAATTTTTTAATTTGTGATGACATCTTCTTTATATGTTTCTTTTTAATGAAAACATTATTTTCCTGTGTTAAACTCTGTCTGTGTGGTGTGCGTGCGTTGCTGTGCCCCCACAAGAAGGCATGCTTGTTTGTGAAAGAACGCATCTTCACATGTTTGAGTATATACCTGGTATTCATCCTGACTTTACATTTCTGGGTTGGTTTTTTTAGAAACCATTTCTTGGGTGTTCTAAGATTAAATATATGAATCCTGGCTTGTATTTCATTAAACAATATTTTGCTGATTTGAACAATATACATTGCCATGACCTTTCCTTGTGTTGACACAAAAAAGTTGGATGATCTGTTTTCACAAATCTATATTTCTAGTCACAAGTCAGGGTTTTATGATTTTTCTTTATCAAATCTACTTTTTTGGTCTGTAAAAACCAATTGAACTCTTTAAATTATGTTTTATTGATATATTTTAATTGACAAATCTATATTTTTTATCCAATAATAAAAGTCACTGACTGACTGTGTGTTCAAAAGCTGGTTGCTACAGTATGAAGACCTATAGCTGCATGCCCTAAAACCATCAATGTGACCCAGCACCACGAAAGGGACATTAAGTCGCTGAGCTATGTTTCTCACAACAGACTTGCAAAGTCAAAAATGTCATTTTTGTCAATTTTGAGTTACGGGTATTTTTGTGTTCTCTAACATCTTATCTTTCATATCTATAAAGGATAACCTTTAATATGATCTCTAAGTGGTCTTATAAGTGTTTTAAAATGAGTAGGTCAATGCATTTTCTTCAGCTGGGCTGGACTTTCTCAAAATGGCCGACGATCACCCTACTAAATTTAAATGCTTATAACTCTAGAACGGAAAAAGATACGAGAATGGTTCTTGTATCATAGAAAGAGAAGTTTTGTCTGAAGTTTTCAAATGTATAATTTTCTCAGAATGGTCAGTTTGACACTTTATGTCCCTTTCGTGGTGCTGGGTCACATATATTCTTGATTTATAATTTCTCATGACCAGCAGAAGCAATGTAAAAACAGTTTAAATATCAAATATAGTTCCCTTCTGTGTTTTCAAAGGGCAAGTGCACATATTAGCTGAACCCCATCTGCATATCCCATCCGCAATCTGCATGAAAAAATCTGGAAGTAAGAAGTATACGGATGGGTTTGCGCATGGATGTGTACACGCCTTCATATCTCTTACTTCCACATTTCTTTTGCGGGTGGGATATGTGGATGGGTTTGCGCATGGATGTGTACACGCCTTCATATCTCTTACTTCCACATTTCTTTTGCGGGTGGGATATGTGGATGGGTTTGCGCATGGATGTGTACACGCCTTCATATCTCTTACTTCCACCTTTCTTATGCGGATGGGATATGTGGATGGGTTTGCGCATGGATGTGTACACGCCTTCATATCTCTTACTTCCACATTTCTTTTGCGGGTGGGATATGTGGATGGGTTTGCGCATGGATGTGTACACGCCTTCATATCTCTTACTTCCACATTTCTTATGCGGATGGTTTTCTGCGTATACGTTTACACGCCCTTACAGTAATTGTCATTCACAGTCTTTAACCCTTTCAACGCTAGCCATTCTTCAGCCAAAATGTACCATTAAACTTACCTGGGTAGAGAAAAGATTTTGTCTGCAATATTGGGGATTCCTCTGTGACATGTATAAAATAGGGCCTGTCCTTACCTCCCAACATTAAGAACATAAGGTCGCTGGATAACAGACCCTCATTTGATGCCTTTTAGTGACATGGGTGTTAACAGTGTGGTGCCAAGAGGCGACAGTGGCGATGAAAGGGTTAACCCTTTCACTACTAAAGTCGCATTTTAGCACCACGGTGATTTAACACCTATGTTACTAAAAGGCATCAAATTAGGGTCTATTATCCAAAGACCCCTTTGTCTTAGTTTTGGGAAGTAAGGATAAACCTTATTTTATATATGTCAGAAGAATCCCCAATACTGCAGATAGATTTTGTTCTCTACCCAGGTAATTTTAATGGGAATATTTGGCTGAAATATGGCTGGCGGTGATAGGGTTAATCAGACTTGTTTTTGTTTTATCTTTTTAACTGACAAAGGAAGCGTGATGACTTGTGTGCATAAACAGCCTCTCTTCAACATAAATTTCAAAATGATTTGCTTGAAGGTGCCTGAATACTTTTTGCGCTTCAAATTTGAGCTGAGAGAACAATAATGTGTTTTCAGTTTGGCTGATAGTGTTTTCAGTAATAATTATGTGTGGTATGGCCTTTTGGTTTGCACCATGAAATAGTGTACATAATCATGCTTTTTGTATCATTTTTTATGTTGGTTGTTTTGATTGCTAAAAAAACAATTTGTGTTGACAGTTCTGTTGGTAGCTGTACCAATGAAATTTTGTTTTTATTATGGATATGCTTGAGTTTTGATTTTGCTGAACTAACTTGCTTGGTGCTGGATATTCAAAACATTTATGATTACCTAAATGGACCATTATATAGTGTGTGATGAAAGAAGCCGGGCCTATTCATTGCTATAGATCTTTTGGGAGCGTTTTGTTTGTCAAATTTGGTAAATTTCTGTGAGTTTGCGTGTTTTCTTTGATTTTACTTCCTTCCACTAAAAGTGATTCAGAGGTGTGTGTGTGTGTGGTTTCTTATTTTGTTTGGTTGTTATTGTTGTCTTGCTTCATTCTTATAGTCATTTCCTTAAATGCGTGCACTTGCTGAAATCCGTGTACATTTATCCTAAACAGCTCAAGTGTTCATAAAACTGAATTGGCCCTCACTATCATCAAAGATATTCTAAAAGGGTAAGATGGATTACTTAAAAGCTCGGCGAACCGGGCTGATAGAGTTATCGTTAGTGCGGACGTGTACACTATTCACAGTGGAGGCTATCCAAAAACTCGAACTTGAACGGAGAATTCAACTGGCCTATCGATGTGTAAAATGTGTCACGTTTCAAAGGGACATAACCAGTGTTTCTGTCCTCACTACTCATATATGGAAAAGAGACTGGATGTTTATCTTCCCCTTGTCTTTGTCTCTATTTTCTTCTCTTCCCCCCCCCTTAAACCTTGACTCCATCAATCATTTCTACTGTGCTCATTTGCGTATAAACATGCATATATCAATACATGTGTCTACGGATGTTTATTTCATAATATGCCATTCCCTTAGGCTGTACATACATTTTATTTAGGTGCGTTTCTCACCACGTTTACTCACGTTGTGTGGAAGTTTTAATAATGTATATTTTTGCGTTGGCCTTTCCATGCTTTTAACAATAATTTATGTTTATGCGGCAAAAGAGGCATTGGTGTTCAGCTTTATCTACCATTTTAATATTTTGAATTGTAAGTATTGGGGTCCCACATATAGTAACATAATTTTTATGAAGAAAGAAAGGTATTATATTTTGTATATAATGTTTAAATTGTAACATATCATCTAAATTGGTAAAGTGCTTAGCTGATTTTTCCCATTTGCAAAATATTAGTGTGTTTTTTGTGTGTTTTTTACTATTTCAATCTGTCTGTTGCTTACCATGGTTTAACACTTTGCTGTTGTAGTTTTGAAACTTTATTGTCAAAAAGCTTATTGTTGAGAAAAATAAAAACAGCGCTTTTAACAATAGCATTTGACAGGTTCTTTAACGACTAAACATTTATTTACAGTTGCAGTGAATCTGTGTGCCAGTCAGTCGCGTCCAATCATGACTTCCAGATAGAAGAGGTGACTGCTATTCTGGGAGGCAGGGCTAAGATGTGTTTATACTGCAGTAGAGAAGTCTCGCCCAAAGAACATTAAAGGCAAAGCAACCGATTCCAGGGATCGGGTCTCGCTAGTCGAAAAAGTTCTGCCTGGCAGTGGTGCGCAGCGATTCAAATGATGGAGCACGCCTCGTGCCTACCTCCTTTTATACCCCTGGTGTGGCTTGAAGCGCTTAGAGCTTAAGGGATAAGGCCGGGTTCACATTAAACGTGTAAGTTCCGTACAGGAAACCCTAAATAAGTGGAAGAAAGAAGGATAAAAGTCTACGCATATAGGGGAAATTCGGACACGTGCGCAAATCTTTTCCCTTCTTTGTTTCACTTATTTATGGATTGCGCACAGGTTTCCGCATGGAATATCCGCTTATGTGTGAACACGGCCTAAGTGCGATGGAAAATTTATAAATAAATAAATAAATCTCCACTCTTCGTCTAAAAGGACTTTACAACAGCTGGTGTTGTGGAAGGTCCCCAAAGGCCAACTAATCCCCTTGGTTGCAGCACTAAGTTCCAGTGCAAATGTCCCCTAGTTTGAGTGTCATAGTCATCCACAGAAGACTTAGGGCGGGGACACATCTGACGCGGAATGTACGCACGGAAACCCATAAGTAAAAGAAAGAAGGAAAAACATTACACTGTATTAGGGGAAATACGGGCATGTGTGCTTATTTTTTCGAATGAAAATCCGTTTAATGTCCTCCAGTCTGAAACAGACACATATGGGACATTAGTAGATATAAAGATGGTGGGAACGATCCTGGAGGCAATGCCCGGAGGCAGTGCAACTCCAGGAAAGTCCCGATTTTTTATCGATACAGATGTATTAATGCATCAAATAAAATGCACCAAAATGGTACTTCTGCTTATTTTTTCCTTTTTCTTTTACTTATGTACGGATTGCGCATGGGATTTCCAAGTACTGATGTGTCCCCGCCCTTAAGCTGCACCTTGGGTTTCCACTACAACTGCACACAAAATCATTGATTGTACAGCTCTTGCTTTTCTATTGGCCCCAACTTGAGACTAATGTCAGAGTGTATAGAATATAAAAGATGGACTATACCGTGGAACCTCCCTTATAAGACCTCCCATTATAAGACTCCCTCCCACACAAGACCTACTTCTCTGAGACATTGCCCTTCTTTGTAAGTATTAAAATAACCTCCCTTATAAGACCCCTCCCTTAGACCTCATTTTGGATGATTTTTGAAGGTCTTATAAGGGAGGTTCCACTGTAATTTTATTTTTCTAAAGCCAAGGCCCTATTCACTGCTGGTCAGTTGGAGAGGTCCCAGCCTCAGGAAATTGGCACAAAAATCGGTAACGGTTTTGGCTTTGTTGCGAGAGAGTCAGACAGAGAGAGAGAGAGAGAGAGTGCGTGCGTGAAAGAGAGAGAGAGAGAGAGAGTGTTGATGCTTTATTCAACTGATTGTATTATGTATTGTGTTCTTGGGTGGGGTGAGTGTTCTTGGGTGGGGTGAGTGGTGGTGATGGTAATGGTGTGTATGTGTGCATACGTGCGTGTATGTGTGGGTGGGGTGAGTGGTGGTGATGGTAATGGTGTGTATGTGTGCATACGTGCGTGCCTGTGTGTATGTGTGGGTGGGGTGAGTGTTCTTGGGTGGGATGAGTGGTGGTGATGGTAATGGTGTGTATGTGTGCATACGTGTGTGTATGTGTGGGTGGGGTGAGTGGTGGTGATGGTAATGGTGTGCATGTGTGCATACGTGCGTGTGGGGGGGGGGGGGGGGGGGGGGTATGTGCATGCCTATTTGCATGTGTGTGAGTGATTATTTGTTTTGTTTTTGTTGAATTTCTTGCTTTTAATTTTTGTTGTTGCTAAGCGCATAGAGCTCCACATTTGGTGGAGGAGTGCGCTATATAAATGATTCACTATTATTATTAGACAACTGTATTTTCTTTTGTTATGGTTGTTTATGGAGTGTACCATATTTTACCGACTATTAGGCGATACCCCCGCCCCCCCCCCCCCCCCCGGCTGAGATCCATGCTCCTTATAATGTGATGAACAAAACAGTCAGAAAGTGTAATAGCAAAATTTGAATTTTGTGTAACGTTTGGGGGGTAGCCTTATCTTGCGGAAAATATGGTACATATTGATACAAACAGATGTGTAAATGCCTCAACATGTGTGCATATCTTAAATGTTTTTATTTTGATTTTGTGAATGTTCTTTTTTTGGGTGTTGCACATTTGCCCACTTTCAAACATGACATGGCTTATTTATTTTATTATTAAGACCAGTGCTTATCGTCTCAGCTCTGTGCGCTTTACAGTGTCACTAAATGTCTATTAAAACCCTAGCATACAAGCATCATAAACTCCTGCCTCCTCCACTATCCATCACATTCTCACGCTAACACACTCAAATGTCCAGAACCATATGAACTATTACTAAAGGAAACATTATTACCATACATATCATCACACATATGTACTCGCACACTCAAAAGTACATTGCACTGGTGATCAGTTCACAAATGTGCGTTTAAATGGGCATTCATTTAAGAATTTAGCAAGTTTATCTTGAATGTTTAACTTGAGCATGCAGAATGTTTTGTTTTAAATAGATGTGTACAATTTATTAATCTATTCTATCATCCTTACCATTCCACTACAAATTCCTCAGTTTTGCTGACTGTAGATAAAGTTCTTGCATTAAAAGCTAATTGCATGTTTTCACTACAAAATATTTATGGACATGCTTTTTTTTTTTAATCTGTATTCATGTACTTTTTTTTTTTTAATCGTCTCAGCTGCTAAAGATATTGATTAATAATATGTTTTATTAGCTTTAAACAAAGCTTGTGTTCAGTTGATTTGCTGTAATGCACATAAATGTCTGCCTCCTCCTCCCCCCCCTGTGTTTTCTTCCTTTCAGGTCTTGAACTGGTTCATTAAAGTCTTTAAGACAAAACTTGTCAATTCTACCATCATTGCATCTCCTGTGCCATTTTTCTCTTAGCTTTGGAGTCATCTTCTCTCTCGAAAGGTTCCTGAACTTTCACAATGTGTGTGTTTCGGAAATTTTAAGTGAAATTCACATAACATTACACTCAACTGAACCGGACAATCTGGAAAGGTCCTTGCTTTTTCTGGGTTGTTTTTTTAAACAATTCCCTTCTTTCAACACAAATGTGTCAGAGCCAGATTTTTTTTTGCTCCCAATAAAGAGATAGGTAAGGTATCGGTGCAGTAAAATAATCGTTCACTATGTCTTGGCTCAGTATTGGAAGGTGAAGCCTAACCCTTTCCTTCCATCACCTTTACTTCCATCAACTGAAGTCAGCTACCCATACACCTGGCTGGAGTGAGGAATATAGCAGTAATAAAGTGTCTTTGCTAAGGACACGACTCCACTGTAATCAACCCCCAACCCGCAAACCTTTTTTGAGTGCAAGACGGCAGCTCTAATCATTCGAACAAGGTGGCTCCAAAGAAGATTGAAATTAACATAAAAGTTAGTTGTTCTTGCATTCATGTAATTACAAATAAGAGCATTCTTTGCTCATGCCCTAGTCCTCACGAGCCTCTTCAACAGGATTGATACAGGGTTGCGGCTAGAGGCGAGTCCTAGTCTTCAAAATCTAAATGTTCAGCCTTTGTGAAGACAACTAATGTATGATACTTGAAGAAGGGTACTTATTATACTCTCTTTTTCCTTATATATGTAACTGACCGCTTTTCAAGCCTGTTTTATTATTGGTGCTCTTGGTCTGTTCTTAAACATATCAGCTTGACACTAAAGGTCCAAACTGAACTGCTTGATTCATTTTTTTATGTGTGTAGTACAGTATCAGAACTTTAAGAATCTCTCTCTCTCTCTCTCTCTCTCTCTCTCTCTCTCTCTCTCTCTCTCTCTCTCTCTCAATATTGTGGTATGAATTAATATTACCTACCATTGTGCCTCTTCTGTTTTTATTAACAATAAAAAAGGAACATACTGTTGGATTTTGACTTGGATTGTGTTTGTGGCAGACTACCATTTTATTTATTTTGTTTCTTCTTTTATTTTCTTCTTCTTCTTCTTTCCCCCCCTTTGTTTTGATGGTGGTGGTGGGTCAGTTCTTTGTCTCTTCACTTGTCGTTTGCTTCTTAGTCTTTTAACTCCTGGCCTGGGTGTATGAATACAAAATGGCAATCCTGTTTGCTTTTCTTATTTTAAAACAACTTTAATGAAAACTGTTTAACCCCCTACCCCTGCCCCCTGTCTTAAGTCTGTCTCTCTATTTCTCTACCTGCCTGTCTGTCTGTCTCTCTCTCTCTCTCACTCTCTTTCGTGCATGCTCACGCAAACACACACACACACAATAACGCACACATATCCACCAAAGGAAGCAATACATTGCTAAATTGTGTAAAACTGACTAAAAGCAAACACGATGTATGAGATAATGTGGTAAACAACTTGAGGTCAAGTTGTATACCTTTGCTCTATGTTGAACAGACCTGCCTACATATGGTTGACGATAGAAGCATGCACTTGTCATTGTGCTACCTTACTAGCTCATTCCAAGTGTCCTATGTATTTTAGGTCATGCGCATACCATCTCATTTATGAATCTTGCTAATTGTCTGAAAGAAAAGCAACTTTCCCAACTAAATAACGATCTGGGCCTACATAATGGTTGACCATAGAAAACTGCACTTGTCTTTGTCTACCAAACTACTCATTGGTGAGTGTGAGTATGTATTTTAGCGTCTGCGCATACCATTCATTTATGAAACTTGATAATTGTCTGAAAGAAATGCTATCTCCCAACTGAATAACCGTCCCAGATCAACAATTAATGATGCTAAATGTGAGCATTATAGACGGAAAAGCAGGGTCAAACCGTGTGAAAGAAAACGGAGCATTGAAGGCTACAATTACCACGATCCCATTCCATTATCTCCCCTCACCACCTGTCTTCCTTGCCCCCTTCCACCTGAAGGGGCCGATCCACACGTCTAATTGCAGTCGTACGATATCCAACTTCGACGTTTGTGAGGCACGAATCTTTTGAAATACAACTGACTAAACGAATCTGTTGAAACCCTACTACGTTTCGTTCACTAATCTATAATTGTAGATAGCCATACACAAATCTGATGAAATATTTCTATTTCTATGTTAGATTTTTTCCCCATCATATTCGTGCATTGGGGTCAACATGAATTGGTGAACGAAACTAGTAAGATTTCATGAGATAGTCGTACTACTGCAGTTGGACACGTGGATCGGCCACTTTGATCTCTTCCCCACTTACTCTAAGCACCCTCGCCAAGGAGGCTAGGTTTCTCACTTTGTCTGGTTGTCTGTGTATAATTAAAGATCGTAACTTCAAAGCAAAATAATGATTTGATTTTAAATTTGGGTCAAGGGTTTGGTTGTCATCTACATAATGTCATTTTCTTCTTTGGAGTTCATCATGATTATCTTCTTATTTGTCTTCTTCTGCGTTCCTGGGCCATAAGGCCACGAAGGGTACGTATGTGGCCGTTTTCTAGCTTTCACTGGTGTCCTCGCTGCATTCAGCCGACACATTCCGATTTCGGAGGAGCTCAAAGGAGAAAACTATATGGAAGATTTGTTTTGGAAAAAAGGCAGGAGAATGGGCCAACAGTCAGAAAGATAGTAGATGACACAAAGCAAGGAACAAGGCAGAGTCAAAGAGAGACAGATTAGAGGAAGTTACAAGCACAGAACTTACAGAAGGTGGGGGAACTATTTGTACGGAAGACTTGCCCCCAGTGTCCCCACGAGGGGATCAAGATTATCATTCGGGCACAGGAATTGTAGAATTTTATTTGTTTGTCCCCCCTTTTTTTTTACATTAGTTGGCAGGGTTGCTCATCCAGTATTTACGGACCGTACTGAATTTCTTCATGGATATTTAGGGCATCATGTGATCAACCAAGCAAAAATTCACCTGTTAACAGTCAATCGATGGATACAGAAAAATAGATGTTCTTTCAGATAAGCAGTGTGATGTTTCATCTAAAGCCCATATGGTCGACTGACTTAAAAGTAAATTGAAGCTTGAATGGTCCCTTTGGTGGAGGTTTGGGCTGTGTCAGTGCTTTCTGTGGGTTTAACCTTAACCTCTCTCTTCAATCTCACTGTCACTTTTCACTTAGGCCTTTGACTTAACACGTACAAGGCAACAAGACATGTAAACAGACTCCCAGTTCAACTACAACAACACAAAACTCACTTGATAAGTTTATGTCTTGCCAATGGAGTGAACTACCCTTACCAGGACATGGGGAGACATGTCAGCCAGTTTTTATCATAACCAGTCCAATGAACCTTGACTGTGGCGACCGGAACGCAATTATCATTTTAAAAAATCGATTTCGCTTGGAGTACGTTTATATAGCTTGCTATTGGGTGAACTGACTTCACGGGGTCTCATCTTTGCGGAAGAGACATCCCATTTCGCCCTGTTCCTGTTTCGCCTTGTTACCATTTCTCTCCAATGTTTACGTGAGTGTCCTTTTTGCCCTGTCTTGTTTAGCCCTATTCCCATTTTGCCCTGTCTCTCTTTAATGTTTAATAGAGTTCAATAGACTCATCGATGATGAAAAATACGGTTTTAAATTAATTGATAACAAGTAAGTTATGGCTTCACAGGCATATCTTTGACGATATTCATTGTAATAAAACAAACCACGATCAGCTGGGAGTATGTTTATATGGCTTTGCCGTTTGTGTGAACCTGTCATGACGGGCATTGACGTCAATGCACGGGCGAGCATTCTACCAAGTTTTGTTAAGATTGGTTCAGTAGTTTAGGTGCTATGGAGTGGAATATAAAGGTATGCATACAACGACACATACCAGGGCGGCGCAGTACGTCTTCCTCCCTCACCACGGGTGTTGGTTGACTTGACATGCGGACGGGGCGATGTAAGCTTACGGCAACATGGATCATCTCTGCAGTGTTGGCCTTTGAGTCAACAAGACCGCCGATGCCCGGCAGGCGCCAGTTGCAAGTTTTCCAAGGCTGGCTTAAGTGGGTCCGGCTCAACCACTTGCCTACTGGGGGGAATCATCCGCCTGCAAAGACTGTTCCACTCGACCGTGCGTCTTCTGCCCGTGTGTTGACGACGCCAACACCTAGGTACGGAGCAGGCCGCCCGGTGGTCCTGAAGACGGCCTTGGAGGGAAGGGTTGCTCACCAAACCAACGACAAGCAAGCGGACTACAGGAGACCAGCGACAACCTTGGGCTGTCTCACAATGCTTTCCATCTCCTATCGCGACGCCGATGCTGATCACACCTAAAGCATCAAGGACAGAAACAACGTCACGACTCGGACTCAGTCCGAATGATCCAATTTCAGACGGCGAACCCCTACATGCAAGGGTCCGCAATGTTACCGGGATCATCCATGCTACGTCTCGACTTCTGTCTCATCGTCATCATCTTCATCTACAGGAGGACCAAGTTTTCATGAACATTGTCTTTAAGAGTCTACGACTAATAGGACATTAACCCTTTCGCCGCCAGCCATTTTGTAGCCCAAAATACCATTAAGCTTAACTGGGTAGAGAAACAAAAATGTATCTACAATATTGGAAATTTGTCTGTGACATGTATAACGTTAGGCCTATCCTTGCCTCCCAAAGTTAAGAAAATATGGTCTTTGGATAACAGGTCCTGATTTGATGTCTTTCAGTGACATGAGTGTTAAACCATCGTGGTGCTAAAATGTGACATTGGCGGTGAAAGGGTTAAACCAACAATCTCATCATGACACATACAGACGCACATGCGCGAAGAGAGACACAGACGGCCTTCATTCCCATCACAATGTTCCTCCGGTTATCATAGAACTGGGAGTGCACACAAAAAAAGGTGAAAATTGTTAAGCTGATGACGATTATGACTCGTTTCGAGTCCTTCGTGTCCATTCACTTTGGATGATACAGGTAATATAAGCTTAACCGTGTAGGCCAAAAAGTGAAAATGGGGAGACACGCATTATCACCCATCTTTCACAACACACAGTAAATCGTGCTGCCAGGATTTTAAAGGAGGGATTTACCACCGTCAAAAACCAAAAACCAACAGAAAGTACTATCATACAAAAAATAAAGAAGGTGGATAGTACCTTTTGGTTTTCACTTGACGCCATGCGGGGAAATAAACTCTCTGTAAATGATAAAAAGCTGTGGCCACATTTTCACATGGTTTCCTTGTAAAACCCATAATATTTTCCCGCGTCTTTTGCACCTGTAGTTGGAATACAATGGACAGATGATGCCACTTTGGAGCCATCATGTTTTGCACTTTGCCTGGCAAGTTGAAGGAATGAAGGGCCGGTCTTTAGGGTGATTGTTTTAAAATTCATACACTAGCAGTTACGCCCCGCTCGTTCGCTTCGCGGGAGTTCTTCCCTGGCGAAGGTTTATTCTGGCGGTTTAAACTGTGCCCTGGTACCTTCCTTGGGGGTGATGCTGATAAAAGAAGTAGAGGTTAATGACTGCTAAAAAAGATAAGTTCAAAATCAAGGTCAATGTCTTGTCAGTTCCTTTCTGTCTTTTGTTTGTTTGTTTCCACGTAGAAGCAAAAAGCAAAGACTTAATAATATTTAATCCTTTTTTTCTTTTCTTTTTTTTGGGGGGACAAAAGTCCATTATAGGTAAAAATTGAAAGCTTTCAGTGCATTATTATTCTTTGTTTGTAGCTCCTTTGGAATACTTTTAACCGTTTGTTGTTTATAACGTGGTAAAACAAAACTCGTAAATTCTAAAATATCTTTCTCAAAAGATAAAGACCCGTTCGCGGTGCACGTGCTATGCCTGCTTGTAAACTTCGTGAAACACGAGCCTTGCTAAAAGCCTAGCCACACTGCAAACGATTTGACCCCAATACAATACGATTGTGACGATGTCTGTGAGTCACGATTCACGTGAAATACTTCCGTCTAAAAATAACTACTGTTTTCGTTCACTAGCTATACTCTGGCATTTAATCACAATCACTGTTTCCCTACCACAGAAACGATGTCTGTGAGTCATGATTCACGTGAAATACTTCCGTCTAAAAATATCTACAGCCCCCACCCTTTTTAATAAAAAAATCTTCCGTTCAACATATTTGATTTGTCAGTTGAGGAGGAATATGATGACATTGCCACGTGTATGTGTTATGGTCATTCCCTTTTGTAGGCCAGTGTGGAAGCAGCATGATGTGTACTTAATGGTTCGAAACATGTTTCAATAGGGATATGAACAGTAATGGCATTAGTCCTTTATTCCATGCCCATATTGCACTATTTTGCTTCTCGGATTTAAAAATGTTCCGGGTGAGCATGCCCCCGGACTCCCCCTAGGTGCCTCGTACCTTCCATAAATTAGCCCTCATCCCTTTAAAACTTAGGTCCAGCCCTGAAAAGTGTTCATTTACTTGGATATTTCAACCCTCTCACATGGTTTGAATCATTACTGGTGAAAACCCTGTGAGAGAGTTGAAATATCCAAGCAAGTTCAAACACTTTTTGTCTCTGTGGCAGGGAAACAGTGATTGCGAAAAATAAGATATTTTATCAGATTCGTGTACGGGAGACTACAAAAATATAGTGAACATAACTAGTAGGGTTTCATCAGATTTATTTAGACAGTATAATTTCACGTCAATCATGCCTCACAAATGTCAAAATCGGATCGTAGTGAATCCAATCGTATGCAGTGTCTAGGCTTTAACCCACCTTGTTCTGTGAGCGTCTGACGTCATCGCGTCTGGCGAGGGCAAGAAAGGCGAACGGACCACGTGCTGTCTCGCTGTGGTCAACTTCGTTCGCTGCTGCACTGTTTTCTTCTGCCCATTTTGCTGACCATCGAACATCGGTGAGTTTCTCCTATGTTCTATGAAGAACAGATCGTAATAAAATATCGAAAGCTCGAATAGTTAGGTGTGAAGTGTGGTCATTTTGAAATCATTTCTTCTATGTCTTTGAAGGGTGGTTTTTTTCCTCCCATTTTGAAGGAAGTTGTGTTTCTCTCTCTCTCTCTCTCTCTCTCTCTCTCTCTCTCTCTCTCTCTCTCTCTCTCTCTCTCTCTCTCTCTCTCTCTCTCTCTCTCTCTCTCTCTCTCTCTCTCTCTCTCTCTCTCTCTCTCTCTCTCTCTCTCTCTCTCTCGATTGGATCCCTAGGCTAGTTTTGATTATGTTTGTAAGCACAAGTTATCTTATATTTAAACTGATAATGTTGATGCGAATGGAGTGTGAATGAGTTTGGATCTTTCGATTAGCTTTAACTCTTATGTTTGATAGTATAGATTTCCCCCTTCCTCGTGATGTATTGTGGCCCATGGCCAATTTACATTAAAACATTTCTGTGTTTCTCTCTCTCTCTCTCTCTCTCTCTCTCTCTCTCTCTCTCTCTCTCTCTCTCTGTGTGTCTGTCTGTCCTACCGTTTATCTGTCTGTCCCTGGCATAACTAAAAAGAAAAAAGGATTGAAATCGTTTGGTGGAGGATTCAAGATACGTTCTTCAGAGTAAAACATGTTTTGGGGTCAATCGCTATTGTCTATTTTTCGCATACAGATTCATTTTTATTATTATTACTTTCCCCCTATTTATGTATGCATTTATTTATGTTGGTTATTTTAGAAAAAAAGTTCAAAGTTCATGCACTGATTTTAATTGAGTTCTCTTTGGAAATGGAAATAGGCCTATCATATAAATATAAACTTTGTTCCCCATTAATAGTGGATATTTGGCTTCAATAATCAGAATCATATTAGTTAGGTACAGCAAGTATACATTTATTATTATCTCATGATACATTTCATATTTAGTGGGGGGTTTTAAACATTGAGTGCCATATAAGGTAATGATGATGTTACTGATGACGTCATCAAATGAAAGGGAATAACTCTGCTATATAGCTTTTTTAATTGTATTCGCAAGTTTTTGGCAAGAAGAAGTAGATAGAAAGGACGGGGTTTTATGAACATTTGAGGACAATCACAAGAATAAAATGGGGTTTGAAATGTTTCAAAATCTGAAGTTTTCAAGGTTGTATTTCAGATGCTGTTGACTATTTTACAAAGAATCGTTATTACCTTACCCGTTAAAACTAAACTAGTTACACATTTAGATACAGAGACAGTGGAAAGCGTAGAGTGTTGGGCTCTACTGAGAGTAAAATATGCCTACATTTTGAATGTTAAAAAAAGTAATTGTTATTGAAAGGATTGTAAAGCTTAAAAGGCTCAATATTTGGCGTTTGTAGCGCATTCATGGCTATTCCATTAGATGTAAGTGATTTACAGGTGATGTGTGTGTGTGTGTGTGTGTGTGTGTGTGTGTGTGTGTGTGTGTGTGTGTGTGTGTAATATAAAGTGCATGTGCGTGTGTGAAATTAATTAATAATAATAATAATAATAATAATTTTAAAAAAATATAGATCTATATATATAAGCTTTACTTCCTTTGCGTGGAGATCAAAGCGCTGTACAAAGGCCTAAACACCGAGATACAAATGAATAAACATACAAAATTAAAGACAATGCGAGAAATAAAATTAATGATCTGTCAACACGAAAACAGGCATCAATCAATACAAACATCAGCAATACCAGCAATGGATTAACCGAGTTCGCTGCAGCTTGTAACATTAATTTCCAACACACACAACCACTGGAAACTGAGCTTCTTTTTCATTGTAATTCTTTTCTTCTAATCAACAAACTCAAACAAGGGGAAATGAGGGAAGGGGTTTGTTTTTTTCAGGCTAGCTGATGCCAGGGTTAACAGGCCGTCTATTTTCCCTCTTTATCTAAATCGGAATTTGTGGCTAGTTTGGTTTTAAAAGGTAAGGTAATAACGATTTTTTGTAAAATAGTCAACAGAATCTGAAATACAACCTTGAATAACTTCAGATTTTGAAACATTTCAAACCCCATTTTATTCTTGTGATTGTCCTCAAATTCTCATTAAAATCCGCCTTTTCATAATGAGTAGACCTATATTGCCTGTCTCTTTGTCTATGCGCGTGTTTCCGTGGGCGTGTGGGAGGAACTTCCAGTTTATTTGTGTGTGTGTGTTTGTGTGTCTGCGTGTATGTCTGTATCTATCTGTCTCCCTCTCTCTCTCTCTCTCTCTCTCTCTCTCTCTCTCTCTCTCTCTCTCTCTCTCTCTCTCTCTCTCTCTCTCTCTCTCTCTCTCTCTCTCTCTCTCTCTCTCTCTCTCTTCTCTCTCTTCTCTCTCTGTATCTCTCTCTCCTACCTCTCCCTCCCCCTCTCTCCCTTACTCTCTCAAAAATCATAATCTCTTGATGCACGTGCAGGACCTTATCAACTGTTGGCCATATAAGGACATCTGGTGAAGGAAGGAGTGTTTATGCATACATCTGTATCGCTAAAAATTCGGGGCTTTCCTGGAGTTGCACTGCCTCCGGGCATTGCCTCCAGGATCGTTCCCACCATCTTTATATCTACTAATGTCCCATATGTGTCTGTTTTAGACCGGAGGACGTAAAACGGATTTTCATTCATATTGATCATACATCTGTATCGTTAAACATTCGGAACTTTCCTGGAGTTGCACTGCCTCCGGGTATTGCCTCGAGGATCGTTCCCACCATCTTTATATCTACTAATGTCCCATATGTGTCTGTTTACAGACCGGAGGACGAAAAACGAATTTCATTCGGAAGGAGTGGTGCACCATGGACAACTGTGTTGAGGAGGTAGGACTGGTGGATGCAGATGGATGGTAAGACGGATGGATGGACGGTTGGACTGATGGATGGAAAAATGGATCCCTGTATAACTACTGACTCCCAAAGGAAACGCGAAAATGTTAGATACCGTACAATTCACACACAATTTGAGCAGGAAATGTTCTACTTCAGTGCCTGATGATTTGCGCAATGCAAAAGTGTCGTGGTCAGCGTTAGCAATGCAATGCTGAGAGGCCGTTTGATACTGTGACGAGGTAATGGGTTAAAAGGCTAAGTCTCTAGGGAAGACTTTAGATAATTTGCCTTTAGCCCACTTCTCTAGGGTATGGGAGATGAGCAACTTTCCCGGCCCCTTTTCATCTAATAAATTTATATTTGTGCCCGGGTTCTGGCTCGTCAGATGGTTGTAAGAAATACAAGTGGTTGAATTGCTCTAAATGGCAGACAGAGAGAAGTAGGGTTTTACATGAAATTACAAGACTCCCACTCTCATCAGTCTGACCAAAGGGTTCAGGATTATTTGACACTTGTATTTTATTTACTCCCAAAATCTGCATAAGATTATGCAACAATAATAATAAAGCAGCTCAATGGCGCCAAAACAAAATATGGATAAAACACAATGAAATCCGAAAGGATTCACAAGACTTTTGTCTTTCTATAAGGTTCGCCCCATGCCGGAAGGGTTACTAATTATCTTCGGTGTCCGTAGGAAAGTTCAAATGATTGGCGCAGTCAGGTAGACTTAGCTGTTTGAAGTTCTGGGCTTGCTCGTCAGGTGAGAGTAGCTCCCAGTCGTTCCGGTTACGGCTTCGCGGGATGGCACGGTTCAGGCGTGGTCTCCTCGCGGATTCTGGGTGCGGGTCGTCTTGGCGACAGTCCCGTCTTGGTGCGTGGTGGAGTCCGGGATGATCTTCCGGCCCACGATGCCCTGCTGATAATCACAGGAGAAGGTGGATGTAGATCTCTATGGCTTAGAGACAAGGGGCTTCAGTCGGCAGGGAATTAGTGAATCCCAACCGGCTTGAAGGCTTCCCTTGTACAATAGCACTACATGTAGTTAATAAATAAACTGAATTTCAGTTAACAAACTGAGATCAGTAAAAACATAAAAGGTGATCAAGACATCATCACTCTCCATCCAACACCTGAAAAGGAATGGTATCATAAAGTGCAAGATTGCGGCCCATAGGTTTCCTACTAAAAATAGACAAAAGGGTTAGTAGGCATAAACTCCGGTTTTGGTACCAAAAGTGTTCAAGTCAAAAAAACACACACACAAATAATCAGTGCACATAAATAGAATAGAATGTTTACCACTTCTTTTCTATAGCATATCTATCTACTCCTTATTCATCATTGAACATAGGATCTAGATCAAAACTAGAGTCAAACACACAAGATCTCAATCACCTGCCATCAATAATACTTACTAGTGGGCTTATGATGACTGGTTGTGAGTGTTGCTCTAGCTACGTTTCAGCATCTTGTGTGACAACTTTTTCTCACCACTCCAATTATAGCCTTCACTTTCAAACAATGAAAGCCTGCTATTGGTGTATTACAGTCCACACGTCACAAGATTGCTGTTCTAAATGTACCGAACAATCACGCGCCTATTCCATCCTTAGCACATTCCTGACATTCCTAACCTTGTGATTCAAAAGCAAAACCATCTTCAAAGGGAAATAACCTCGGTTGTCACTTTCTTGTGATGAGCCGGTAGAAAGAAGGGGGGGGGGGGGGGGGGGGGGGGATGAAGGGAGATAACCTCGGTAGGTGGTACGTGCCGACCGGGAAGAAAGAGATAACGCCCTTCCGCGGCTTTCGTTTGAAGCAGCGGGGCAATTAACTTGGTGGCTGGACAGAGAAATGTAAAGGCGAGGGGGGGGAGGGGGAAGGGGGGGGGGGGTGTAGATAAGAAATAAAGAAAGTGGGTCGCGCGGGACACTTACGTCACAGAGGCCCCCCGAAGAAAAGATTCTGGTACCGGAATCTTCCTGTGGAACGCCGACTCCACTTTCGACTTGGGCGACAGGGACAAATTAGTGGGGAGACTGGGTCGGCTGGAATGGTGGAACATCTGGTCGCAACACAGAGTTCAAAGGAGCAGGTGGGTTAGAGATCAGTGGAATGGATTCCGACTGAGGTTGGTGCGGCAATCCTGTGTTGAGTTGTCCCAAGGTTGATTGCAGAATAGCAAACACCTCTTGCCTGAGTTTCCCCTTTAGCCTGGATTCATCATTGCTGATGATGTGGTTTGGTAGGCCGATTCGGGCGAAAATGGCTTTGAGTGCCGCGGCTATCTGACTAGCATCAAGTGAGGAGATTGGGGCGGCATCGCACCTCATGGTACATATGTCGACCACGGTGACTATGTACCGGGAATTTCTTCTTCCGTTTAGGTAGAGGCCCGACCAAGTCGACTGCCACTCGCTGAAAGGGAGGGGTAGGTGACGGCTGTACGTGCGGCGGCCTGTCCCGATAGTACCTTCGGTGGGTGTTTGCGGGTACAGTGCTGCCTTTCACCTGAGGTACCTGTGGCGAGTGGTCTTGGGTCGTTAGGCGGACATTCCTTGGGAAGGATTTTCCAAGTTGTGGCGGACTTGGGGACTTGGGACAATCTGGATTGGCTCGCGCGGCAATTTGGTTTGCCGCGTTGAGAGGTTTCTTCCCTGCTGAGGGAGATTTGCTCTTTGGGAAGGAGGGAGGGAGTTGGTTTGTGGATTGGGGAGAAGGGAATGCTGCTGAAGCTAGGGCAGGTTGAGAGGGGTGCCCTAAAAACACATACTGTGATCCCAGTATGAGGTCATAGACAGGACTGTCCATGAGCACTGCCTTGATGGGTCCCTTTACAAACCTGGTGTCGACATTGATTATGGCGACTGGCAAAGTGGATGGGGGGATTGCAGCATCAGGGCCTTGCAGAGAGATGAAGTCTCCCGTGTATGCTGACGCGGGGACTAGGGATCCGCAGACGATGGCGTCGCATGACAGTCCAGTGTCATAGAGACACTGAACAGGGATGTTGTTGACAGTCGCCTGTCCAACGACTGACGGTGTGCCTGGACACTGTACTGGGGAGGGGTTTGTGCAATTCTGCGAAGTCGAGACGACTTGCATAGTTGCAACATTTTGCCGCTTGTAAGCAAGTTTCCTGCAGTCATCCCGATTGTGGGTGTTCGACTTGCAGTATGAGCAGAATAAGGGTTGCCCCAGTGGTTGTCGTTCATGGGTAGAACCGTTTGACCCACTGTTGGAGTTGGGGTTAAACCTGCTCTGCTGTGAAGCAGTGGACCCAACTACTTGCTGTAGTTTTGGCCTTTTAGGGGCGCTAGGTTCATCATGGGCTAGAGTGTACCTATCACTTAGCTGGATGAGGTCAGCCAGAGTTGTGGCACCTTGCTCGGCAGTAAAGGTGCGTAACTCTGGGGACATGGTTTCGCGCAGTTGCTCGCCAACCATCAGTTCCCGGAGATCCTCATAGGACTCAGTTTTGGCAGAAAGCGACACCCATTTGGTCAGATAGTTCCCCAGTCTATCTGAAAATTGGGCATAGGACTCTCCCCTACCTTTTCTGGTTGACCGGAACTTTTTCCGGTAGGCGTCAGCTGTCAACTCGTATCTGTTGAGCAGGGCTTCTTTCAAAGCTGGGTAGTCAGTAATTTGGCTTGACGGAAGTTTGCTGTACACCTCATAAGCCACACCCCTGAGACTTTGGGCAAGCTTGAGGTTGTACTTTTCCGGAGCAAGCTCAAATTCCTGGGCCAGTCTTTCAAATCTATCGAGGAATGCATCGATAGACTCGGTTGCCTCATTGAATGCCTCCAATGTGAAGGTCATGGCTGAGGTATGAATGGGAGGGGGAAAATTTTGAGGGGCAGCAGTCTCAGAGTCTGCTGAGTTTTCAAGCTGCTTCATAGCTAGCTCATGGTCTCGCGCCTTTTCCCGCTCAGTGGCCTCAAGTTCGAGTTCTTTATTTTTGGCATCCTGCACTAGTTGTCTCTGCCTTAACTCATGAGTACGGATTTGCTCTTGCTCCTGAGCGTCGCGATCTTTATCTGCTTGAGCCTCGCGAGCTTTATCTGCCTCTTGAGCCTCATGAGCTCTCTGTTTGTCTTTCTCGGCCTCCTCCCGAGCTTTATCAGCCTCTTGAGCCTCATGAGCTCTCTGTTTGTCTTTCTCGGCCTCCTGAGCCTCCCGAGCTTTGTCAGCCTCTAGAGTCTCGCGAGCTTTCTCTTTGTCATATTCAGATATGACAAAATTTGCTAACTCTTGGCCTGACAATCCTAGAGACTCTCCCCATTCTTTAAGTTCCCTCCTAAGTTTAACAATCTCAGCCATGGTTGTAAATACAACTATTCAAAATAAAAACAAAGCTGCTGAGTTGAATGTATCAAACAACACTTAACTATTTCAACATAAACAGAAATAGCATGCACATCAAAATAAAGTCATAAATAGCATTCAAACAAATCAAATCAAAACACAGTGAACCAAATCACAATAACTTTCCCAGTGGACACAAGATAAGTTTTGAAAAGGAACTACCGTTTGAATTGAAATTTGTTAGACTTTATGAAAAAAATATCCCGGACGCGAGCCCCCAATTAGATGTGACGAGGTAATGGGTTAAAAGGCTAAGTCCCTAGGGAAGACTTTAGATAATTTGCCTTTAGCCCACTTCTCTAGGGTATGGGAGATGAGCAACTTTCCCGGCCCCTTTTCATCTAATAAATTTATATTTGTGCCCGGGTTCTGGCTCGTCAGATGATTGAAAGAAATACAAGTGGTTGATTTGCTCAAAATGGCAGACAGAGAGAAGTAGGGTTTTACATGAAATTACAAGACTCCCACTCTCATCAGTCTGACCAAAGGGTTCAGGATTATTTGACACTTGTATGTTATTTACTCCCAAAATCTGCATAAGATTATGCAACAATAATAATAAAGCAGCTCAATGGCGCCAAAACAAAATATGGTTAAAACACAATGAAATCCGAAAGGATTCACAAGACTTTTGTCTTTCTATAAGGTTCGCCCCATGCCGGAAGGGTTACTAATTATCATCGGTTGTCCGTAGGAAAGTTCAAATGATTGGCGCAGTCAGGTAGACTTAGCTGTTTGAAGTTCTGGGCTTGCTCGTCAGGTGAGAGTAGCTCCCAGTCGTTCCGGTTACGGCTTCGCGAGATGGCACGGTTCAGGCGTGGTCTCCTCGCGGATTCTGGGTGCAGGTTGTCTTGGCGACGGACCCGTCTTGGTGCGTGGTGGAGTCCGGGATGATCCTCCGGCCCACGATGCCCTGCTGATAATCACAGGAGAAGGTGGATGTAGATCTCTATGGCTTAGAGACAAGGGGCTTCAGTCGGCAGGGAATTAGTGAATCCCAACCGGCTTGAAGGCTTTCCTTGTACAATAGCACTACATGTAGTTAATAAATAAACTGAATTTCAGTTAACAAACTGAGATCAGTAAAACATAAAAGGTGATCAAGACATCATCACTCTCCATCCAACACCTGAAAAGGAATGGTATCATAAAGTGCAAGATTGCGGCCCATAGGTTTCCTACTAAAAAATAGACAAAAGGGTTAGTAGGCATAAAATCCGGTTCTGGTACCAAAAGTGTTCAAGTCAAAAACACACACACACAAATAATCAGTGCACATAAATAGAATAGAATGTTTACCACTTCTTTTCTATAGCATATCTATCTACTCCTTATTCATCATTGAACATAGGATCTAGATCAAAACTAGAGTCAAACAAACAAGATCTCAATCACCTGCCATCAATAATACTTACTAGTGGGCTTATGATGACTGGTTGTGAGTGTTGCTCTAGCTACGTTTCAGCATCTTGTGTGACAACTTTTCCTCACCACTCCAATTATAGCCTTCACTTTCAAACAATGAAAGCCTGCTATTGGTGGATTACAGTCCACACGTCACAAGATTGCTGTTTTAAATGTACTGAACAATCACGCGCCTATTCCATCCTTAGCACATTCCTGACATTCCTAACCTTGTGATTCAAAAGCAAAACCATCTTCAAAGGGAAATAACCTCGGTTGTCACTTTCTTGTGATGAGCCGGTAGAAAGAGGGGGGGGGGGGGGGGGGGGATGAAGGGAGGTAACCTCGGTAGATGGTACGTGCCGACCGGGAAGAAAGAGATAACGCCCTTCCGCGGCTTTCGTTTGAAGCAGCGGGGCAATTAACTTGGTGGCTGGACAGAGAAATGTAAAGGCGAGGGGGGGGAGGGGAGAAGGGGGGGGGGGGGTGTAGATAAGAAATAAAGAAAGTGGGTCGCGCGGGACACTTACGTCACAGATACGGTGCATAAAATGTTCAAATAGGATATACTAGCACTACAAGTGTACTACAAGGAGTAGCGGTGTTTACACATCACTAGTAAATAAAACCGTGTCCTAAAATGTCTACTTACTATCGCCATTTGCGCGAAAAGGAAATCCAAAGACTTAGCCTAGAAGAGCGAAATCTGGCCCTCTGCAGCTACTTTGAGGCTGCTGATGACGTCAGAGAACCTGGAAATCCCAAAAAGACTGTTTCGCCATACTCAATCTCTGATAAAGTTTCAGGCTTATTTGGTTCGCAATTATTACAATTATTACACCAGAGTCGGCCAGAGGTGAATTTAGTGGTGTGTCCTTGCAATGGTACATTCATTAAAAAAAAAGAGTAAATAGTAAATACGTAAATAAATAAATAAACAAATAAAACAATGCAGGAGAATGACAGATAGGTGAAGACGGGGTAAAAAGCCCATGGGCGGGTAAGAAGCCCATGCCAATTATCTCATGAAATGAAGCAAATGTCAGTCACATTTTGCCCATGAGACGGGTTAAACATTAACGCTCGTCTCATGGGCAAAATGTGACTGAAATTTGCTTCATTTCATGAGATAATTGGCATGGGCTTCTTACCCGCCCATGGGCTTTTTACCCCATCTTCCCCTACATCTGACGGACGACATCCAACATGCGGCCCCTTACGGGTTTTAAAGTTTCTATCTCACTGTCTCTCTGTAGGCCCTACCTGTCTCTGTTTCTGTGAAGATTATGCACAGATGTAGCCTACTGGCTAAGCTTACATGGTTTTAGAGGAATACAGTTATTGAAGCAATGTCAACTATGTATTAGAGCTTTAAGATTAAGCGCTGTAAAAGTTTTCTTTATCAATAAATAAATAGTATTATCAGCCTGACAACTCCACCTTTGTTTTTACTTATTTGAAATATTATAGGTTTGTAAAAAAGCCAGGTGTGTGATTGGAAGCAGTATTGAGATCTATCCCGCTATCACCGTGTTATTATTATAGGAGTTGAGAGCATACGTTGACAATAATGAACATACAGCGCGGTATTCTTTATCAAGCCATATAATAAACACAGAGTGAAAATTGACCCGCGTGGTCTTTTGTCAAATAATTCGTGCATTTCTGTGTAACATCAACCCGCTTATCATTGACAAGATCTAGTAGATTAGGGGAGTTTTTTTTGTTCCCGATGCAGTCGTTAATTCATAGTTTAGAAACCTGCACTTAACTGATGTTCGTCTCCTTTGCTGTTATGTCTTCACATGGATGTGCGTGTGACCTGTCATATATAAGTTTTAGGTGGTGCAAATTCCCGCTTTACCCACCCTCCCTTCATTGTGCCACCACCTATATTTTACCCCACCCCCCTTTTGTAAGCCTCTAATTTCAAGCTTTTAAAGAGACACCCTGACGGATGATTTTTTTGGCAAGAAACACGCGGATGTCGCCAATAGAGCATTTGCCACGTCAGGACAACCTTGAAATTCACTGAGTTGAATTAGAAAGGTCAGCGTAACTCGGGCAAATTAGGCAAAGAATTCTAAAAGGGTAAGAGGATTACTTGCTCGGCGAACCGGGCTGATAGAATCGTTAGTAGTACACTTTTCACTAGGCTATCCAAAAACTCAGACTGGAATTTGAAACGAACCTGTTTAAAAGGGACTAACCAGTGGTCCTCACACTCAATGCCTTTAGAATATCTTTGGTCTAGTATAGAGAACGAACACTCGTGGCAAATGCCCTATTGTGATCCCCGGATTAGCAGCTACGTCGCTGACCTTAGGCCGTGTGATTGCAGGCAGTCGTGGAGAACGCGTCGGGGGTGACCGGCGAGCGGATGTGTGTCACTCCCCCCGGTGTGGAGACGCAGCCCCCGGCCCCGGGGCGACTGGAGCCCCTGCTGTTCTCTGACCCCCCTGTGGCCTACGTCTATGTGGCCATCCTGTGTGTGGCCCTGGGAGTGAGTAGCGCACTGGATCCTGCGCATTGAGGGGCTATGGCGATCATTTCTGTGTGGGGTTTATGCGCTTGAAAATGTGAAACACCATACAAATATTATAACAAGTGTCAATAGGTGACGGTATTTTATAAACAAACAAAAAACCCACTACGAAACAAGTAGGGGAAACGGGGTAAAAAACAGCCCAAAAATCCAGTCACTACGAAACAAGTACTAAATTTGCTTCATTTCATGAGATAATTGGGCCTTTTATCTACCATACAATATACAAACAAAACAGTACTTGCCATCTTCACATTCAGTCTGAAAATCGTGTTACTTGAAAAGATACTACTATTAATATGCTTATATATTTCCTATTTTCGCGCCCAGTCTTCTCCCCTTTTGTTTGTCCATTATAATGATTTTATGTGCGCGTGCGTGTGTGTGTGTTCTTGGTGCTAGTAGCAGACTGGGTAGTGGTGGTCACTTTTACGCTTACTGCTAGGGTAGATGCTGGGGGGGGGGGGAGTCACTCATTTCCGTGGAGAGCCACATTTGAACATTTGATGTTAGGCGTTACCTTTTGCCCCCTCCCCTCCCCATTTTTGTTCCTGTCCACCGTCCCATTTCAAATTATTTTCAGTGTAGATAATACTTATGTGCGTTCTGCTTCCTAGACTATTTGAAAGATTTGAAAGATTTTTTTAAATTTTAAATGTAGTCTGACTTATTTCTCATCATACTGATGCTCTCACTATTTCTTAACATTGGAGCCAGTGGCAACGTGTTGATCTGGATGGTATGGGGGCCATATACAATGGCCAGACTGTTCATTTCGAAACACAATCTATGTCTGTCTGTCTGTCTGTCTGAGGTGGCAGCCAGTGGCAACGTGTTGATCTGAATGGTATGGGGGCCATATACAATGGCCAAACTGTTCATTTCGAAACACAATCTATGTCTGTCTGTCTGT
>CM065682.1:39073047-39083047 GCA_017654935.2 Phymorhynchus buccinoides | reverse complement strand
TGTGTGTGTGTGTGTGTGTGTGTGTGTGTGTGTGTGTGTGTGTGTGTGAGTGTGTGTCAAGTCAAGTCAAAATTATCTTTTTTGAGGATAAAGGAATAAGCTGTGTCTGTCTGTCTGTGTCTGTATGTGTCTGTGTGTGCGTGCATGTATGCGTGTGTATGTGCGCACGCGTGCATGCGTGCGTGTATGTTGGCGTATGTGTTTGTAGCGGTGGTGAAGGGGGAGTCGTGGTTCGACAACAGGCGGTGGCTGTGTGAGGCGGTGGCCGCCCTCTGTCTGACGGCCTGCTTCTGTGCCTTCCTCTCCCTCACCCTGGCCTCCATCAACCGCTTCGTCTTCATCTGCCACAATCAGGTGCCCTCTTCTCTCTCTCTCTCTCTCTCTCTCTCTCTCTCTCTCTCTCTCTCTCTCTCTCTCTCTCTCTCTCTCTCTCTCTGTGTCTATGTTTCTCTCTGTCTATGTTTCTCTCTGTCTGTCTCTCTGTCTGTCTCTCTGTCTGTCTGTCTGTCTCTCTCTCTCTCTCTCTCTCTCTCTCTCTCTCTCTCTCTCTCTCTCTCTCTCTCTCTCTCTGTTTCTGTGCTTTCCTCTCCCTAGCCCTGGCCTCCATCAACCGCTTCGTCTTCATCTGCCATAACCAGGTGCCCTCGTCTCTCTCTCTGTCTCTCTGCCTTTGTCTCTCTCTCTGTCTGTGTCTCTCACTCTCTTTGGCCTTTGTCTCTGTCTGTTTCTGCCTGTCTGTCTGTCTGTCTGTCTGTCTGTCTGTCTGTCTGTCTGTCTCTCTCTCTCTCTCTCTCTCTCTCTCTCTCTCCTGTTTCTGTGCCTTCCTCTCCCTCACCCTGGCCTCCATCAACCACTTCGTCTTCATCTGCCACAACCAGGTGCCCTCTCTCTCTCTCTCTCTCTCTCTCTCTCTCTCTCTCTCTCTCTCTCTCTCTCTCTCTCTCTCTCCTGTTTCTGTGCCTTCCTCTCCCTCACCCTGTCTCCATCAACCACTTCGTCTTCATCTGCCACTGTCAGGTGCCCTGTCTCTCTCCTCTCTCTCTCTCTCTCTCTCTCTCTCTCTCTCTCTCTCTCTCTCTCTCTCTGTTCTCTCTTCCTCTCCCTCACCCTGGCCTCCATCTTGTCTTTCTGTGCTCTTCCTCTCTCCTCTCTCTCCCTCTCCTCCATCAACTCCTGTTTCTGCCTTCTCTCTCACCCTGGCCTCCATCATCTGCCACAACCAGGTGCCCTCGCCTTCCTCTCCCTCACCCTCTCTCTCTCTCTCTCTCTCTCTCTCTCTCTCTCTCTCTCTCTCTCTCTCTCTCTCTCTCTCTCTCTCTCTCTCTCTCTCTCCTGTTTCTGTGCCTTCCTCTCCCTCACCCTGGCCTCCATCAACCGCTTCGTCTTCATCTGCCACAACCAGGTGCCCTCGTCTCTCTCTCTCTCTCTCTCTCTCTCTCTCTCTCTCTCTCTCTCTCTCTCCTGTTTCTGTGCCTTCCTCTCCCTCACCCTGGCCTCCATCAACCGTTCGTCTTCATCTGCCACAACCAGGTCTCTCTCTCTCTCTCTCTCTCTCTCTCTCTCTCTCTCTCTCTCTCTCTCTCCTGTTTCTGTGCCTTCCTCTCCCTCACCCTGGCCTCCATCAACCGCTTCGTCTTCATCTGCCACAATCAGGTGCCTCTTCTCTGTCTCTGTCTCTCTCTCTCTCTCTCTCTCTCTCTCTCTCTCTCTCTCTCTCTCTCTCTCTCTCTCTCTCTCTCTCTCCAGTTTCTTTGCCTTGAAATTATTTTCCTTTTTCTGGTCTGTGTCAACCGATTCGTCTTTATCTACTGCAGCTGGTGCTGTGTTCTCTCTTTCGTTCTCTTTCTTTCATCCACACATGCGCGTTTTGAAGATTATTCCATCCCTTCACTCCCCTTTTCGGGCGTTGGTGAGTTTTATTATCACAGAAAATAAATCACACCACTGAACAACAGCTCCTCCGAAGTCGGAGTGTGGCTGCTCACGTGGCGGGGTAATCAAAGACGGTCACGCACGTAATGTTCTCATCCCTAGCTGGTGCGTGTATACCTTTGTGTTCAAATGCTTCGGCTGTCGGGGTGATTCCTGGAATGTTTAAGCCAGGGTTCGACAACAAACTACAAACAACAAACTGAACAACAGCAAACGGACAAGAGGGTTATGAGTAGACCAGACAGTATACAATAGGAGACAAAAGGACCAATAAATGACCTTGATTGGTCAACAATATTCGGAAGGAGCATAAGCCAAACTACCTTCATACCAAGTTTCAACATCATAAATCGATGGCTTGGAATCAAAACGGACTATCTTTAGATAGTCCATTGACGTATTATTGAAGATATTGTCAAAACTATTCATTTGTTTAAAAAAAAGACTGCAGAAATATAAAAAGCATAATCCCCATTTTACATTATTTGCAGTCTTTTTTAATACAAGTTCTTAGTTTTTGCAATAACATCGATAATAAGTCAATGGACTATCTAACGATAGTCCGTTTTGACTCTAAGCCATCGATATGTTGACTGGTGCCCGAGATATAGCTAAAAATATACTTTCAGTTTTCAAGGTCATACGTCAGGGTCACGACCTTGACCTTGACCTTGACACCAAAGGGCACATCTACAGTACCTAGCCTACATGCACATCAGGTTTCATCTTCCTATCTTTATTTCTTCATGGTGATATGCTGTTAACAAACCCACATACATACATACACACACAGACACTTACACAACAAAAACAGTATCACCTTCGCTCCGTAAACTCCGCGGGTGATAAAGAAGCCATCACAACTTAGAAAGGTTGATTACATATTCTAAAAGTCATTCCTGATATTGGACTTTGTCTGCGCAAAACTATCCCTCGTTCAGAGTTCTGTTAGGGAAGAGATTTTCTTTGAAAGCTCCAGCTTAGCAATACGTAGGCCTAATGAAGCAGGGTAATTGTCTCTCACTGTAAGTGGTTACTCTTTTTGGACCATCCTCTTCAAATCCGGATGCGCCATTGTGTTTCACAGACTTTCCTCTGTCCCTGAATCCTTTTCATTTGAAAGGGAAACATTATTTCCAATATTGCGCATTAGGCGAAAGTGCTTTAGCTCTGTTTTCAGCATACGGGTCTTATCGCTCAATACTTAAACAGTGGGGAATAAAGAAATCTCCAAAAACAAATGTAGTATTATAATTTATGGCGGTCCTAGTGCGGGCCATGGCAACTAATTAAGGTTTTGACCTTCTAATTAAAATAAAATAAAGATAAAATTAAGAATAAAGAATTATAAATAATAAAGTAATTTGAACTTCATTAAAAATAAAAATAATAAAATTAATAATAATAATAATAAATAATAACTTTATTTAAAGAAAGCATACGCTTTGTCCCTTTTCCCCCCTTTTCCCCCAACTAAATCTAAAGTAATGTCTCATATGACTTAGGTCGAGAAGACGTAAAACTTTATTTTCACAGAAATCTCCGTTGAGTACCATCCGGGTCTTTTGTTCAGTTCTGTAGGGACCACAGAGACAATACAATGGGTGACGTCAAGTTTAAGATGTCTGGCTATCCATATTCTTCTTCTTCTTCTTCTTCTTCATCGTCGTCGTTGTCGTCATCGTCGTCGTCGTCGATCGCTCAGACAATTTCCTGTCATATCAGCGCAGACGGGTCATGCTGCTGTCATGCGCCTAATACAACTAAGAAGTAGGCCTAAGCTTACTTAATTAGGCCCAGCATGTCCGTCTTCAGCTTGGAAAACAATCTCTGTAAGAGTTTCTAGAACAAAGGTAATAAGACAGAAAGATAGTTGACAGTAAGCAAAGGGAAAGGCAGAGTCAAAGAAAGAGAGCGACAGATTAGAGGAAGTTACAGGCACATAACTTCCAGAAGGTGGGGAACTATTTGTAAGAAAGACCCCCCCCCCCCCCTCAGTATCCCCACGAGGAAAAAAAAGGGGAGGGGGGCAATCCATATTAGTTAATAACAACAGAACATAAACAAGGAAAGCCAACCAATGGAATTAAGCTTAGCTGTCAAATCTGATTTATTGAAGCAGATATAGGGGAAGACGGGGTAAAAAGCGCATGGGCGGGTAAGAAGCCCACCCCAATTATCTCATGAAATAAAGAAAATTTCAGTCAAATTTGCCCATGAGACGAATGCTAGACATTAACGCTCGTCTCATGGGCAAAATGAGACTGAAATTTGCTTTATTTCATGAGATAATTGGGGTGGGCTTCTTACCCGCCCATGCGCTTTTTACCCCGTCTTCCCCTATCGGGCTGCAATCTGACCTTTTCCTGTGCTTAGTTAATAATAGGTTAAGACGGGGTAAAAAGCCCATGGGCGGGTAAGAAGCCCATGCCAATTATCTCATGAAATAAAGCAAATTTCAGTCAAATTTGCCCATAAGACGAATGCTAAACATTAACACTCGTCTCATGGGCAAAATGTGACTGAAATTGTTTTTATTTCATGAGATAATTGGCGTGGGCTTCTTACCCGCCCATGGGCGTTTTACCCCGTCTTCCCCTAATTATTATGTTTAGCTGCTCGTTTCGTAGTGGACCTACCATTCCCTGTTTTGTACATTAAATCCGAGGGTTAAGGCGGCACTATCACCCAGAAATGGGTACCAAAATGTTTATTTGCTTTACTTCAGTATTTGTAATTATTTCTTCATGACATTTTGTCAGAATACGCAACAATAGTTATACTTTGTAGTTGAAATGGTTTAATGCATCTGTTTAACTAATTTTGATGTAAAACAAAATCCTACCAAAATAAAATTGAAAATGTTTCGTTGCGAAATATCATTGGGTTTTTGTATTTTGGGGCTTCTTATTTACTAATTTCATGTTCAATTACCTTCATATTTTAACAGAATTTCAAACAGATGCATAGGTGTGGTATGATTGAGGACATTTCACCATACTTTGTATTTTACTCATGACATGCGATTACATTTTATATATAATTTTACTAAAATGTTAGATGTGACAATTATGACTGTACGGCTATGTGTTTATGTAGCTTTTAGATTGTAGTGCATACCAATGCTGTGATAATAATAAGTTACTAAGCAAAATTTCATAGTGATACCTTGAAAAATAAAAATGTTATGACAAAAAACGTGATCATTTATGCCCGTGTTCGGGAACAGGATGTTATTTATTCTATTTTCCTCATAACTTAATTAAGTCCAATAATTGCTTTATTTCTGCAAAACTACGCAACATAGGCTATATTAAAAAAATATTATTTTTTAGGAAGCGTATTAATTCTAGAGTTAAAAAAATGGGCATACTATTAAATGTTTAACAAAAACGATTTTGGACACAAATCTGGATGATAATGCTGCCTTATGCTAAAAAGGCAGATTTGCCGAAAACAAAATATAAAAACCTCTCAGCTGTGCACGTGTATGCGGCCACCTATCTATATTGTTAAAAACTCGGGACTTTACTGGTGTTGCACTGCCTCTGGGCATTGCAGTCAGTATTGTTCCCACCATCTTTGTATTTACAAATGTCCCATATGTGTCTATGACCGAGAGGACGTAAAACATAATTTTCACCACTCACTCTCAGCTGTGCAAAAGTTCAAACAAAAATGACAGGACAGTGAAGAGGCCGCGAGGCCTAATGTCCTAACTACCTGACCTTAATATACAGAGAAGGAAGGAGATGGGGGTGGGGAGAAGGGGTGTGTGCAATATAAAGACGCCTTACAGTTGTTGAGAGAGTTCTTCTTTGTTAAATCGAGAACGTTCGATTGTTTTGATGTCAATGCATTAACAGTCCATAATCACCCACCAAATACATGAGTGCATGATTCACATGCAGAAAAAGTTCGTTGTCGACAGATATCTTTGTGTCAAAGATCAAACTAGAGTAGTGTTAGACTTAGACCGACTACGAACCAAATGTAATTAGGACCATCTTTCAAAACATTTTGATTTTCACACACACGCACGCACGCACGCGCACACTCTCACACACACACACACACACACACGGACGCACGCACGCACACACACACACACACACGGACGCACGCACACACGCATGCACACGCACGCACACGCACGCACACGCACACACACACACACAAACACACTTACTTTTTCAGCCATATATCAAAGAAAACTTCTTCTTTTTTAAACGAAACAGTTTGAGAAAGTAAAGAATAGTCTCTCCTTCAAAAGTGCCGTTCTCAGGCTTTTAGGGTCCGTTTCATTGAGATAAACAATGAGCTATTTATTTATAACTCTTTTGACGTTAATAACTCTCATGCATTCCAATACTTGTTTGTCTGTCTATTTGTCTCGCTAAGTCTCACTTTCCCCCACTTTGAGGAAAACAACATACAAACAAACAAACAAACATAAAACTAAAAGTTTTATTGCAGAATATTAATCTTGGACATTTATGAATTTGAATGACTGAATGTTTGCTGCTATTAATTGTTCATGTTGACAAACAGTTAATCGGAAATAAATATATAATATACACACACACACACTGAGCAAGACTGTTAGTACAAGGCCAGTAACGCAAAATAGAAATAATTCAGTGTCCTCTACTACGCTTAGATACAACAATGGCGACAACGTATGGAAAGCTGGCTTTATTGGTTTCAAATGTGTAAGTTTGAAAAAGGAAATTACCTTGATTGTCAGTTTGAAAAAAATCAAGCCGTTTGAAATTGAGATGAGTAGGCTAAAAGTCAGCGGGAAGAAGTGTAGTTCGGTAAGCTCACGTTAAGGACAAAACCTTTCGATTTCCTTGATTATGTTCAAGGAGGCCCCCAGTTCCAAGGTAGGCAGCTGCAACTAAATCGTTTGTTTCAAAACTTTCTCACAATCAGAAACTTTGAAGTCGAAGACTTTATGGGCAAAACTTTAATTAATGAGAGCAGTAGACACATGGAACAATCTTGATGGTGCTATTGTGAATGCCGGGTCACTAAACAGTTTCAAGAACAGAATAGACAATGTCCTCGAGGACTAGGATGCATTGTTGCAACGTGAGTCACCCGCTGCGTGTCACAGCCAGTGTATCTGCTGCAGACCGCCCGTGTGAACAGTCATAGAAATAAGAGCAATCAAAAGATTGCTAGGTTGTAGGCCAAAGTTAGGCTAGTTAGTTTCCTGATCAAAAGATCAGCAACAGGCCTCGCGGCCTATATACGCTGCACAACTATGCTATGCTATACTATGCTAAAATTTGCAGCACTTTGTCCAAAATGCAGATAGGAAAACGTGATATAAACGCCTTGATCCCGGCTGCAGGTGTACCACAAGCTGTTCACCACCAAGACCTGCGTGACGGCCTGCCTCCTGGTGTGGATCCTGGCCTTTCTCCTCGAGTTCCCCAACTTCATCGGCTGGGGCGGCCACTACTTTGACCCCAAGAACCACCAGTGCATCTGGGACCGCACCGCCTCCCTGAGCTACACCATGTTCGTGTCCTTCGGCCTCATCTTCCTGCCGCTGCTGCTCATGCTCATCTGCTTCATCCTCATCTTCAGGCACATCTACAGGTGAGCTGGTTTTTGTTCTGTTTGCCACTGTTGTTACTCTCAGGCACGTCAACAGGTGAGCTGGTTTTTGTTCTGTTGGCCACTGTTGTTACTCTCAGGCACGTCTACAGGAAAACATGTTTGCCAAATATTGATTTTTTTCTTCTGGGGCAGTATGTGCAGGCAAGCTTCTCTGTTTTCCAAATTAGTTTTGTGTAAAATGTGTAAGTTTGCTATCATTTATAAGCAGGGAAAGTGGGTATTTTTATGTTTAATAAGAGACTATTAGTATATTGTTTTCCAAATTAGTTTTGTGTAAAATGTGTTAAGTTTGCTATCATTTTTAAGCAGGGAAAGTGGGTATTTTTATGTTTGATAAGAGACTATTAGTATATTAACTGTGATTTAGTAGCATCTTTGCACTCAAATTCATGTTCATCTGCACAGTTGCATTGTTACTCTCTCTCTCTCTCTCTCTCTCTCTCTCTCTCTCTCTCTCTCTCTCTCTCTCTCTCTCTCTCTCTCTCTCTCTCTCTCTCTCTCTCTCGGTAAATTAAGGGTTCTGATATTCGGACACATATGCAGATGATGTTGTTGGCTGTTGTTGACCCACAGTCCTTGGTCACTTCGTTTTCTGGTTCTTGAGACACACCATCAAACTGACTGTGTCGCTGTTGCTGTTCGCTTTGGAAATAAAATCAAAGTTAATGAAGAATTTTTTTTTGCTTGGCATTATGGTTGCAGAAACAAATGAAATCCTTCCGAGCAAATCCTGTTAATTTCCGTCTGTTTTATTTTCCTCACTTTAATTTATATATATATATTTTTAATCTGTATTTATGTTAGCTATTTATTCTTTTTTTTAAATTATTATTTGTTTTTCATAGTGCTTTGCAACATGTCATCCACATGTATGGATATGTTGTCCTCAAGAGGGGAGATTAGTTCACAGACGGAAGCAGCTTCTCTTACGGGAGGAACAAATGTGAACATTGCATGTTTTTCTTTCAAAATCGCAGGACCAATGGCTATCTTTCTTTCTACATCGCAGGACCAATGGCTGTTTTTCTTTCTAAATTGCAGGACCATTTGCTGCTTTTCTTTCTAAATCGCAGGACCAATGGCTGTCTTTCTTTCTAAATCGCAGGACCAATTGCTGTTTTTCTTTCTAAATTGTAGGACCAATTGCCGATTTTCTTTCTTCTTCGTCGGACCAATGGCTTATTTTTATTTCTAAATGGCAGGACCAAAATGGGTGTTTTTTCCTGTTTCTGAGTGGCAGGACCAACGCCTGTTTTTCTTGTTCTAAATCCTAGAACCAAGTTCAACCTGTTCCTCTTCGACGACAAGGACCCCTTCCGCTCGCGCAAGACCCTGTTGGAGGCCCTGCGCACCTCGCGCATGCTGCTGGGCATCTTCATCGTCTACCTGGTCTGCTGGACCCCCTACGGCGTGGTCATCGTCTTCGACTTCAGCCAGAGCCTGTCGCTGGAGCTGCACCTATTCGTCACCCTCCTGGCCCACATGCACAGCTCCGCAAACTTCCTCATCTACGCCATCACCAACCGTAACTTCCGCGCCTCCGCCATGCTGTTCCTGACCTGCGGACGCTTCTCCGGGCTGGGTTTCTTCGGAAGGGGAAGTGAGTCCAACGAGTCCAAGTCGACGGAGGTGGTGGCTGCTGCTACTGCTAAGGGCTCGGCTCATTCTCGCTCGGCTGTCGGCTCTGTGGCTGGTGGTGGTGGTGGTCGTTGCGGGATCTCTCATAGTGGGAGCAACTTCAGCGGCAGCAACTTCAGCGCCAGTAACGCCAGTGATGAGATGGAGTAGTGAGGATTGGGGGAAGGAAGGAGGAAGATCCCGGAAAGAGAAGTAGAAGAAGATGAAAAGGAGGGGGAAGAGGAGGGGAGGAGGAGGAGGGGGAGGAGGAGGGGGAGGAGGAGAGAGAGAAAGAGACAGACAGACATAGAGACAGACATAAGAGAGAGAGAGAGAGAGAGAGAGGGGGGGGGGAGACAGAGAGAAACAGAGACAGAGAGAGAGTGTGTGTTAAATCCTAGAAAGAAGTATTACTTCGGGAAAGTTCAATGAAAAAAGGGAGGATTTTTGCAACTTCGGAAAAGTTTAATGAAAAAAGATTAAGGTCCGACCAATGTTTGTCATGAGTACATGGGGCTCTCGATAAGTTTCTGGATGTAAAGAACTGAGAGGGTGAACACTTTTTCTGGTGGGTCTACATTATAGAGGTATCCTTCCTAAGCACATACATTTGATCATCCTTTCAAAGCAAACAGTTATGGCGCCAGACCAGGTTGACTGCGGTATGTCAAAATAGAGCCCTCGGCAAACCCGCAAGCATTTTCAACCTTCTGGAAGTGTGTCCCCTTTTACTGGCGCTTCGCATACAATAATAGAATATAGTCATAAGGGATTAAATCAGAGAAACAAGTAGGAGGGAGACCAAAATGAACTCTTGTTT
>CM065682.1:39065547-39068047 GCA_017654935.2 Phymorhynchus buccinoides | reverse complement strand
GCTGACGCTTCTGTCAACTGTGACAATGCATTCTGTGTTGGGAGTGGCTCACAAGAGAACATGATTGGCAAAAGCTTTGCTGAGGTGAAGCTGCAGCGAAAAGCCAAAGTGAAGTCTCTAGCTTCTATGAACGGTTCAGTGAAGATCAGGAGAAAAGAAGTGGTTGCTTAGTCACAGCAGATGCTTAATCGCATTCTTTCCATTGTGGACTCGGCCACTGATTTAGCTACATACATGAAGTATGAACTTGCTCCTCAACCACCCTCACTGTTTGATGACATCTCCTTGCGACGACCTTCAAAAGCTGCACTGTCATCTCTTTTGCTGTCGCTTCTTCCACCTGGGTCTAATGACTTGCCTCAAGATCTGGTCTATGTAATCGATGGAGGCCATCTACTACACAGCGTTTTATGGCCATGCCCAGCAACTTATGAAGAGATTTGTGAGACATATGTGAGACACATAGTCACCTACTATGGAAAGAATGCCACCGTGGTTTTTGATGGTTATGCAGGCTCACTGTCTACAAAGTCTGAGGAACATAAATGAAGAGCAGCAAAGCATACATCAGCTAACATTGACGTAGCCTGCCATACCAAAGCCACGGTGAGTCAGGCTGATTTCTTAGGGAACCAGCACAACAAGCAAGGGCTACAAACAATTCTCTGTGAAAGTCTTCGAGCTGCTGACATTAATGTAAAGCAAGCAGACAATGATGCAGACACTCTGATTGTGTCCACTGCCCTTCGTCACGTTGCGGAGGGTCATCAAGTGGCTGTCATGGGAACAGACACTGACCTCCTTGTGATGCTAGTGGCCAGAATGCCATCAGATTGCCAGATATATTAGATCCATCCTGGACACACAAAGACCCAGCAAAAAGTGTTTGATGTCTCTGCTATCCAGAAAACTGTTGGACATTTGAAAGACAGCTTGCTGTTTCTTCATGCTGTAACAGGCTGTGACACAACATCGGCACCATACGAACAAGGGAAACGAAAAGAGTACAAAGTGCTTAAATCTGATGACAATCTTGCACAAACTGTGGCAGTTTTCAACATCGCAGATGCAGACGCAGAGGATATTGCGAAAGCTAACGAAGAATTTTTGCTGCGTCTCTATGGTGCTTCCACTTTCAATGGCCTGGACAGTTTCAGACTGGCATCATTCAAGAGAAAGAATGCCAAAAAGGTGGCAAGTGGGATTTTTCAAATGGCAAGCCTGCCACCAACTAGCGCTGCTGCTCGTCAGCATTCTTTCAGAACATACTGTCAGGTCCAGCAGTGGTTGGAAAATGACATTGATCCAACCAAATGGGGATGGCTTTTGTCCCATGGCTCACTTCAGCTTGTGCCCACATAGTTGCCTTCAGCGCCTGATAAACTGTTGCGCATCGTCTCCTGTGGTTGCAAGGCTGGCTGTATGGCTAGTTGTGGCTGTCGACGTGCAGGCATGCCTTGCTCCTCCCTTTGCAACTGCATGGGACTGACCTGCAACAATGCCCTGGAACTTACTGAGTTCTTGGAAGACTGATGACAAGAATGGCAGATTCTTGACAGCCAGTGAAGTTGGAGAGCAATGATAATGGAGAACTGACAACAATTTACAGTAAATTGATACGAATATTGATTTCTGCCACTTTCAGAGTTAATTTGGGATTTAAATGTCAGAACCAAACCAAATCAATGATGTTCCATAAAACAACTGAATAGTTTTTAGTTTCTTTGTTCGCTATTTGATTTTGAGTGAAAAAAAACCGATTTTCAGTAAATGTGTGTTTATTTTTAGCATCGTACATAATTGTGCTTCTGTCAAAATACTATCATCAGAAAGATAAATGTGTATTCTTTTAATTTTGCGTGATTTGTGTTCTCATTTTGTTTATTTTTTGAATGGCATATGATATTCTATTTCTACCCCCTAAAATCGCGCCATATTTGATATGCTCAAAAAGAAATAAAGAAATGACCATGTTGCTGACATGGGATTTTTCAGGACTTTTGACATAAAAATGTATGACCCATCATCTGTATGTGTACCAAAAATGAAAACTATAACCTTTTTTTCTACCTTCATGTCTAATTTTCCTGGACTATTTTGTTTCTATCAGATTTTTAGAAACCACGGCGCGCCATAGATTAGACTACATAATTATATCTCGGTACGAGGCATTCAATATTACAATTTTTAGAATTTCGAAAAGTCTTATGATATGTAGGCCTATAGTAGGATCATGTGCGGCGTTTTAACGGTCAAAACAAACAACAACAAAACACATAGATCTTTTTTTTTTTAAACTATGGAGATTTTACACCGGTTGGTTTTTTTAACACGTTCAGATTCCTCCATGCATCGTCGACATGTTTCAATCAAATCTTTGACCAACTTCGATTATCAGAAATTCGTACCCCTATCTCATTTTGCAGCAAAACACCCCACAAAATCAAACTGTACAGGAGTTTGGAATCTTGAATGTTGTGTCTTGAATGTTGTGTGTGGT
>CM065682.1:39062547-39065047 GCA_017654935.2 Phymorhynchus buccinoides | reverse complement strand
CTCCATTGAGGCAACGGAAGGGGAGGACAGGGGGGAAGGGGGGAGGAAGGGGAATGGGGGGGGGGTGGGGGGAGGGGGCCAGATCCGGGATTTGAATTCCTCCACCGAGGCTGATGACTTCCAAAATGTCCGGAAAAATCGGTCGTAAATTGGAGGGGTCGTATGACGGAGGTTTTCACTGGCAGCCGTAGAAAGAAAAAGTTCAGCACAGTTCATACTCTCTTCTTCATGCACACATAATGACATATTAAAATTGGATTTGGGTCTTTCCAACTCCATAGGATTGTGCAATCGATGTATTACAGTTTCACTTCGCCGACTTCTGTTAATCACCTCCACTCTCATCCAAAGTCAGTGGTTTTCTTTTTCAAAGTCAGTGGTTTTCGTGCTTTTCCTACGCTTTCCGCCATCTTTTCTACAACAAGGGAAGCGACTCCGCTTTCAGGCCCTTGACCGTGGTTGTTTCCCTTTGCTCGAAGTCTATGCAGACGACAACAACGGTCGTAAAAACCAACAAAATGGCGGTCGTAAGTCGCGTTTTAGAGGAAGTCGTTTAAGAGAGGTCGTTTACATAGTAAAATGCATCCGTGCCAACAAATCCGGTCTCAAATGAGAGGTGGTTGCTTAACAGAGGGTCGTAAAATAGGGGTTTGTCTGTATTGCCTCAGGTGAAACTGAAAGAGAGTTCCACTCACTCACAGCCCTTGGAAAGAATGAGTACTTCCTGTAATTTGTTTTACAGGCAGGATGTAGGTAGGCCTGTGAGTGAGTCTGTCGCATCTGTCGTGATGGAGGATGGGGGACTGGCTGGTGTGGGGTGTTGATGGCCACATCTCCATGGTGGAACTTGAAAAAGGTGGCCAGCCTAGCGGAGCGTCGCCTGTCCTTGAGTGGAGGCCACTGCAGCTGGGTCAGCATGTTGTCCATGCTGGATGCTTGGCGGTGGCGATTTACGACCCATCTAACTGCGCAGCGCTGGACCCTCTCAATCTTGCCGGTGGTTTTGGCTGTATGAGGGTCCCAGACAGAAGCGGTGTACTCAAGGGTGGGACGAACTAAGGCTTTGTAGGCAGTTTCCTTGACGAAGATGGAGCCTATCTTCAAATTTCGTTGGAGGAAGCCTAGAGTCTTGTTTGCCTTGTTTACGGTGTTGTTGATGTGGGTGTCCCATGACAGATTTTGGGAGATTGTGACACCCAGTACTTGACGTCTTCTGCTGTCTGTAGTCTCTGGCCGTGAAGGTGATAAGTGCCAGCTTGAGGGGTCTTTTTTCTGGATACATGCATAGATTGGCACTTTTCGGGATGGAACTTCATCCTCCACTTTTCTTCCCAGTCAGCCATGCGGTCCAGATCTTGCTGAAGAGAGGCCTGGTCTCTCTGAGACGCGGTCACTCCATGGTCTTATGGCACAGGGTGTCGTCAGCAAAGAGCCTGGAGGTTGAGGACAGTTTTTCAGGGAGATCATTTATGTAGAGCAGGAAAAGGGTAGGCCCTAACACTGATTCCTGGGGGACTCCTGACTCTACTAGGATCGTTTCCGATTTGGCGCCGTCCACAACCACCGCTGTTTCCTGTCCGTGAGGAAGTTGCTGATCCAGGAGTTGATCTGCCCGGTGATGCCATAATGTCGGAGCTTGTGGACCAGCAAGGAGTGGTTGACTTTATCGAACGCCTTGGAGAAATCCATCACCAAGACGTCTGTCTGCTTGCCTGTTTCCATGTTGTAAGTGAGCTCGTCCACAAGCCCGAGAAGCTGGCTCTCACAAGAACGGCCTTTCCTGAAGCCATGCTGCTCCTCCCTCAGGATTTTGTTTGCCTCGGCGAAACCCATAATCTTGCTGACCAGGATGTGCTCGAGGATTTTGCAGGGCACGCTGGTAAGTGAAATGGGACGGTAATTTTCCGGTCTGTACCTTTCACCCTTTTTGAAAATAGGCGTCGGGTACCCATTTACACCTGGGTGGAGTGGGGAAAATAGGAGTAAAGTGCCTTTCCCAAGGACACACCACTGTGAACCGAGCTGGGTTCAAACCTGACGGATTACGAGCTAGCAACTCGGACTTACCAACTGAGCTACAGTGGCTCCTGCTTCTTTGCAGAATGCAGTGCGTGGCCACAATCAATACACATTAATCTGCCAAGGAACAGTGTGTGAATATAGATTGAAATGAATGAGGTCTGAAACCACTTGTAGTCCTGACTCAATGATAAAAAGGGGAATAAAACAAAAGGACTTACAAGCTGAAATTCTCGCCGCCTGTCATATGCTTCTCGAATTCCTGCATCTTCCCACAACTTTCGGACAGGCTCTACATACTGAGAAAACACTCGAGTATCTAGTTTGATGTTAGGGTCATATGCAAAAACAAAGTTCGCATCTTTCTCTTTTACGTTATCCTTCCAAGGAATCCCAAGCTTCTGTCGAGCATCAATCAAGACCCGCATTCCTTTCACAACATTGTTATACACCACAGTTCTAAACTCGAGCAGAACATCAT
>CM065682.1:39040047-39057547 GCA_017654935.2 Phymorhynchus buccinoides | reverse complement strand
GGGGGAAAATCAACCAAATCCAACATTAATGCGAATAATTATGGATAATTATGGATATAAAGGTTCACAGATATATCTCTTTTCGCCTCTGTATGGATCAAGCAGTTTTAGATGCTGACATGCGTAAATATTAATTTTAGGTCACACGTACAGAGCATAATGTTTGTTTGCTATTGAAAATAGTTAGCGCCTCTAGAAAAAACACATTGAAATCTAAACACTGATTTTGTCAACATGATCATTTTCTCATCACCTCCCAAAGCTTAAAGAACATCCCGCAGGTCTGTGACCTCAGTGTATTTTTCATATACAATTAGTACGGTTGCAGAAATAACATGCTTTTCTTTGTTTTTATAAGCAAGTCTTTGAATGAAGGTATTATATCCTTTTTGAGTGCATAGATGGAGTTATGGTGACAAATGTGCATTTGCGCCCACATACAAATATACAAAATGTTAACTGCTGTTTGCATCAATATAAGCCACCAAACATTAAAAATAAAGTATTTCATGAAACAATGTTTATCAGCTATACCTTTAACATACTAGGCCTAATTGAACTAACAACATCAAAACGCTACACTCACACAAGCACATGAAGGTGAAATAAATAATAAACACGGTGAATAAAACCAAAAATTTCGTCTTTAAAAAGACTTTGACGAGGTGAATACAATACACTAAACTTAACAATGACGGTGTCACGATAAATAAGTAGTCGTATGAAATATTTACCTCTGCGCATGCGCATTAGAACAGTTACTTATCTCACGTGATTACTACTAACCCTACCTAACCCTAACCCTATCCCTAACCACGGAAAGAACCAAGAAATAGAGCAGGATGGTGTAAATCTACATATTTGCAGATAAATCGATGTACAAAGCCATGCACTTAGTTTCGTAATGATTCACAATGGCGGACAAACAAACGATTCTGATTGGCTACGCGGCTAAGACTACTTATCTCATAGAGGTAGCATATTCTCTTCACACCGGCAGTGAATGGATGACGCATACTAGTACTATGACGTGATTATAGTACTATACCTCATGAGAGGCTACTATATGCTTGATGCTTGGGGAAGACGGGGTAAAAAGCGCATGGGCGGGTAAGAAGCCCACCCCAATTATCTCATGAAATGAAGCAAATTTCAGTCTCATTTTGCCCATGAGACGAGCGTTAATGTCTAGCATTCGTCTCATGGGCAAATTTGACTGTAATTTTCTTTATTTCATGAGATAATTGGGGTGGGCTTCTTACCCGCCCATGCGCTTTTTACCCGGCCGTCTTCCCCTATGTGCCTAGAGTACTGAGTTGTGGTCCCGCTATTTTGGACGTCCGCCATCGTGGATTCCAGAAACACAGCAATTTGGCATCCCATCTGGGTATCTTCTGAACATGCTAAATGACAATGTCATAACGTTTAGTTGCTTCTAACTCGTAAAGTTGACCAACTTCATTTCTGTGATAGCTACACGTTTCATCTCCCAGCCTATATGTATATAGAGAGAGGGTGGGGAGGGAGAGAGAGAGAGAGAGAGAGAGAGAGAGAGAGAGAGAGAGAGAGGGTGGAGGGAGAGAGAGATAGAGAGAGAAGGTGGAGGGAGGGGGAGAGAGAGCACACATCAAATACGGGCGCGAGCTGGCTGGGTCACTATAACTCAAACACCCCTATGTCCATGCAGCAGCTTAGGCCCTTTATCAGATGGAACCGAACCCCCTTTTTTCAGTCTGTTTTTTTTTTCTCCTGAGGGTGCCAGAATGATCGTAGGCCCCAAAGAGAAGAAGAAGACCCCCTCCACCCCCACCCTTCCTAGATCAGATAGTTTCGTACAATGTGCATAATATAGCAGGTATAAATACACAGCAATATTGTTCAAATATTATTATCTTTTATCATGGTGCACAACAAGAATGTATAATCTAAAGCGCATTCCTGCTATTTTATTTATTTTTTATACGAAACTATGATTAAACAGTGTTGGTATGGTGATTCAGACGCCTATGGCCGCCTCTTGTTGCTGAAGTGTCAGACTGACCTGAGTTTACGATTCATCTGCAGATTTTTCTAGCGTTTGTTACTCGAGGTATCAATTACAATGCCACCCAAAGGAAAGAAGGGTAAAAAGAAAGGCAAAGAAACCCCAGCTCCTGTGGAGAAACCGAAAACACCGGAACCAACTGAGAAGGAAATAATGCTTCAAGAAGAGTGAGTTTCTTTAGTTAGCCTACTATTATTATTCTATTAAGTAGGCCTATTATCTCTGAATTAGTTCTTCTTCTTCAACGGACTAACCATCTGACAACCAGCTTCTCTCTCTCTCTCTCTCTCTCTCTCTCTCTCTCTCTCTCTCTCTCTCTCTCTCTCTCTCTCTCTCTCTCTCTCTCTCTCTCTCTCTCTCCAGAGGGCTGGATGTAAAAAAAGCATGTTATTGCTTACTCTATTACCCTCTATAAATAAAATTCATTCAATTCAATTCAATTCTCTCTCTCTCTCTCTCTCTCTCTCTCTCTCTCTCTCTCTCTCTCTCTCTCTCTCTCTCTCTCTCTCTCTCTCTCTCTCTCTCTAATTTCTTCTCTGGCCTACTTGAGGCCCTTTCTTCCAGCAAGAGTGGTTGAGCCTCCACGGTTCCGTGGCAAAATAATCAACGTGATGATTGTGGCCACGAACAGGAAAAGTCATAAAACAAGTTCATTATATATATATTGCTAAGTATTTCAGGCAAAGTTGAGATCAAGGTAAATGTAGTCTAATTATAATGTCTGTTACAGACTAATTTGTCTCGTACCAGGAATTTCAATAATGCAGTTTCTAAAAGATTTATAATAACAAAGGGAACAAAATTACACGATGTAACATTTCAAAGTTTATTTAGTATAAGTATTTTCTTTGTTATTTTCTTTATGAACAGGTTGGCCAAAATCACCAAGGAGCTGGATGGTGCAAAGACATCAGTGGAAGATCTGTATCCTTGTGTATTTTGTATAATTTTTAATCATGATTGGGTAATAGTTTGGTTTGGATGGCTAAAATAAACATGGATTTGTATGTGCATATAAGAAAAAGTAAAATCATTTCAGAAACAAAAACCAAGACGGCAAAGCCATATAGACATACTCCAAGTTCATACATTTCTCACTCTCACTTTATTATAAGCCCCTTCAAAACAACTCTCTTTGCTTTCCTTGAGTGTTGAGAAAAAAAGTCTCAAGCTATCTATCATGGTCACACACACACACACACACACACACACACACACACACACACACACACACACACACACACACACACACACACACACACACACACACACACACACACACGCACACACACCCCCCCTACACATACACACACAGATGCATACACACGGACACACATACTCATGCTCATACACAAGGACACATCCTCCCCCCTCACACACACACACATCCACATGCATCCCCCCCCCACACACACACATACACATGGACACACACACATGCTCACACACACACATGCGCATGTGTGCACACACACATCCACATGCCCCTATGCATGCATACAGACGGACAACATACAGATACTCGCACACTTGGACATGCATGTGACACATGCTTATGCTTTGAAGGTGGGAGGATAAAGTGCACGCATGCATGCACGCACACATGTGTGCTGTTATGTCTTACATATCCAAAGAGTATATTAACCCTTTCATCGCCACTGTCGCCTCTTGGCACCACAATGATTTAACATCCATGTCGCTGAAAGGCATCAAATGAGGGTCTGTTATCTAATGACCTTATGTTCTTAATTTTGGGAGGTAAGGATAGGCCTTCTTTTATGCATGTCACAAAGGAATCCCAAACATTCCAGACAAAAAATGTTCTGTACCCAGGTAAGTTTAATGGAAAGTTTTGGCCAAATAAATGGCTGGCATTGAAAGGGTTAAGTATAAAGTGTAAGGCACCTATGGCACCACCTCTTGTAAATGTACCTGGAAATATAACATCCTTATTATAAGGTATACCCTTATTGGTCCCTAGAGGGATTCCAGAAGGAACTGAGCACACCCGATGCACAAGTGCCAGAATAGCCCCTATGAGTGGATGCAAGGCCTAACCCTCCTCTCTAGTATAGCCATAAAAGTCCACAAAGTATTAGTATGATTCTAGATCAATGAATGGAGGAAACATAAAGAATGGTTTCTGTGAATAAGTAGTGTGCAACCGAAAGTATGTTGAAACATCAAAACATAACAGGTGCTTGCAATCAAGCATACACATGCACACAGATATGGTTTTCCTTTTTTTTTTTCCTTTATTGATTAAAAGCCGAAAACAGAATGACTGGCTGCAACAAGAAGCACAAAAAGTCCGCATAGAAAGTGTAAGTTTTTTGTGTTTATTGTTCTTTTTGTATTGAAGGATTAAGTTGGGTTTTTTTGTATGTGTGTATGTATATTATATGTGATTGTGCATATTTGATTGTGAAACTCTATGTGTGTGTACATTATTTTGTATGTGTAGTTGAAAAGATTACTTTGTTGTCTAGTATAAATTGTCTTTTTCTGTGTAATATTTGGAAAGTGTTCCTTTTTGTTCAATCCTTTTAAGAAATCTTATAGAATAAGAAAATAAGTTAATCTATTTGGCTGCCTATTGTTTGGCAGTCTTTACTTCACAAAAAAGTTGCTTATTTCCTTGATTATAAGGGAGGAAAATGCATTGGTAATGATGACCAGTTTCTTTTTCTTTTTCTTGCTAAGCAATAGTGAATAGTATTTTATTAATAATAATAGACAAAAACATGGATTTGAACCAGTTGTAAGTTTCTTTAGTCAAACATTTAATAGATATGTGATTTTTAAATTAGGTCTGTAAAACTTGAAAGATGTTTTATTTCATGATCTGAATATTGCTTTTTCAGTGACTAATTTCTTCTTTTTTTCCTTTTTATATGGTATTTCTATGTCCCATATGTACCTAGTTCAGGCGAAAAGGACGTAAAATCTTATATTTCAAATGGTATTTCTATCTACCGGTACTTTGCTATGTAAATTTTACAGGTTTCTACATTTTAAACCTTGCTGACAAAAAAATCAGTGTTCAGTGTCATTACATTTTTTTTATTTTTCATTGCTTCTCTTATGTCCGGCAGCATGAGTACATGAGCTACATGGAAAAGAAGACCAGCAAGCGGCAGACAACCATTGTCACTCTCAGCGACCACAACAAGCAGGAAATCCGCAACATACAACTGCAACGCCAAATCATGGAGGAAGAATTTGATGAAAAGAAGAAAGGTAAAACAATTTGTTATCAGAACATTTTGCACTAAAATTTGCTTTGCTTATACAGTGGGACCTCCCTTATATGACCTTCAAAAATAATCCAAAATGAGGTCTTAAAGACCTAGTACGTCACGTGTCAAAATCACGGTTTTCACGTGTTTTCCCCTCTTATAGCTGGTAAGAAATCTTATTTTGACCAAGTGTTGCTCCCATACAAATTGAAAACGAGGCATCACTTTAAAGAGCAGCCTCGATTGTATACGAGGAAAGTCACGAAAACGAGGCATCACTTTGAAGAGCAGCCTCGATCGTATATGAGGTAAATCTGAATGCGGGCCACACCGACCCAGAAAAAAACAAGGGACTTAATCCAGCCGGCTCTGTGGGTCTTTAAATGGGAGGGAGTTTTATAAGGGAGGTAATTTTAATACTTATAAAAAAAAGCAATGTCTCAGAGAAGAAGGTCTTAAGTGGGAGGGAGTCTTATAATGGAATTCCACTGTACCAGACTTGTAAACCAGAAAAGTTGCGTTTTGATGTGTGTGTTGTTTTCTTTTTAAATGTACAAATGGTTTCATCTGCAATGTTGTCAGCAGTTTTTCACGCCCATGCTTTTCTTTTAAGCAGTTAATGCTAATAACTGTGAAATATTTAAGTATTATAGATGAGTACCGGTAATCTGTAACATTGATCTTGTCCCAAGATTGTTATCAACAAATTATAACCGATGGTGTTTCTGCATGTTGATAGCACTATTCAGACAAATTTCATGCAGAACCATTGACAAAACAACTTTCATAATCTTTTGTTTTCATTTTCAATTCCCAAAATAGTTCAGATACCAAATTAATGCTAGCAAACTCTTTGTTTTCATTTTCCAGTCCTGTAATAGCTCAGTAACAAAAAAAAGACATGAACTAATCTGGCAGTAATATGTTCAAGTCCCCACTGAGTTTCTTCCCCTGAAGGGTTTAATTGGCCTTAACCCCATTGCCTGAAATTAAGTCCTTCATATTGAAATTTTAACCAAGTTACATTTGATGTACATTGCACATGTGCCTATATCTTACTTATGCCTATTTCATTCCACCATTGAACTGAAGGAGAGCAGTGGAATTACTAATAAATTACTCTGAAAACAAAATTTCATCACCCTCACTGAAACAGTGATTTTAGCAGTGATTTTAGCACAATTTGCAGCCTGGGCCTGTAGTCATGAGTGCGGCTAAGACAACTAATCCAGGATGGAAAATGCAAATTAGTCTAAACTACCAATCCGATTGGCAGTTTAGACTAATTTGCATTTTCCATCCCAGATTAGTCGTCTTAGCCGTACTCATGACTACAGGCCCTGCAGTGTGACGTTGTGATCATCAAGTGTTAAGAGTTCGATCTGCGACTGCATGAGATTAAATGCTATGTAAGTATCCATGTTTATCTGTCTATTTACTATTCCTTTTATTTCAGCTCATATTTGAACGTCTTAGAATGTACACTATTTGTCTTGTTTGTTTCAGCCCTGGAGGCTTTGTTACTGGAAAAGCAGCACTTGTTACAGAAAACTGAGCAGGAGCTGAATGATCTCCAGGAATATAAGGTTAGTAGGACAGCATTGGTGGTCACATTTATTTGACCTGTATTATCCATGTTTGAAATGAAGCAGAAATGGAGACTTCCTTGCTATTACTAGTTTTAGTCATCGTGTTTAGTCTGTCAACATGCTTCTTTTTGTACTTCCACTTTTTTGAAGATATATATATTTTAAGTTACTGAGTAAAATTCAAATCTCTTTTACTTTGAAATTCCAATTTTTTCTCACACATCAATTCTATGATGCTATTACTTTGGTTTTGTAATGTGTTTCTATTTATTTTTTATAGGGTACTGTTCAGGTTTTTATTAAACATGACTATCGCAACATGTTGATTCAAATTGCCATATTTATTTTTACTTACTGAACCTGAACAGCTTTTATCAAGGCCTAAGATCAGTTTCATTAAGTCTCTCGAAACAATTGAGTTGTATGTCAGTTGTGATAAGAAGTAGACAAGACCATCAATGAGAGGGTTTAGGATCATGACCTACTTGTTCCTAACCTATGTTTCTGTAATGATTTAAAAGAATTTATTGTCTGGGTCAATTTCAGAATCTTCAAACAGAGCAGTTGACCAAAATCCGAGATTTGGAGCGACAGGTGAGCGAAATGCGCTCTCACCACACACAAGCCATCCATCAGCTGAAATCAGACTTCTTGCGCCAGAAACGGGAGTACCAGCAAGACTCCGACAACCGCATTCAGTCACTGGAGAAAAAGGCAAACAAGGTGACGTTTCCACTGCCATGTTTGTGTGTGTACGCATGTGTGTTTTGTGTGTTTGCTTCAGGGTGTGAGTGTGTGTTTGAATGTGTGTGTGTGTGTGTGTGTGTGTGTGTGTGTGTGTGTGTGTGTGTGTGTGTGTGTGTGTGTGTGTGTGTGTGTGTGTGGTATGTGTGTGCGTGTGTGTTTGACAGCATGCAAGTTTTAATACACTTTTACTGTTAATTTGGTTCAACCTCAAATTATTACTCTCTCTCTCTTTCGCTCTCTCACTCTCTCTGTGTCTATATGTCTGTCTCTCTCTCTCTCTCTCTCTCTCTCTCTCTCTCTCTCTCTCTCTCTCTCTCTCTCTCTCTCCTTCTCTCTCTCTCTCTCTCTCTCTCTCTCTCTGTCTCTGTATGATGTTAACTATTGTCATAAGCATTTTTTTCCATTTGTTTACCTCTTAATAGGAAGCCATGCAGTGTCTAACCGACCATACCAATCACATCAAACTGGAGAACCGGGCACTACGGAAAGAGTTGCTGTCCCTGATCCAGACCACACGGGCCCTGAACGAACACCAGAGGGAGCTAGAAGATCAGAGGAGACAACTCCTCAGGGAACAGAACTACGCCTACGACCTGAAGAAGCTGCGAGAAATGCGCCAACAGAAATCCTTCAAAGAAGTGCCGCTGTTTGAAGAGGGGGCCTCCATGAAAATAGGCTCTGACATTCACCAGAATGAAGAGATGTAAAGAGCTGATGGTGTTACTGTTGAAGTGAAAAACTTTGTATGTGCTTGCATGTATGTACCTCTCTATAAGAGAGGACGTAAGGACTTAAATGTGCTCTCTATTTGTGCATTGATGCATATGTTATGATGCGTTTGTTGTGCACTTGGTGAAAAAACACCTCAGGCACACACTCATAGTTGCCTTCCATGCATGCATGCATGCATGCACACTATACACGCATGCAGACACAGACACACCCACCCATGCACTTACACTTGTCACAGTCAATCCTGTGACTACCGTGTATGTATGTGTTTAATAACTGAGAGAGAGAGAGAAAGAGAGAGAGGGAGGGGGGTGGGAGAGAGAGATAAATTGGGGGAAAGAGAGAAGAAAGAGAGAGAGAGAGGGAGTGGTATGCAAAAGTGATATATGTTTTTGAAAATATGTTATTTTTGATGTCTTATTAAGCAACACACACACACACACACACACACACACACACACACACACACACACACACACATCATTTTACTTAATTAAGATGGCTTAAATGTATTTGGATACACTTTTATGTTTGATATTGCTATTAATTGAACTTTTATTTTAATTGATTATTGATTAATCTTTTTTTTAATTACTTTCAGCATTTTAAAAAAATGATTGTAAAATCATTTGACATGGGGAAGGAAGGTGAGAGGATGGGGGTTATGGGTATATGATAATGTTTGCATAAATGTCCTCAATTTGCTCATCTGAGCAAATAACAACAAGAAAGGAAAACACTTATCGAGGTAGTCGTTGTAATGTAAACCAATAATCAAGCAACTTTTTGCAGAAAATAAAAGCAACTAAGTTGGAAATGTGTGTGTGTGTGTGTGTGTGTGTGTGTGTGTGTGTGTGTGTGTGTGTGTGTGTGTGTGTGTGTGTGTGTGTGTGTGTGTGTGTGACTGACTCTGTGTGTGTGTGTGACTCTGTGCATGTGTCTCACTCTGTGTGTGTGTGTGTGTTTGTTTGTATGTGTGTATTTATGTGCACACACAAACAAACACATAAGCGCTTAGAGCTTAAAGCTAGGTGAAGTGCTATATACATTTTCTTAAATAAATAAATAAACACACACACACAACCACACACAATCATGCTTGCGTACATATGTTCATATATGATCGAAAGCGTGTAATGTGGATATGTGTGTTTGTGTACCTGTTGGTGATCGAAGCTTCATTCCCATGCTTCACACTTTGAATATCGCAACTGTTTCACCCCAGTTGTTGCCAATAATCACTGTTCCCTTTGATGAGTTGGTTATTCTCAATGGGCTGTCTAAAGCCAAAGGGTATATACAGCCAATTAGAAATCCAGAATGTCTGCATTCCCAGGCCATATAATAGTCATAGTGGATGAGGTACGTATGTGTCCAGTTTTCAGTTTTCACTGGTCTCCCCACCACATTCACCTGACACATTTTGAATTCGGAGGAACTCAAAGGAGAACATTATTTTGAATATTTTTTTTCATTGCGAGGGTTGTTCATTAAAGTTTGGCAACGGTCCTGCCATTTGTAATCTATAAAACATACAGGTATAATGGAGGTACCAAAGAAAACTTTATTCTTTAACGCATTTGCTTGCACACTATCATCGTGATGTCATGTCCTATGTAAGTGTATAACGTCATTGAAAATACGATGTAACCACCTGTGACCAAAAGATGTGGATTCTTGAGCTGACTTGTTCACTTGCTGTAACTTCATAGAGATGAAACTTAGGAACTATTACATATAATAATCATAATTTTATTTGCTATAGCGCTAACAATCCACACTATGAGCATGCTCAGTGCGCTTTACAAATTGAAATATAAATAGAACATCAGACATGAAGTATCTTGAGAATCTTGAGAGGCCGCGAGGCCTAGTCGTCTTTATCTACCTGACCTGACCTGACCTGACCAAGTAAAATCAGAAAATAACAAATAACGAATAGCCTACACTTGATAAGAAAATACAAGATAACATGGTCCACATACCACAACCGACAACACATTCATGAGATAACAACAGATTAAAACTTACTTACTAAAACATAATAGGCATATAACATGCACTTCGTAATAGCACACATGAAAACGTAAGATAACATGATTTACAAACTTACAATAGACTACAGATTCGGAAATAGTTAAATCTTGCGTATTAAAACATAATAACTATATAAAGCATTGTTAATAGGATCATACATAAACAACATACATGTAACATGATTAACATACCCACAATAGACAAGACATTCCTAAGATAATAACAGATTAAGACGAGCCGACTAAAAAACATAAGAATGCAAAAATACACGCCCACACCAACAGATGCGGGCATACACATATACTCCCAATACAAACACACATGCGCACGCACATGCACACACACGCAAACACGACACACACACGTACGCATGCAAGCACATTATGCATGCAGACACATACCCAAGCCATCATTTTCCTCACTCTGGTGGATCAGTCAAGGTATTTATGGAAGAGGTAGGTTTTCAGCTGAGGTTTGGAGGGAGGTGTTTTTTTCTGATAGAAAGAGGTAGAGTTCCAAGTTGTAGATCAAGACACAGAGAAAGATTTTTTACCACAGGAATTCAAAGAGTATCTAGGGACAGTAAGCAGAGAAGAGTCTTGTGATCTCAGTGCTCTACTAGGCATGTAAGGCTGAAGGAGGTCAGAAAGATACGATGGCACAGATTGAGAGTTGAGGCATTGGAAGCAGAGAGTGGCTAGTTTGTACTCAATTCTGGCCTTAACAGGCAGCCAGTGAAGGGCACGCAGAAGAGGCGTTGCATGATCATGTATCGACATGAAAATTCATTTCCGATTTGACAGATATTTATGGCTGATTGTGTACTTCTTATTTCTCAATTTGCAAATTTATTGAAGTTTTCAATCCTGGAAAACACTGCTTCCAAAAATGTCACCCTCTAGTTCACTTTTTTTGCAGTTCTGAACGCGAGAAACATACTGTTTTTCAAAAAACTGACTGACGAAGATCCATATTTGACACTGATAGAAATAAGTGAGAGGAGTGGCACATATTTGAGTACAATAGTAAATATAATGTGTAAACATCTTCTATTGAGAAAGCTCGCAACACAATGGGTACCCAAATTCCTAAATGACTAACATAGCAAAAGATGTAATGATTGTCCGACAGAAATGCTAAAAAGGTTTGAGCCAAATGGACCCAAATAGATATGAGATGTTATAACAGAGACGAGACTTGTCAGAGCTTCTGTATCATTTTAAACAAAGGCGCCAATGAGATGTAGAGTGGTCTTGACTTGGACAAAGAAGTCATACTGTAGTCAAAATTCCGTCTTTGCATTTTTTATAAATAACCCAAGTGCTTGCCATCATTAAAAATACGCCAAAGAAAACAACACTTATGTCAGCCCATTTTGCTCAAGTTGTTTTTGTGACGTAAGTGTCCCGCGCGACCCCTCTTTCTTTATCTACACCCCCCCCCCCCCCCCCCCTCCTTTTCTTTTCTCTGTCCGGCCGCCACGTTAATTGCCACCCACCATCTAAAGAATGCCGATTAAGGGATTGGTCCCTTTCAAGTTAGATTTGTCTCCCCGGTCAGCACGTACCACCTACCGAGGTTATCTCCCTTCACCCCCCCCCCCCCTTATCTACCGTCTCATCACGAGATAGTGATATCAAGAGTCGGTTCCCTTTGTAAGACACCGCGCCCTTACCCATCACAAGAAAGTGACAACCACGGTTATCTCCCTTTGAAGACGGTTTTGCTTTTCCGAGCACGAGAAGGATTTGAATGTCCGGCATGTGATAAGGATGTAATAGGCGCGTGATTGTTCGGTACATTTAGAACATCATCTTGTGACGTGTCGACTGCTATAAACCAATAGCAGGCTTTCATTGTTTGAAAGTGAAGGCTATAATTGGCGTAGTGAGAAAAAGTTTTTCACACAAGACGCTGAAACTGACTAGAGCAACACCTCTCCCAGCCAGAATAGCCCACCTAGTAAGTCTTATTGATGACTGGTGATTGAGACTGGTTGTTTGTTTGACCCTAGTTTTGATCTAGATCCTATGTTCCATGATGAATAAGGAGTAGATAGATATGTTATAGAAAAGAAGTGGTAAACATTCTATTCTATTTATGTGCACTGATTATTTGTGTGTGTGTGTTTTTGACTTGAACACTTTTGGTACCAGAACCGGAGTTTATGCCTACTAACCCTTTTGTCTATTTTTAGTAGGAAACCTATGGGCCGCAATCTTGCACTATTTTTAGTAGGAAACCTATGGGCCGCAATCTTGCACTTTATGATACCATTCCTTTCCAGGTGTTGGATGGAGAGTGATGTTGTCTTGATCACCTTTTATGTTTTACTGATCTCAGTTTGTTAACTGAAATTCAGTTTATTTATTAACTACATGTAGTGCTATTGTACAAGGGAAGCCTTCAAGCCGGTTGGGATTCACTAATTCCCTGCCGACTGAAGCCCCTTGTCTCTAAGCCATAGAGATCTACATCCACCTTCTCCTGTGATTATCAGCAGGGCATCGTGGGCCGGAAGATCATCCCGGACTCCACCACGCACCAAGACGGGACTGTCGCCAAGACGACCCGCACTCAGAATCCGCGAGGAGACCACGCTTGAACCGTGCCATCCCGCGAAGCCGTAACCGGAACGACTGGGAGCTACTCTCATCTGACGAGCAAGCCCAGCCACACCAGCATTCGCCGATCACTACGGAGGAACTCAACCACAGCTAAGTCCCCCGGACTGCGCCAATCATTTGAACTTTCCTACGGACATTGAAGATAATTAGTAACCCTTCCGGCATGGGGCGAACCTTATAGAAAGACAAAAGTCTTGTGAATCCTTTCGGATTTCATTGTTTTTTTATCCATATTTTGTTTTGGCGCCATTGAGCTGCTTTATTATTATTGTTGCATAATCTTATGCAGATTTTGGGAGTAAATAAAATACAAGTGTCAAATAATCCTGAACCCTTTGGTCAGACTGATGAGAGTGGGAGTCTTGTAATTTCATGTAAAACCCTACTTCTCTCTGTCTGCCATTTAGAGCAATTCAACCACTTGTATTTCTTACAACCATACGAGCCAGAACCCGGGCACAAATATAAATTTATTAGATGAAAAGGGGCCGGGAAAGTTGCTCATCTCCCATACCCTAGAGAAGTGGGCTAAAGGCAAATTATCTAAAGTCTTCCCTAGGGACTTAGCCTTTTAACCCATTACCTCGTCACAGTTTTGTCAGAAGTTACCAGATCAGGCCACCAGTGGCACCCAACCATTGACACAAGCAATACTTTACTTTTAGGAAACACTAGTGCCTACGAGGTCAAGGTCACCATGACCTTTCAAGAAGAGCAAGGTAATTCTACTTATTCTACAGATTTCACTTACCTCCACATGAGAGAGAGAGAGAGAGAGAGAGAGAGAGAGAGAGAGAGAGAGACAGAGACAGAGACAGAGACAGACAGAGACACACAGAGACAGAGACAGAGAGAGACAGATAGACAGACACACACACCCTTATGCACATACACACGCACACACAGAAAGAGAGAGAGGGAGAGAGAGAGAGAGAGAGGAGAGAGAGAGATAGACTGACAGAGAGACAGAGATCGAGAGAAGACAGAAACAGAAACAGAGAGAGACAGTAAGACGACAGACACACACACACACTTTTACACACACACACACACACACACACACACACACACACACACACACACACACAGGGTCCCCCCCCCCCCCCATCACCACCAAAGACATGTATCTGGGACACAATGGGCCTGGGACATAATGGGCCTGGGACACAACGGGATGGGACCTAATGGGCCTGGGACACAACGGGCCTGGGACCTAATGGGCCTGGGACACAACGGGCCTGGGACACATATAGGGCCGACCCCAAGAAAATAAAGTAAGTCAGTATCACTCGCATGAGCATATATACAGACATAAATGGCATATGACCCTAGATATTTATTATGATGAAGTAATGCATGTCATCATTTCCGCAAAGTCACTTTATAAATTGTCTTTATTATGAAAGGAACTGAACACAACCCGACAATTATTTTTGATACATTAAAATAAGACGAAGTGATTTCCTCGACCATGTGTGTGGGTCATAGCAGGTGGCGGGAAACCATCTACAAATGACCCAGCCAGCCAAGACCCACTCAGTCAGTTGGACCCAACGTGATACGGAATCAAGCAGGAACAAAACAAAAATCAGCTCTAAAATTTGCATTAAAACTATGCACATTTTTGGTCCACAGAATCTCAATAGGAGAGAGAGAGAGAAAAATAGAGTTTTTACGCCCTCTGGGTCAAAGGACCATTTGGGGCATTTGAAATTATAAAGATCCTGAATCTCAACAGAAGAGGCGAAAATGGAGTTTTACGTCCTCTTGGTCTGAATCAGACACATATGGGACATTTGTAAATACAAATATGGTGGGAACGATACTGGAGGCAATGCCCGGAGGCAGTACGAAACCAGTAAAGTCCCGATTTTTTAAAAACGTAATACAGATAGCTGTAGCGGTAACCACGCCTCGGTTAAACCTCATCGGCTATGGCACCGCTACAAGTGATTAGTAAACAATTATGTTCTCAACAGAAGAGGCCTGGTGGCTGATGTTAATGCCACCAAGGCCCGCCCTCATTGGACACATCTGGACTGATGGTCTCTGCATGTCAGAGTCTCTGCCTGTCTGTCTCTCTACGAGAGAGGGAAAAGTGTGCGCTCACCACGAGAGGAAGAGGGGATCGAGGTGTGTGTGTGTGTGTGTGTGTGTGTGTGTGTGTGTGTGTGTGTGTGTGTGTGTCAGTGTGTGTGTGTGTGTGTGTGTGTGTGTGTGTGTGTGTGTGTGTGTGTGTGTGTGTGTGTGTGTGTGTGTGTGTGTGTGTGATACTCATAAGAGGCCTGCTCCAACTAAAGATTAAAATAGGGAATTAAGGGCCATAGGTCAAAGTAGTGGTAAATGAAGGGCAGGAGCTGTGCCGGTCGGGGTTTGTCCCCGGTGAAGGCTACGCTAGCCGGATTGGTCCAGCCTGGATACTGCGAAAAGGCCTATGGTCAACTCTTAAAAAGCTGTCAACACCACCAGACAGTAAAGCAAATATATTTTTCTTTATTAAAAAAAAAGAAAAAAAAAGTATTTTATATTTCAATTCTCAGCGCGCTCTCCCAGTTCCGTAGAGTACATAGTCTTTATAGGCTCCTTCGACGTATGCATAGTACCAGATCCAGATCCAGATCCAGAGAGGAAGACTAAAAAGAAATGTTATAATGTGCCTATGGTTGTTGTTGTTTTTGTAGCCCCCGGGAGGAAAATTAAACTGTAAAGAAAAATATTATCAAGTGCCTATGTTAATAATCTCTAACTAAATTTCATACGTGCTTTAGGGAGGTAGAAACAAACTCTTGCTCGCCTACAAGACATCGTGTTGGCCTATATTTTTATTTTCGTGCTAAAGAATAGTTTAGTATTCCCCTTATTTTACTTCACATTGTTATCCTAATTTATTACTTTTCCCTCCCTTTCACCCGAGTTTGATCACATGACTTTTCCAAGATGTCAACCGATTTGACGTTCGGTATGATCTAGAAACTTTCATTTGCGATTTACCACATTATTCTGACATATACAGGTTCGATGTTTTTAATGTGCTAAGATACATTAGCGATCTAATCGTGTACTTTGTTTCAGGGTCCGTTCCGCCTTTCTACCGGGAGGTATACGACATCGTGTGTCCGAATCAGGAACAAGTGGACCGAGATTTGTTCGTCCAACTGCTCGTGCGTTCCAGTTTGCCCAAATCTGTTATTATGCAGGTCAGTTAATTGTTAAAAGAGCTTTCAAGAGCATAAAAGAATAACTCGGATTTATTATACGTGCATTGTGCATTTTACTCTGTTTCAAATTTGTGTAAAATAACTTCCATTGAATAAACGTATTTTGTTGTAAGTCACTAAGTGGGCGTTTCCGTTGAAATCGAAAGTGATGTCCCTTGGGCGGTTTAGGCGTGTTCATGTAGTTAGATAAGCTATAAAGTACACAAGCAGTTCTCTCAATAGATACTTATAGCCACTATACTGCATATAGCAATATTCACATTTCTGCCCTTGAGGAGAGGTAAAGCGTTCAATAACAAAGTCACCCATGCTCTCCTCATCCACAAGCTTGGCCACTACGGGATCAAGGGCTCCATCAACAAATGGATTGAAAACTTCCTGACAGGCAGGCAGCAAAGAGTGGTGGTAGAAGGTGCAACATCTGAGGCTATCCCTGCTTGGCCCGGCCCTGTTTTTGTTTTATATAAACGACCTGCCCAGAGACCTTTCCTCGACCTCCCGCCTCTTCGCTGATGACACACTCTGTCATAGGACTGTTGATTCTCCCTAAGATCACGAGAATCTCGACAAGCTGGCATCCTGGGAACAGAAGTGGATGATGTCATTCCATCCAGACAAGTGTCAGAATGTTGTATAGTAGGTACAATAGAGGCTGTCTCCATCAGTGTGGACCTGGAGCATCTTGTTAAATTCTTTAATAATCGCTTTGTTGCCTACAGGAAAGATGGTAATTTCCTTTATAAAACCTTGAAGATCATATGCCAGAAGAGAAAGGTTGTAGATGTCATCATGTGTCAATATCTTCTCTCGCCGTGCACTGCACTTTGAGTTGACTACTTGTGCTGAATTTCTGGGTTTTAGAACTGGTTGTAGCTCAGGTGGACACTGTTGAGCTGTCTGGAGCTTCTGGTATGTTGCCATGTTTCCTTCCATGAAATTCCTTTGTGCTGAAATAACTGATGGACAGGTTCGAACATAATCACGGTCTGATTTTGTGGCATTTCCATGGGGCTGGGGATTGTAACTTGTGTGATCCCCAATATAATGCACCAAAACAATGTTTGGGTTAGAAATCAGCCACCACGCATGTCGCTGAAAAGTTCCACTCTTGTCCACCCGTTGATAATATTTGACAACAACAGGCTTTGTTTTGGAGTACTTCTTAGTACCATCATTGACCTTCCAGTGATACTGGTCACACATCCAGTCCTTCTCTTTAGCAGGATCACTTCTGTCGATGAGGTACATTTCTCCTCCATATGGCCTA
>CM065682.1:39012047-39039547 GCA_017654935.2 Phymorhynchus buccinoides | reverse complement strand
TGAACAAATTATACCACAAAACACTACCAACCCTCCATGCACTGTACAAATGTGGCTTGAAATGGCTTTATTAGTTTATAGCTTAAAATGCCACTGTTAATAGTGGTGGATCCATAAAGGATGCCAGTGGTTCTCACCATAATGGTGGGAGATAATATTTGATCAAGTGTTAAAAACTTAATCAGACATAAATTTGTTCTGACGGGAGAACACAATAGGACATTTTCAATGTTAATAGGTCAATGTCCTATGATCGGGGCCTTTGGACATCACTGCACACTTCAACTTCATTCCTAACACACATTTTGATGGTTTGGCATTGCCAAGAGGGACCAAGTGATTTGTTTTTAAATTTAGAGGTCTACAGTTCTTTTTTTGATATTTTCCCCCCACAAAACCAAATTCATAGCCTAACATTACTACTGTCATTAGTAACAATCCCTTTAGTATTTGATTTTGTATTTTTCTGTGATATAATTGGTTGTGTGGTGGACCGCTACAAGATAGGGAATAACAGCCCCCCACCTCCCCCAAAGGCAATAGCTTCTTTGCTTGAATAACCTCAAACAGTTTACATTTTATAAGGTTGTTTTCAAATTTAAAATATGAAGGTTAAGGAGTGGCAGTGAGAGGGGAGAGACACGTTTGATACCCAAGAAGATTCTAACAATAAAAATGTGTTTCTCCCCTGTCCAGGCACCTCACCTTACCCTTCATAGTTTTAACTTGTTCTAAAAGGCACATCATTTACTGTTCTTTTTCTTTTCAAGCACAATTTACTGTCAGTTTTGTCCTGCCATTATTTTATGTAAAAATGTATATTCCATTTTGTAAAAATACAACTATGCAGGACTCGATTAATGATGTATTGATTGTAAAAATAATAAAATAATCAAAGCTTTTTTTGTTGTACCGTCATGAAGTAATCAAAATTGGCCATTTTTTGCATTGGCCCAGAATGACAAATCACTTTTCTTTTCTTCTTTCATTTTTTTCTTTCTTCACAAAAATGGTATGAAGTTTATGATAATACACAAAATTTTGTACATTTCTGTTTGTCTCTCATTTTTGCTTTTTTTCTGTTTCTTGCGTTTGGATACTAGCAAGGAAGCTTGGAGAATACACAGTTAACTATTTGCTGTATAACCTTTAGTTCTTTTTTTCCTTCTAAGTAGGTTTAAACATGCTTATGCTTTTTAGTACAGAGATTGTGAGATTTTTTCCCCAACAAAAATGTGCATGTAGTAATCAAAAAGAAATGGGTGCCATTTGTTATCATTTTATCAATTGGAAATTGTTTAAACTTAGTTTCTTTTTGTTCACTTAATTGTGGTAATGATATGATTATGATTTAATTTACAATTTGGTGTGACTCAGTTTTTATTAGATTGTTATTTTCTATAGTTTTGGTTTTAGAGTTTGATAAACAAATTCTTGTTATAGCTGATTAAAAATATAATGTTTTTGAATGAAAAATAAAGTTCTTGGTGCTTTTTATGGTGCTGGAAGTACCACTTTAGGATCGTTAATGCAGAAGGAAATTTTCAATTGAAACCACTTTGTTAGTGCTAATCATTTACTGTCATTTACTAATATGAGTTTTGCCTTTGGCATTAATGATTATGCATTAAATGCAACATTTATTTGCTAGGACTTTTTTGTTTGTTGTTGGTATGTTTAAGAAAGCAATGAACAACTATTCCAACCACATGTATTTTTTTAGTTTTTGCTCTCCTCCCTTTTCTTTTTTTTTAATTGACAGCTATTTTTACTTTCCTATTTTCCTTTTTATTTTTCAGTGACATGTGGAGTATTTGGTTCTGGTTGCTGGTTTTCTAAAACGAAATGGTTGGTTTTCACCACTCATTCTGACTTTTACAGCTATTTTTTTGCCAGTCATACCACTCATTCTGACTTTTACAGCTATTTTTTTGCCAGTCATATATGCCAATGTATATTTTTGAAAAAAGAATTTTCTTTGGTGATAATATATTATTGTGGACCATTTTTTTGCGCTACAAGATGTGAGCAACGAACAGATGTTTACTTATTTCTAAATATTGGAGATGTCCTAACATAATCCTGACTTTGTTTTTCTTTTTTTCTTTTTATGAAAGATGTTTTGATACTGTGCTGTTGTGTAAAATACAGTCTTCCATTTTGTGAATAGTTTAATGTTGATTTTTTGAATTGAAATTATGGTGGAGGTCATATAGGCTTTTTGCACATTTATTGGATCAAATTACTGATACTGTCTTAAAGAGGCACCCTGACGGATGAGTTTTTGCAAGAAACACGTCGAGATCACCAGGAAAACCTTGAAAAGGCTGTCTTTCTCGTTATCTCGACGTGTTTCTTGCAAAAACTCATCCGTCAGGGTGTCCCATTAAAGCACAAATAGTGTAGCCCAGTTGCATGCCATACATCTGCCTATCTCTCTCATTCTCTCTCTTTCTCTCAGATTGTAAGAATAGGCTTGGCTTAAAATCTCAATCCTTGCGTAATAAAGTTGTTCAAGTTCTCTCTCTCTCTCTCTCTCTCTCTCTCTCTCTCTCTCTCTCTCTCTCTCTCTCTCTCTCTCTCTCTCTCTCTCTCTCTCTCTCTCTCTCTCTCTCTCTCTCTCTCTCTCTCTCTCTTTTTCTCTGACTCATAAAAATGGACAAATGCACACACCATTTTGCCTTTTTGATGAAACTTGGAAATGCCACTATGCCTTAATATTTTGCAGATGTGCATTCACCATAAAGCCATTCCATAATAAACATTTTCTTCAGTTTTCTTTGCATTGTATGCCTAAAATTAAAAAAATCATAAAAAAATTTCTGACTGTCTTTGGGAGAGTGTGTATGTGCGTGTGTGTGTGTGTGTGCATGCGCATATAGGTGTGCGCAAGTGTTCATAACTTTTAGCCATACAGTGATACACTCAGCCACTCAACAGTATTCTTTCTTCTTTGTTGTCATCGATCATCCAGTTTCCTGTCATATGATTGCAGATACGTCATGCTGCCATTATGCGCCTAAGAAAATGGGCCCCAGCAATAATGAGCATGTCCGTCTTCAGCTGGAGAAAGTCTTTATAAAACAAAGGCAGGAGATTGGACCAGTAGGGCAGAAGAATAGCAGTAGATGACAGTAAGCAGAGGGAAAAGACAGTCAAAGAGAGCGATATATTAGAGGAAGTTATAACAGTAGTTATGAAAGTATTATTACAATCAGTTTAGGCTATGGCTACTGGATCACTGCTGATCAGACATTTGCCACACAGTACACACATGCATGCACGTGTATATGCATATGCAGATGTACACACACACACGTGACACGCACTACCCTCATTCTTGCCAAAGCTGAATGCACCTAATTATGCATGCATTTAATCACTCACACACACACACACACACACACACACACACACACACAAACTCGAGTGTATAGCCTTCATAGGCTCCGACATACGAATCCAGATACACACACACACACACACACACACACACACACGGAGTTTTCCTAAATTTTGTATTTGGGGACTGGACCTGCTTTTTCCTAATAGGAGTAACGTCCCCTGTTGAGTGACCCGAAGAGGTCACGCAGATGATCGTGTTTATCGCACGTAAAGAAAGTAGCCTTGTACTACGTGTAGATTCAGATTGAGCGCAGCCAAGCACGTTGCGGGCCTCATGTCCTCGTTATCCAACATGGTGAAGGTGCTGGTCGTGGGCTCAGGGATGACGGGCTGTGCTGCTGCAGCCCTGCTGCGTCAACGACTGCCAGCTGATGCCGATATCACGATATGGGACAAGGCCAATGGAACAGGTACCCACAGTCACACTAGTGGTCCCAGTAGTCTGTTGTGCAAACCCTACCCCATTTCTTTCTTAATTCGGTCTCATAGCAAGCTACAACTCTCCCCCTAAGAAATGCAACTAACTTAACACGAACCCTGTCGCATGAAAATAGGTAGCTCGTAAAAATAAGTAGCTCGCTACTATGAGAGTGTATAAATTGCGACAACCACAAATTTCACTTTTTCTGTACTTTAACCATTTACCTAACCCTAACCCTAACCCTAACCCTATCCCTAGAAAAAAAGTGAAAGTTGTGGTTCATGCTCAATGTCGCAAATACACACTGTCAGGTAGCGAGCTACTTATTTTTACGAGCTACCTTTTTTCATGCGACATGGTGTCCCCAAGGAAAGCATATAACAAGATTTAGCAAAGAGTCAATCCAGTTGAGCACTAGTGTTTTCACGTCTCCATTCATGCTGGTCTGCCTGCATAGGAGTTGCAAGGAATATTATGCTGGCCTGGAGTTCAGCTCTTCCTGTAGTCAGGTCAGGTGCTTCTAGTTCTAGTAGCTTGCCTCTGCAGGGCTCCCAGGGACCCCCATTTGGGGGTCTATCATTAGTATGAAGCACTAAAGTTCTAAAGGACCCTCTAAAAGAATGTGCAGGGTGTCCCAGGGATGCTCTAGAAAAATTCTTTTTAGCATTCGCAATGCCACTGGGACCCTCTATCCCACCTCTAGGACCCTCTATGCTGTAAGTGAAGGAGTCCCTGTGATGGGTGTGCCTACGCGCGAAAACAGAAGTGAAAGTGCATTTTTGATCGTAAACAAGAACAAAAAATGTTAAATTTGTCTAAACCCTACCAAATTTTGCATAGATTTTATCTTTAATCGACTGTTGATCCACATTTAGATGTAATTTCCAATCTGCATTTTTTTTATAAACCAGCTTCCGCTAGCCATTACTTCCGCCGACTGAACTTTTTTCCACTTCTCACAATTGTACCATACTATTAAATCTTAATGAAACTTGGCAGAAAGGTTCCTTAGATGCTGCCCATGGTGTTAAAATTGACGTAATGACCCAAGATCAGCGTAATCCCTTTGAATCAGATTCAGTCTCTTATGTTTTCGCTCGTTTTCGTATATTAGGTAGACCGCCTGGGACCCCTTGTTTTACTACTACTACTACTACTACTACTACTACTACTACTACTACTACTACTACTACTACTACTACTACTACTACTAATATTGATAGTCTAAATCAGTAAACAGAGACTTTCTCCATGGGGCAGGATAAACATCCCTAATCAGAAGAAAAAGAAGAAGTTGGTAGCAGAGAAAAGGACCGATAACTTCTAGATATAAACAAACTGGAGACAGGAAAAGAAAGGGAAAAACAAGGGGTGGGGGTGGGGGGAATGAAGCAGAAACTTGTCATAGGCCTAATTAAATTGTAAGGTGCAGGCCTAAGAAATGAAATTTACTTCCAATTCCATCAGGGGGGGATGGGGAGGGGGGCAATAGAGAAGAGAATAAAAGCATAGTCTGAGTTTATAAACTAAAGTTTCATTTAAAGTCAGTAAAATGAAGTGCTTCATGATAATTTTATTTTTCTGCTGTGTTGTTTTTGGGACAATCCATGATTGTTTCCACCACATACCTATATTCACACACACCGTTGTGCGCGTGTGTGCAACACATGTAGTTATATACTGGATGGGTGTGTGTGTGTGCATGCGTTTGTCAGGGTTCAACAGAGAAAAACAAAAAGACATTTTGTGAGAATAATGGTATGTCGCACTAGTCGTATCATGGATAGAAAATGACACTGTGGGACCAGCGGTATATGAGAATAATGACATGCTTAAGTTTTTATACATTTTTATTTGACTCCGTGTCTATGTGTGTGTGTGTATTCCAGGAGGCCGCATGTCAACCAGTCGCAGCAGTAGCGGCCCTGCAGCAGGCAAAAGTACAGCAGACCTTGGTGCTCAGTACATTACCCTCACCCCGGAGTATCAGCAGAAACGACAGCAGTATGTGACACTGACAGGCTTTGTTTGTCAAATCTTTGCCATGTTTCTTTTTAGGTTTATTTAGAAACATTTTTTTGCTCTTTTTAAAATATATATACAGTGTATGAAAGTCAAGGTCAGAGACGTAGGCCTTGGAGATGTAAAATTGGTGTTTTAGCTATATCTTTCGCATTTTTTCAGTTACAGGCTTCAAATTTGGCAGGTTGATAAACTGGGTCAAGGTCATGTACGGTGCAAAGTAATGTTCACATTCATGACCTTGAGTTTTGAACTAGTCTCTTTTAGCAATGGCTATAGTTCGACCATCATTGGCCTTTCATCCACATAATCTTATATATTCTTGATCATCATGACACAGACAACGCTATTATGACATTTGAAGCCTCTTGACCTTGGCATTTTAAATTGATCCTGGCATATGACCTTCACCTTAGCATTTGACCTTGAGGCTGTTTCATGAAAACCATTTGTCGCAACTGATGCAACCATATACATTTCTTTCGGCATCGCTCAAAGAATGCTGTGGAAGACATTTTGAAGCACCTTGACCTTTGACCTAGTTATGCAATGGTTTGTCTGGATTGCACTGTCTCAGTACATTCTAGTTTGAATGTTATTTTTTGGGGGTGGGACTGTAAGAAACAGACTGAGATTGAGGGCCATGAACATAAAGGGGGAGGGGGGATTTTTCATGCTTCCGGCACCGGGTGCGCTGTATCAATGCTTTCTAATTTGCATTGGATTGTTTTCTTTTTCATTCAGACTGTACTCTGAGCTGCAGTCAGAAGGCCTTCTGGCTCCATTGAAAGGTCAGATAGAAGGGCCCAACCGATTTGATCAAGATGGAGCGCAGCATTTTGTCACCCCACAGGGAGTGAGCTCCCTTGTCAAGCGCTTCCTGCAACAAGCGAGTAAGTATCATTCACAATATTCACACGTTAATATAATAATAGTGTATTGTATATTTTGATAACATATTATAATAATGACAAGACAAAGTCAAACTCCCTGAAATATTGTGATATATACCTAAGCCATAAGCCTAAAACTTTTAACCCATATTCTGATGGAGCACCCACCAGCGATGGTAAAAAATCATATTCCATTACCAGCATTGACTTGTAACCTTGTGTGTGTGTGTGTGTGTGTGTGTGTGTGTGTGTGTGTGTGTGTGTGTGTGTGTGTGTGTGTGTGTGTGAGAGAGAGAGAGACTTTGTGTGTGTGTGTGAGACTGTATGTGTGTGTGTGTGTGTGTGCACTTGTCCATATGTGTGTGTGTGTTTAGTATTAATATCACTCTCCACTCTGTTGATTATGTATTTCATCACACAAGAGGCCAATGTGGAGTACAACCACCAAGTCCAGCGTGTGGAGGAGGGTCAGAAGGGAGAGCTGACCGTGACGGACACTAACGGCAACACCATATCTGCCCAGGCTGTAGTACTGACCATGCCTGTGCCACAGATCCTTCAGCTGGCGGGGGTGGTACAGACTAAAGTTGGTGAGCTTCGCTGGCAAGGCACATCAATACACTAGAAACTAATACCAATACCAGGCTGTAGTAGTGACCATGCCCACACCACAGATCCTTCAGCTGGCGGGGGTGGTACAGACTAAAATTGGTGAGCTTCGCTGGCAAGGCACATCAATGCATTAGAAACTAATACCAATACCAGGCTGTAGTAGTGACCATGCCCACACCACAGATCCTTCAGCTGGCGGGGGTGGTACAGACTAAAATTGGTGAGCTTCGCTGGCAAGGCACATCAATGCATTAGAAACTAATACCAATACCAGGCTGTAGTAGTGACCATGCCCACACCACAGATCCTTCAGCTGGCGGGGGTGGTACAGACTAAAATTGGTGAGCTTCGCTGGCAAGGCACATCAATACACTAGAAACTAATACCAATACCAGGCTGTCATGCTGATTTGCCTGTACTATAGATCCTACATCTGGCGGGGGTGTTACAGACTAAAATTGGTCAGCTTCATTGCATGCTGATTTGGATTTTGGTTAGTATATGCCGATTCAGGCAATTAACTGCTACTGGAACACTTAAGATTAAAACAGAGTAAAAAAACACAGAGCAAAACAAAAACCCGAAACGCGTGATTTGTTTTGCTCTGTGTTTTTTGTTATTAAACCTTTTCTTTTGGGTTTCAATTTCGACTCTGTTTTAATTTGTTGTGAATTTTATTGAACCCAGCAGTCATCTTCGTTTCTTCAAATTGTTAAGATTAAAGTACTGATACCAAACAAATCTCTGAATTAGTAACAGACATATAAAGACACATGAAACATATACGTATGATTTTTTTTTCTCTCTCTGCTGTTTTCTTTCCCAGATGCCCAGCCAGAGGTGCGAGACAAGCTACGTGCTGTGACATATTCCTCACGCTATGCCCTGGGTATGTTCTACCCTCCTGGCACTGAGCTGCCCTACTCCTGGTGCGCCAAATACTTCGACAACGATCCTTGCATCCGCTTCGTGGCTATTGACAACAAGAAGAGAGGCATTGGTAAGAGGCTGCTGTGGCTTTGTGTATTTTTGTGTGTGTTTTTTGACAACACTATCATTATTTTTGGAAATATTTTTTTAAGTAGTTCTTTTTTCCTATTCTGTATGCACAAAACAGATCCTTAATGTATTGATGAAACACACACACACACACACACACACGCACGCACACACACACACACACACACACACACACAATCTCTCGGAATGACACACACACACACACACACACACACAAAAAAACCACAATAATAGTCACAAAGAAATCCGTTAGAACTACAATTTTTCATAGTTATACACATTTGTGAGTTATCCAATAGAGAATAATGGAAGATAAGGCAGCCAGGAGCCAGGCACCTTCAAAGGAATATTTCTTATGTTCAATACAAGCAGCATATTTTTCAGTCAGTCAAAATATTGAGAAATACTAGTATTATGGCTTTGTGTGTTGAAGTGATGCACTGAGGATGGAAAATTGATAGGACAAGCTGTCCTGAAACAAGAAAATCAATAGGACAAAATGTCCTGGTTCTTGAAGAAATCAACAGCACCAAGTCTGCCTTTGTCCTGACAGGAGGCCTTGTTCAGTTTTAATAGGATTGTGTCTTGGGCCTCAGGACATCATTGTAATGGTGTTGATGCAAAGAAAGGCACATGATACAGTAGAACCTGCCTTATAAGACCTTCAAAAATCGTCCAAAATGAGGTCTTATAAGGGAGGTAATTTTAAAACTTACAAAGAAGGGCAATGTCTCAGAGAAGTAGGTCTTATGTGGGGGGGGGGGGGGGGGGGGGGGTCTTATAAGGGAGGTTCCACTGTAATGAGAACTGATGCGATAGAGGCTATCAAATCAATATTATTGTTCAGAAGCAAGCTGTTCATTGAAGCACTATCTTTACTGCCCTATTTTACACACTACAAGGCGATCTTTTTCTCTCTCAAACTCAGGCCGTGTGCTGTATGATATGATTGGTAATATAGTAAGAAACTATACAATACAACATCAAAATTTTGTATAAAATTGTGTGTGTAAAACACGGTAAAGTGATTTTTACACTAATTTTAAGAACTACTGGTTTCTTGGATTTCAGAAACTTTGGTGTCTGCTCTCAGTGATGTGCCTCTATAGATTGTCAAAATGGTTAATTCGCGACATGACTTTCATTTTTATTTGCCTGTTCATTGACAGTCTTTATTACTGATTTTACAGACTACAAGGCGATCCCATTTTTTCTCTCGAACTCAGGCTGTGTGCCGTATATGATTGATAATGTAGTATGAAGCTGTACAATACAAAATTAGAATTTTGTGTAAAATTGTGTATGCTATGCTGCACCTTACAGTCTGTGAAACACGATAAAGTGATTTTTACACTAATTTTAATAACTACTGGTTTCTTGGATTTTAGAAATGTTGGCGTCTGTTATCAGTGATGTGCCTCTATAGATTGTCAAAATGGTTACTTCGCCACATGACTTTATTTTTATTTGCCTGTTCATTGACAGTCTTTATTACTGATTTTGCAGACTCTAAGCAGACATGAGATTTTTCAGGCTTTAGGCTGATTTCAGGCTTTTTGCTGGCCCAAGAGGCCATTTTTTTATATTAAAAAAACAAACCCAAAAGAGTACAGAACTACTTCTTGTGAGTGAATAAAAATCAACTAAGCATATCAATTCTACTTCTAATGCAGTTTTTATGGCTTAGATTACAAAAAAGCTTCAGTTTCAGGAGGCTTCAGTCTTTTTTTAGCCTTTTTTTATATCCGCTTTTCAGCCTGAATCATAATTTCTTAATGATGAATTATAGCATCTTTTATGTGTTGGGATGAGTCAATCTCATGCCTGATAAGGCGATGTTTTTTTCCCCAGACTCAGACCCCTGCACCTTATAATATGACTGATGATATAGTAAGAAACTATAATAAGGAAGGAAGGTGGCAGAGTGGTTAAGGCATTCGCCTGCCAATACAATGTGTCAGTGGCCTGAGTTCGACCGGTCTCGCCTTTTCTTTCCAGTTTGACGGGAAAATCTTACTGAACATCAAGTCCTTTTGATGGGGACTTAAAGCAAGTCTGACCCATGTGCTTTACACATGGACAAAATCCATCGAAATTATTGTCTTGGCAGAAGGCTGTGTCAGACCAGTTCACATAAGCTGGAACACCAAGGCTACATCAAAATGTTATGTTTGCATAGTTTTGCGGGGATTGTCTTTAGCCATGGCAAGCTCCTAGCATAACATCAACAGTCCAAAATCCTCCGAAGTTGAAGTGTGGCTGCCCACATGCGGGGTAATAAAAAATGGTCACACACGTAATGTTCTCATCCCAAGTTGGTGCATTTGTGCCACAAGTGTTCAGTTGCTTCAGCTGTTTTGATTATCCCTGGAGTCTTTAAGCCAGGGAACGACAACAGCAAAAGTCGATAAGAGCAGGGAGAAATCTGGTGCGTAGTATGAACCAAATTGATAGCTAATTTTCCTGAATACCAAATACCCAAATCATAATTTGTATGATGAAGTGTTGTTGAATGCATTTTTCTGACTATAAGACGCGCCTCCCATATTGTACACAAAATTCAGATTTTGTTATTACACTTTCTTACTACAGTGGAACCTCCCATTACAAGACTCCCTCCCATATAAGACCTACTTCTCCGAGACATTGCCCTTCTTTGTGAGTATTAAAATTACCTCCCTTATAATAATACTAATACTGAGCATTTATATAGCGCTTTACTCCCTTTGCAGGGAGCTCAAAGCGCTTTACATAGACAATAAAGCACAAATAAGTCATTATACACGTAAGACTCACTACAATCAAATAAAATATGCATAAAATAATATTATTTGAAGAAATCCCTGTTGATAACCACAAAATTTGAAACAATATTGCAATATTATAAGAAAAGAAACAAAATTGCAAAGGGAAACCTCCAGTATTGTTCCCACCATATTTGTATTTACAAATGTCCCATATGTGTCTGATTCAGACCAAGAGGACGTAAAACTCTATTTTCGCTCAAGGGAAATCAAAGTTGATGAGCTACATTATTGCGCAAACACACACACTAATAGAGAAGCACTTGGTCACACATCACGCACGCGCACACACGCACACACACACATACCCCTCCCTTAAAAGACCCCATTTTTGATGATTTCTGAAGGTCTTATAGGAGAGGTTCCACTGTATATTGTTCATCATATTATAAGGCGCAGGGGTCTCAGTCTGGGGGGAAAAAGTATCGCCTTATAGTCCATGAAATATGGTATGTGTAAGATTGGGGTGGGTGAGGGGGGGGGGGGGCAGGGGGTGCCTTATAATTTGATGCGCCTTTTGCACAGACGGCAGCAGCACAGGGCCATCAGTGGTGGTGCACACGGTGGTGCCCTTTGGCCTGAAGCACCTGGAGGAGGACAAGGAGAAGGTCAAGGACATCATCATGGAACAGGTGACCCGACAACTGCCCGACCTGCCCCAGCCCGCCGAGGTCAAGAGTCACAAGTGGAGATACTCTCAGGTGTGTCATCGTGATGGTGGTGATGATGATGGTGGTGATGGTGACGATGATCATGATGATGGTGATGATAATAATAATAATAATAATAATAATGAATAATATTTATATGGCGCAATATCCTCATAAATACAGCTCAAAGCGCCTTACAACAACACATTACAATCAATAGATAAACATTGCGATATATATACATGGCATGCAATCAACAATAAAGAATACATCAGAAATCAAAAATACTTGTACCACAGGAAAACAAAAGTTAATTGGACACACACATTCTCTCCCCCACCTCCCTCCCTCCCCTCTACCTCTCCGCCACCCCACCCTCTATACTCATCAAAATATACATTGATAATATATTTGAATCTATAATCAATAATCAAGAATAATTAGAACACAAATACACAGGTCACAAGTAAACAGAGAGAGAGAGAGAGAGAGAGAGAGAGAGAGACAGAGAGAGCAGAGAATTGAATTGAATTGAATAAATTTTATTTATAGAGGGTAATGGAGTAAGCAATAACATGCTTTTTTACATCCAGCCCTCTGGACAGAATACATATTATAAAAGTAGAAAATGGAAAACGAGAGAGAGAGAAAGAGGGAGCCAGAGAGATCGAAAGAGAAAGAAAGAGAGAGACAGACAAACAGACATGGAAGTGATGGTGGTGATGATGATGGTGGTGATGGTGATGATGATTATGATTTTTATGTAAACGATGATTGATGATGGTGATAATGATAGTGATTTTGATGTTGATGAAGAGGATTGATTGTGATGATGATAAGATGAAAAATTGACTGCAGTACCTTTTGGAGATCAACGTAAAAATGGTGGGTAAAGAAATCAAGGTACCTGTGTCAACTTTGTTTGCTGTCTTCACTTCATGACTAAGTGCCTAAGGCACGGAACGTTGGAGTTTTCCCTTTCACAGGTACCTTGTTTGCTGTCTTCACTCCATGACTAAGTGCCTAAGGCACGGAACATTGGAGTTTTCCCTTTCACAGGTACCTTGTTTTCTGTCTTCACTTCATGACTAAGTGCCTAAGGCACGAAACGTTGGAGTTTTCCCTTTCACAGGTACCTTGTTTGCTGTCTTCACTTCATGACTAAGTGCCTAAGGCACGGAAACATTGGAGTTTTCCCTTTCACAGGTACCTTGTTTTCTGTCTTCACTTCATGACTAAGTGCCTAAGGCACGAAACGTTGGAGTTTTCCCTTTCACAGGTACCTTGTTTTCTGTCTTCACTTCATGACTAAGTGCCTAAGGCACGAAACGTTGGAGTTTTCCCTTTCACAGGTACCTTGTTTTCTGTCTTCACTTCATGACTAAGTGCCTAAGGCACGAAACATTGGAGTTTTCCCTTTCACAGGTACCTTGTTTTCTGTCTTCACTTCATGACTAAGTGCCTAAGGCACGGAACATTGGAGTTTTCCCTTTCACAGGTACCTTGTTTTCTGTCTTCACTTCATGACTAAGTGCCTAAGGCACGAAACGTTGGAGTTTTCCCTTTCACAGGTACCTTGTTTGCTGTCTTCACTTCATGACTAAGTGCCTAAGGCACGAAACGTTGGAGTTTTCCCTTTCACAGGTACCTTGTTTGCTGTCTTCACTTCATGACTAAGTGCCTAAGGCACGAAACGTTGGAGTTTTCCCTTTCACAGGTACCTTGTTTGCTGTCTTCACTTCATGACTAAGTGCCTAAGGCACGAAACGTTGGAGTTTTCCCTTTCACAGGTACCTTGTTTGCTGTCTTCACTTCATGACTAAGTGCCTAAGGCACGAAACGTTGGAGTTTTCCCTTTCACAGGTACCTTGTTTGCTGTCTTCACTTCATGACTAAGTGCCTAAGGCACGAAACGTTGGAGTTTTCCCTTTCACAGGTACCTTGTTTGCTGTCTTCACTTCATGACTAAGTGCCTAAGGCACGAAACGTTGGAGTTTTCCCTTTCACAGGTACCTTGTTTGCTGTCTTCACTTCATGACTAAGTGCCTAAGGCACGAAACGTTGGAGTTTTCCCTTTCACAGGTACCTTGTTTTCTGTCTTCACTTCATGACTAAGTGCCTAAGGCACGAAACGTTGGAGTTTTCCCTTTCACAGGTACCTTGTTTGCTGTCTTCACTTCATGACTAAGTGCCTAAGGCACGAAACGTTGGAGTTTTCCCTTTCACAGGTACCTTGTTTGCTGTCTTCACTTCATGACTAAGTGCCTAAGGCACGAAACGTTGGAGTTTTCCCTTTCACAGGTACCTTGTTTGCTGTCTTCACTTCATGACTAAGTGCCTAAGGCACGAAACGTTGGAGTTTTCCCTTTCACAGGTACCTTGTTTGCTGTCTTCACTTCATGACTAAGTGCCTAAGGCACAAAACGTTGGAGTTTTCCCTTTCACAGGTACCTTGTTTGCTGTCTTCACTTCATGACTAAGTGCTTAAGGCACGAAACGTTGGAGTTTTCCCTTTCACAGGTACCTTGTTTGCTGTCTTCACTTCATGACTAAGTGCCTAAGGCACGAAACGTTGGAGTTTTCCCTTTCACAGGTACCTTGTTTGCTGTCTTCACTTCATGACTAAGTGCCTAAGGCACGAAACGTTGGAGTTTTCCCTCTCACAGGTACCTTGTTTGCTGTCTTCACTTCATGACTAAGTGCCTAAGGCACGAAACGTTGGAGTTTTCCCTTTCACAGGTACCTTGTTTGCTGTCTTCACTTCATGACTAAGTGCCTAAGGCACGAAACGTTGGAGTTTTCCCTTTCACAGGTACCTTGTTTGCTGTCTTCACTCCATGACTAAGTGCCTAAGGCACGAAACGTTGGAGTTTTCCCTTTCACAGGTACCTTGTTTTCTGTCTTCACTTCATGACTAAGTGCCTAAGGCACGAAACGTTGGAGTTTTCCCTTTCACAGGTACCTTGTTTTCTGTCTTCACTTCATGACTAAGTGCCTAAGGCACGAAACGTTGGAGTTTTCCCTTTCACAGGTACCTTGTTTTCTGTCTTCACTTCATGACTAAGTGTCTAAGGCACGAAACGTTGGAGTTTTCCCTTTCACAGGTACCTTGTTTGCTGTCTTCACTTCATGACTAAGTGCCTAAGGCACGAAACGTTGGAGTTTTCCCTTTCACAGGTACCTTGTTTGCTGTCTTCACTTCATGACTAAGTGCCTAAGGCACGAAACGTTGGAGTTTTCCCTTTCACAGGTACCTTGTTTGCTGTCTTCACTTCATGACTAAGTGCCTAAGGCACGAAACGTTGGAGTTTTCCCTTTCACAGGTACCTTGTTTGCTGTCTTCACTTCATGACTAAGTGCCTAAGGCACGGAACGTTGGAGTTTTCCCTTTCACAGGTACCTTGTTTGCTGTCTTCACTTCATGACTAAGTGCCTAAGGCATGAAACGTTGGAGTTTTCCCTTTCACAGGTACCTTGTTTGCTGTCTTCACTTCATGACTAAGTGCCTAAGGCACGAAACGTTGGAGTTTTCCCTCTCACAGGTACCTTGTTTTCTGTCTTCACTTCATGACTAAGTGCCTAAGGCACGAAACGTTGGAGTTTTCCCTTTCACAGGTACCTTGTTTTCTGTCTTCACTTCATGACTAAGTGCTTAAGGCACGAAACGTTGGAGTTTTCCCTTTCACAGGTACCTTGTTTTCTGTCTTCACTTCATGACTAAGTGCCTAAGGCACGAAACGTTGGAGTTTTCCCTTTCACAGGTACCTTGTTTGCTGTCTTCACTTCATGACTCAGTGCCTAAGGCACGAAACGTTGGAGTTTTCCCTCTCACAGGTACCTTGTTTGCTGTCTTCACTTCATGACTCAGTGCCTAAGGCACGGAACGTTGGAGTTTTCCCTTTCACAGGTACCTTGTTTGCTGTCTTCACTTCATGACTAAGTGCCTAAGGCACGGAACGTTGGAGTTTTCCCTTTCACAGGTACCTTGTTTTCTTTACCCACCATTTCTACGTGTGATGGTGATTGATTGATTGCCTGCCATGTTTCCTTTGTTGCGTTGTTTTGTTCTTTTTGATGTTATAGTTTAAATATTTGATTAATACGGTGTAATATTATATAGGATTGATTGTGACGATGATGATTGATTGATTTTGTTTGTCTGCCATTTTTGTTTGGTTGTGTTGTTTTTGATGTTATTGTTTACCTATGTTATTATTACTCCACTTCAGCTGTGTGAAACTGCCAACAAGGGGGACAATCATTGGGAGGGTTGGAATTAGGAGATTCCACTATATATTGATGGTTAGATGTGTGCATGTGTTGTCATCACATGCATGCACTTGGGTGTTTGGTTGTGGGTAGTTATTCTTTTTTTTATAATCTGAGCTTTATTGATATGATTCTTTTTGGGGATGTTGTAGAAGATTTTGTGAAAGGAGATAATCTACCAATGGAAGAAACCTCTGTTCAGCTTCTTTCTGTTAGTAAATGATCTCTTCATAGAAGATACATCTGTGCATGGTTTTTGTGTGTGATGAATATGTGTAGCACCTATGTGCAGTTACGTATATATTAGTTGTTAGGTACTTTATTGTCACAGAGGCGTCTCTGTGATATTTGGGTTGCTCCCACCTGGAGAGCGCGTCGCAGCCAGAGGCGCGTCACCTAATTTTTTTTATGCATGCAATTTTTGTGTGACTGATGAGGAAGGAAATGGAAGGGGAGGGGGGAAGAGTAAATTTTGACCAAATGACAACTTTTTCGTTGTAACTGGGTTTAAAGTGTGCTAAGTGCATGGGCACACAGGACCTTGGTTTATCGTCTCGCCCGAAAGACGTAAGGCCTAGTGCAAAGTGAGAGGAAAAATCCCCTGTACCCAGGTTCGAACTCGGGTTTACTTGACACAAGGCGAACACGTTACCTCTGTGCCACTCTACACCTATATATAGAGTATATATGTAGTATATAGATGTATATACCTATGCATCATATAGGCACAAACATAATGCATACACATTTACACACACACGCACACACACGTGCGCGCACACACATGCACACACACACACACACACACACACACACACACACACACACACAGAAGAATATTCAGTAAGTTTTATCATTGTATGTCGACAGGTGCACCATGCATACCCAGGCAAACCAGGGTGTGTCGTGTTGCAAGAACAGCCGCTGATAGTTTTAGCAGGAGACGCTTTTTCTCTCTCCACCTTCGATGGCTGTTTGGATTCTGCCGAAGCTGTGGCTAGTTCTGTGTTAGATTACTTCAAGGCTGGCAAATTGTAAAATGGACTTAGCTAACATATGTTTTCTTTTCCCCTGCATTTTACTGCTTTCGTTTGTCACTGAATTTACACTACTGTATTATACGGACTACAAGGTGCACCTGATTATAAGGCGCACCCCCCAAATTTTACACAAAATTCAGATTTTGTTATTATAGTGGTTTTACTTGCTATATTATCAGTCACATTATAAGGCGCAGGGGTCTCAGTCTATGAAAAGAGTATCGCCTTATAGTATGTAAAATACAGTAATATGTTTTTTAGAATTAATGTGTTTATTACTAAATCGTTATGTATGACTGTATGGTAGTACTTATATTTATACATTGGAGATATGTGTGTGTGCGGGTGTGTGTGTGCACGCGCGCACATGTGTGTGTGTGTGTGTACACATGTTTAGATTTAATCCCTTAACTTTTATGCTTCTGAAATATATGTGCCCATACTTCAGTGAATATGTGGGTCACATTGGGTAAAAGTGTAAATTTACTTCAGTTATTTTTTAAATTATATTATGTGAAAGACAACATTACCTCAGGAATCAACTTACTTTAGTCTAGTGTCACTGTATATGAAGCACATACTATTGCTTTATTTTGTGAGTGTAAGCATTATTGATATACATTTGTTTCGCTATGTCCATGTTTACATAGTTATGCTCTTTGTGTTTTGTATTTGTTTGAAACATTATGAATTTTTAAAAAGCATGTAAGAAATTCTATTGAAATTTTGCATTGAATGGATAAATTATGGAAAATATGAAATAAATGATTGTCATAAAATGTGTGTGTACCTTCCTTTCCATATACCTTCCTTTCTTGCCTGCATCAGTTGCCCACTATCTGTATTGCTATTATATGCTAGTCAGTCGTTTCCGACCATGACTGCCAGATAGCAGAGGGGGCAGATACTATTCTGGCGAGCTGGGCGAGAATTTGTTTTAGTGGAGATGCCTTGCCCAGAGCACATCCCCACTCAGCCAAAGGGGTTTGAGGATGCAGCTGGCGTTGAGGAAGGTCCCCAAAGTGCGTGTGTGTGTGTGTTTCTGCATTTGTAATTTTGTGTGATTCTCTCCCTCTCTCTCTCTCTCTCTCTCCCCCCAAAGGCCAGCCCATCCCTTTGGCTGCAGCACCAGAGCTGGTGCAAGGGCCCCCTCGTTCGAGAGTCATAGTCTTCCGCAAGAGACTAAATTGGGTTTAATTACATTTGGTTAAAAGATACAGTGATGTTCAACATTATATTATAGTTACATTTGAAAGCAGACATCCAGTATGACGTCAAGTCTTTCGACAATTAATGCTGGATCACTTTTTATTTGCAAGTATAATTTTAAGCACCTTTGACTTGCTTCAGAAGAACATTTATGACGCTCTTATTCTGCGAGTGATGATTACCATATTTATTTTATTATAATCTCCCCCCTTCCCCCCAACCACCCTCCCACCCCCCAAAACAATTACACAAAATTCAGATTTTGGTTTTATACTTTCTTACTGTATAAAATTCAGGCATGGGAATTGTCCGTCGAAAAGCAAATATCCGCTGAAATGACAACGCTTTTCCACTGAAAAAAAGTCTGTCCGCCAAAACCCCCAATCAAATGTAGCACCGAATGATTGATTGACGTCCAACACGTGAAAGTGCATGCAAACACCACAAATAACCAACGTTTATCAGGCAAGTTCCTAAATGCATTCTTATCCGATTCTTGTGTGAATAGGCCCTATATAAAATTTTTTTTTTTAAAGCTGATCTTCCTCGTTTATTTCACTCATCGCGTTTTTCGTGGCGGGGCCAGCAAGACATCTCTCTGTCTGTCTGTCTGTTTGTCTGCCTCTCTCTCTTTCTTTCATGTCTGTCTCTGGGCTCTTTCATCTCTATGATTGTCTTGTCTGTGTGGTGTTTGTCCCTCTGTGTCTGTCTGCTGTCTTATGCCTACTTGTCTGTATTTGTCTCTACTGTCTGTTTGCCTCTCTGTCTGTCTCTCTCTCTGTGTCGCCCTTCCCCCCCCTCTCTCTCTCTCTCTCTCTCTCTCTCCTCTCTCTCTCTCTCTCTCTCTCTCTCTCTCTCTCTCTCTCTCTTCTCGTTTGTCTCTCTTTCTCGTCTGTTTCTGTTTGTTTCTTTCTCCTGTCTTGTCTCTGTATCAATGTGGTTTGCCTGTCTGCCTGTCTTTCTGCCTCTTTGTTTCTGTCTCATTGTTTCCTGTCTGTCTCTGTTCCAGTCTCTCTTGTCTGTGTCTCTGCTTTTCCTGTCTGTTTCTCTGTCTGTCTGTCATCTTCTCATCTCTCACCCTCTTCTCTCTCTCTCTCTCTCTCTCTCTCTCTCTCTCTCTCTCTCTCTCTCTCTCTCTCTCTCTCTCTCTCTCTCTCTCTCTCTCTCTCTCTCTCTCTCTGTATGTATTAGTAGATTCCCTTGGGGAAAAAAAGATAAGTAAGCTTACTACCGGGTATATATGAGTGTAGAATTACTTCTTTTGAGAGAATGCAAAATTATCTTAATTTATTAATTATAATGCTCTTTTAAGGGCTTAAATCACCCACAAAGCTTCAGCTTCATGGGGGGCTTTGCCCCCTGACCCCCACCGGGGGCGTTGCCCCCTTGACCTTACTGGGGGCCTTATACAGTCCCGAAAAACCCACTTTTCCACTTTTGGGGACTTCCAATTTCTATAGCCTGTGGGTTTTTTGGGGGGACGCAGAACGCAGAAAGACAGAGTACCTTTATTTACCTTTATTTAGTTATTAAGGTACTCCTCTGAGCGAGAGGGGGCAGCCCCCGCCCCTACGCCACTGGACTTTGCGGTGAGGTTTTTGTTGTTGTTGTTGCTTGATTTACTTGAACATAGGGTTTTACGCCCTCTTCAGCCTTTCGGCCATGTGGGGCATTTGTAAATATAAAGATGGTGGGAACAATGCTGGAGGCAATACCCGGAGGCAGTGCTTATTCAGTACAGTCCCGATCTTTTTTTAAAAATACAGATATGTGCAGCAGTAACCACGCCTCGGATAAACCTCATCGGCTATGGCACCGCCACATTTAATTGATTTGCTTGGTTCTTGTAGGCCTAATATACTGTGGTTATATGTCTGCTTGATTCCCACTGCAACGTGACATACTTTAATTATTTCAATGATTTGTTTGATGACTTTAATGTTATGATTTTCATGCTATTTCCATGATTTGCGTGTTTCTTCTTAATTACCATAATACAAGACTATGTACTGCTTAAATTTCCCAGCGCAATGATTTGCTATCATGTGCGCTCATGCATGGTATGGTCAGGTCAGGTCAGGTAGGACGACTAGGCATCGAGGCCTCTCAAGCGTCCTTTCTCTTGATTGGGATTTAAAAATAATATTCTGTTGGTAGGTAGGTATAGGTATATTTTTAAATTCAGTTGGCACAGCTGTGACGGTTTTTGTAGACTATCAGTCATACTGGTATTTTAATTTACTAAGGTTTGGTCTTTGTGCAGGAGGTTTTTAAATTTGTTAGTATCAGGTGCAGGATTTGTTTTAGCAGGGAGTGCATTCCAATAGTTACTCTGTTACTGAAAAAGTGTCTCCTGATGTTTTGTTTCAGCAGGGAGTGCATTCCAATAGTTACTACTCTGTTACTACTGAAAAAGTGCATTCCAATAGTTCTCCTGATGTTTTGTTTCAGCAGGGAGTGCATTCCAATAGTTACTCTGTTACTGAAAAAGTGTCTCCTGATGTTTTGTTTCAGCAGGGAGTGCATTCCAATAGTTACTCTGTTACTGAAAAAGTGTCTCCTGATGTTTTGTTTCAGCAGGGAGTGCATTCCAATAGTTACTCTGTTACTGAAAAAGTGTCTCCTGATGTTTTGTTTCAGCAGGGAGTGCATTCCAATAGTTACTCTGTTACTGAAAAAGTGTCTCCTGATGTTTTGTTTCAGCAGGGAGTGCATTCCAATAGTTACTCTGTTACTGAAAAAGTGTCTCCTGATGTTTTGTTTCAGCAGGGAGTGCATTCCAATAGTTACTCTGTTACTGAAAAAGTGTCTCCTGATGTTTTGTTTCAGCAGGGAGTGCATTCCAATAGTTACTCTGTTACTGAAAAAGTGTCTCCTGATGTTTTGTTTCAGCAGGGAGTGCATTCCAATAGTTACTCTGTTACTGAAAAAGTGTCTCCTGATGTGGGTTCTACTGTACTGTGTTAGTATTTTTATGCATGAGTTATTCATTTCTAATTATCTTTCTTTTTTCTTGTTTGATTTGATTTGTCTGTACAGTCTCACCCATTGTAATGGTCCAAAAGCCTCTACAATTAAACCATTTCGACTTCGATTTGCGCACACACGCGCGAGGGCATGTGTACTTGCATGCGTGTTTACATGCATGCGTGCAATATTGACTGTCTCCTGGTGGATGAATTGGAATCAGCGAGAAAATGTGAACAATTGAGAGAGAGAGAGAGAGAGAGAGGGGGGTACCTTAGCGTTACCAGAAACAACATCAGCGGAAGAAAAGAAAACATAGGTAGAACCGTTACCCCACTAAGAAATAATCTAATCCTTAAACAGTGGCCTATGCCCTCTTCACCCTCCAGCTTGGAGACCTCCTGACCCAAACATTACCACCACCACCTAACCACCCCAATCCTTCCTTCTGCCATCATGCATTATAGAGAAAGGTATAACTCATACAGCTACAATCAGTCACGTAGCATTGTGCCCCCGTCTCTAGTATGTGTCCCCCAGTGTTGTCTCGATGTGTCCCCCATCTCTATGTATCCCCGTTTTCATCTTTATATTTCCCCGTCTCGATCTATGAGTCCCCGTCTCTATATGTCCCTGTCTATAGCCTATTTGTCCCCATCTCTATATGTCCCCGTCATGAATATGTCCATGTGTGTGTGACACAAAAACCTAACTCCAAACCGTAATCCGAACTCTAAACCTGATGTGAAACCATATCCCTAACCCGAAACCCTAATCCTATCTCTAACCCGAGGAGACACATAGAGACGGGGGGAACACAGACAGGGACACGTAAATATGGGGACATATTATGCACGGAGACGGGGGGACACAGACAGGGACACGTAAATATGGGGACATATTATGCACAGAGACGGGGGGACACAGACAGGGACACGTAAATATGGGGACATATGCACGGAGACGGGGGGACACAGACAGGGACACGTAAATATGGGGACATATTATGCACAGAGACGGGGGGACACAGACAGGGACACGTAAATATGGGGACATATTATGCACAGAGACGGGGGGACACAGACAGGGACACGTAAATATGGGGACATATGCACGGAGACGGGGGGACACAGACAGGGACACGTAAATATGGGGACATATTATGCACAGAGACGGGGGGACACAGACAGGGACACGTAAATATGGGGACATATTATGCACAGAGACGGGGGGACACAGACAGGGACACACAAAGATGGGGACATTATGCACAGAGACGGGGGGACCACAGACAGGGACACACAAAGATGGGGACATATTATGCACAGAGACGGGGGGACACAGACAGGGACACACAAAGATGGGGACATATTATGCACAGAGACGGGGGGACACAGACAGGGACACATAAAGATGGGGACATATTATGCACAGAGACGGGGGCACGATGAGGGTGACACTCAGAGACGGGGGAACACAGACAGGGACACATAAAGATGGGGACATATTATGCACAGAGACGGGGGGACACAGACAGGGACACATAAAGATGGGGACATATGATGCACAGAGACGGGGACACACAGAGACGGGGGAACACAGACAGGGACACATAAAGATGGGGACATATTATGCACAGAGACGGGGACACACAGAGACGGGGGACACAGACAGGGACACATAAAGATGGGGACATATGATGCACAGAGACGGGGACACACAGAGACAGGGGAACACAGACAGGGACACATAAAGATGGGGACATTATGCACAGAGACGGGGGCACAATGAGGGTGACACACAGAGACGGGAGAACACAGACAGGGACACATAAAGATGGGGACATATGATGCACAGAGACGGGGGCACAATGAGGGTGACACCCAGAGACGGGAGAACACAGACAGGGACACATAAAGACGGGGACATATTATGCACAGAGACGGGGGCACAATGAGGGTGACACACAGAGACGGGGAGAACACAGACAGGGACACATAAAGACGGGGACATATTATGCACAGAGACGGGGGCACAATGAGGGTGACACACAGAGACGGGGGAACACAGACAGGGACACATAAAGATGGGGACATATGATGCACAGAGACGGGGGCACAATGAGGGTGACACACAGAGACGGGGAGAACACAGACAGGGACACATAAAGACGGGGACATATGATGCACAGAGACGGGGTCACAATGAGGGTGACACACAGAGACGGGGGACACACAGACAGGGACACATAAAGATGGGGACATATGATGCACAGAGACGGGGGCACAATGAGGGTGACACCCAGAGACGGGGGAACACAGACAAGGACACATAAAGACGGGGACATATTATGCACAGAGACGGGGGCACAATGAGGGTGACACACAGAGACGGGGGAACACAGACAGGGACACATAAAGACGGGGACATATTATGCACAGAGACGGGGGCACAATGAGGGTGACACACATAGACGGGGGAACACAGACGGGGACACATAAAGATGGGGACAGTTTATGTACAGAGACGGGGGCACAATGAGGGTGATACACAGAGACGGGAGAACACAGACAGGGACACATGAAGATGGGGACATATTATGCACAGAGACGGGGGCACAATGAGGGCGACACACAGAGACGGGGACACGTCGAATCGATCTCGCTGTAATCCGCCAGCAGGTTTTGAGTATTGGGTCGATTCTCTCTCTGTTCTATTATTTCGCCCTACTGCTGTGGTGAGAAACCGGGTGGGGCTGGGGTGGGGCTGTAAATCAGTTAGAAGGGTGCTTAGGAGGTAGCCGTAGGGGTGGAGAGGGCTGGATGGAAAGGATGATGATGAGATTAGCGTCCAATCGGTCAGAGATCCTTATGGACGGTATGGCTGGAAAGTGCCTCCTAGCGCCTTGGGTCACCTCACCTTTCCTTTACCTGTTTTGAGTGTGCCCTTTTACTTCTTTACATGGGTAGGCTGAACGCAAGGCTGTGTTTACATTTCGTGTCCCAAGCCCGTTTGTGCTTGGGGGCACACCCTAGGCCTGAGCCACGAGGATCGACTGTCATAAAGAGTAAAGGGTGAAGTTGGTTGACTAGATCGACTAGATCAACAGCTCGCTTTTTAGTGTGCGAAGATTATACCAATATGTGTGTGTGTGTAGTGCGCGCGCGCGCGCGCGCGCGCGCGCGCGTGTGTGTGTGTGTGTGAGAGAGAGAGAACAAAATCCATCAAAGCTAGCTTCCTGTTGCAGAGCCAGTCTCACCCAAATGGATTACATTTGCCGTGAAGAAAGCGAACAAACAATTCAAACCACTGAAGTGAAACTGCGCGCGCGGTGACACGACCACTACGACCCCCCACCCCCCAACAGCAACAACAACGATCAGCGTTCTTTGACATCAGTCTACAACGAGTGTAACTCGGTCCGTGCTGTGTGCTTGTTTTAACCTCAAAATGAAAACTACATCTTGCTAAGCTTGTGATCCGCCAAAAGAAAATTAATTATTTAAGCAAGGCCATGTATGACATGGTAATATCTGCGTTTTTGACTTTAGTGGCCATTTACGTTCTGGCCCATGTGACAGCTCTGTGCCTAATGTACACCCGAGGGGGCTTGGCCATCAAATCGCGACGGAAACCGAATGTTATTTGTGAACTTGAGCAGGAGTGTGATGACAGTGAAACGATGTAAGGATGGATGGGGGGGGGGGGGGGGGGGGGGGGGGGGGGGGGGGGGGGCTTTTACTGTGTGGGGGGGACACTTAAAAGCTAGCTCAAGGGGGGGGGGGGGGGGGCCCAGGGACTCCCCCCCCCCCCCCCCCCCCCCATTCCTTGGGGGGGGGGGGGGTTGGGGGGGGGGGGTGGGGGGGGGGCTTTACTGTTGCAAAGGACACTTAAAAGCTAGCTCAAGGACCCCCCAGATGCCTTCCCCCCCCCCCCCCCCCCCCCCCCCCCCCCCCCCCCCATTCAGTTGAAAGTTTGAATAGTGATAAACTATTTTTGATGTTTCATGTGCATGTTGAAAGGTTGGCGGTATAATTGGCGATGGAGGGTCAGTTATGGATGAAAGAAAGGGTGCCAGGGTTGATTGAGATCCATCCGAATGCTTCATTCTTCCACGCTGTTCACCGATTCTTCTTCAGTAACCATTCCATGCTCTGGGTGTGTTGTTGTTACAGAGAACGAATAACAATTACAGGTAAACGAGCTGTTTTCTTCCACTTTGCTTTTGTTTTTGTGTCAGTGATGAATCACTTGCGTGAAAACAACCACTCCACTCGATCAATATCCGCGAGGGGAAAAAATGCATGGAACACGTACTGCACACATTAATATAACAGGTTGTTTAGTCTAAATTGATTTGATTTTTTTGTTCTCTCTGTCTGTATTTCACACTAAAAGGCCTACATACATTCATATGTTTGTGGCACACATACATTCGCAACACACGCGCGCGTGCACGCACGCACACGCGCGCGCACGCACACACACACACACACACACACACACACACACACACACACACACACACACACACACACACGCTGATAAGCGCACGTGTGGAGACAGACAGACAGACAGAGTTATATCAAGAAGCAGTAAGTATTCTTTTTATTTGCACAACAGTGAGAAGAGATAACGTGTCTGGTCCTGGTCCATATGTGACCCAGCACCACGAAATGGACATTAAGTCGCTGTGCTAGTTTCTCACAACAGGCTTGCAAAGTCAAAAAACATTTTTGTTTATTTTGAGTTATGGGTATTTTTGTGTTTTCTAACATCTTATCTTTCGTATTTATGAAGGATACTCTTTCATTTGGTCTCTAAATGGTCTTATAGCTAGGTGTTTCAAAACGAGTAGATCAATGCATTTTCTTCAGATAGGCTAGACTTTAGACTGTGTTTTCTCAAAATGGCCAACGCTCACCCTCCTAACTTTAAATGCTCATAACTCTGGAACGGACAAAAGATACAAGAATGGTTCTTGTATCATTAGAAAGAGAATTGTTTGAAGTTTTCAAATGTATAATTTTCCCAGAATGGTCAGTTTGACACTTAATGTCCCCTTCGTGGTGCTGGGTTACATATATATCTGCCGCCAAACTGACCATTCCTCAGGCAGGTGGCAGAGCCCTTTATATTCTGCCACGGTGCTTTATGTGCTTCCATTAAAAACAAAGACGACCTTGACTATTGTAAAGGTGAACTATTGTGAACCACAGGCAGTGCAATGATCAAGCGAGAGAGAGAGAGAGAGAGAGAGAGAGAGAGAGAGAGAGAGAGAGAGAGAGAGAGAATTGAGCCGGTGTGGCTCAGTTGGTAAGAGTCGCTAGCTCGTAATGTGTCAGGTTTGCAACTATGCAAGTGCGCAGGTTCGAACCCAGCTCCGGTCGCAGTGGTGTGTCCTTGGGAAAGGCACTCTACTCCTATTTTCCTCACTCCACCCAGGTGGAAATCAGTACCTGACGTCAGTTGGGGGAAAAGTCCTTCGGAGGAGACTTTTCAAAATCGAGGTCCCGTGTGCGAACGCATGCACAAGATCTTGCACACACGTTAAAGCCCATCCCACTATTCAGTACGGGTAGGCCGTGTGTGCCGGTGGGATGGATGACACGGATTCACATAGCACGCTACCTGTGCGCTCTTCATGGTCTGAATGAAGACCGGTGAGCGCTGGGCAGGATAAACATCCCCAATAGAGCATTTGCCACGCGCCGGTGACCTTGAATTTCACTGAGTTGATTTTAAAGAGTTGAAATAGAGAGGTCAGCGCAACTCGGGCAGAACGAGCTCGGGCAAATTAGTAGTCTAGTATAGTGAACGAACACTCGTGCAAACGCCCTGTTGGAAGAAGAGAGAGAGAGAGATAGGGGGAGGGGGGGGGGGGGGGGGGGCAATAGACTTTTGGTGCTGCTTTCGTGACGTTGCAACTTATACGTATTAAGCATTAATCATATACATTAATCAAAGGGAGAATGATGTAGACCCCTCCTGTAACCTTCTATAAACAGGTAACTGTAGGGGAAGACGGGGTAAAAAGCGCATGGGCGGGTAAGAAGCCCACCCCAATTATCTCATGAAATAAAGAACATTTCAGTCAAATTTGCCCATGAGACGAATGCTAGACATTAACGCTCGTCTCATGGGCAAAATGAGACTGAAATTTGCTTCATTTCATGAGATAATTGGGG
>CM065682.1:38999547-39004547 GCA_017654935.2 Phymorhynchus buccinoides | reverse complement strand
CGAGCGTTAATGTCTAGCATTCGTCTCATGGGCAAATTTGACTGAAATTTTCTTTATTTCATGAGATAATTGGGGTGGGCTTCTTACCCGCCCATGCGCTTTTTACCCCGTCTTCCCTATGAATGCGAATATGAAATGAGCTTACACAAGAACACAGTGAAAGAAAAATAATGCAATGCCTCCCCCCCTATTCCCACCCTGGGCCACCCCATAATACACACACGCACCTCCGCACCCCCCACCCCCCACATTCCAGCAACCAAGGTATCTAACTTTACATGCTTTTACAAACAAACAAATATGTTATTTCACTGAAAGAGAGGCTTAAGCCTACATAGGCCCTGGCTGCCATCGTGTGATACAGTGTGTGTGTGTGTGTGTGTGCACGCGCGCGCGCGCGCGTGTATGTGCGCGTGTGTGCTCGCGCGTGTGTGTATAGGGGAAGACGGGGTAAAAAGCGCATGGGCGGGTAAGAAGCCCACCCCAATTATCTCATGAAATGAAGCAAATTTCAGTCTCATTTTGCCCATGAGACGAGCGTTAATGTCTAGCATTCGTCTCATGGGCAAATTTGACTGAAATGTTCTTTATTTCATGAGATAATTGGGGTGGGCTTCTTACCCGCCCATGCGCTTTTTACCCCGTCTTCCCCTACATGTGTGTGTGTGACATGTCCAAATACGACACATATTTTTCAATTTCAAATCTTCTTTTTAGATAGCAAAACTAGGCCTACACGTAGAGTGTTGCAACCAAGGAAGTTTATCTTCATATTTACACGTGTACAAATATATAGAATTTGGCTAGCAACAAGATTAAATCAAAAGGACAAACATTATAATTATGCAACTCCAGTGGTTCTGATATAAGCACTGATTTACACTGTCCATCCCTTATTCTTCCCTTAGAATCCTTTACAACTGAATCTTTTTTGTCTGTATATAACTAGGCCTATGTCCTTTGTCTGTCTGGTTATGTGGGCCCGCTTACGTGTCTGTCGAACGAAGAACTGTACAGCTAGACAATGCTGTCTAATTAAACACCCTTTGCAATAAATCTATCCCAGGGCCGGACATAAGTTTTTTGGGTTTTTTAAGGGGTGGGGACTAATTCATCGAAGGTGCCCCATATGTGCCCTTATGGACCGAGAGGACGTTAAGCTCTAAGTTTTCCTTCCTTTCATCGAAGGTGCTTCGCACCAAGACCCCTAGGGGGGTCCGGGGCATGCTCCCCCAGAAAAATTGTAAATCCGAGAAGCAAAATTGTGCAATCTGGGCATGAAATAAAGGACTAATGCCATTACTGTTCATACCCCTATAATAAATAAATAATAATAAAGAAAACTTCTATAGCGCACATTCCAGGCTAGCTGCTCATGGCGCTTTACCAAAAAAAAAATACATTTAACCAAATCACATCAATACCCATGCTCGCACGCACACAAGCACACACACTGACGAACACAGCATATCATTTACATGCGCATGCACACATACATACAGTACATACATACATGCCTACGTACGTACGTTCGTACATACATACATACACACAGACACAAACACACACACACACACACATCCCCACACACATGCATAAGCACATGCCAGCGCGCGCATGCACGCACACACTTTCTGTCTCCCATCTTTCCCATGCCATTCCTCATCCGCACACGCTTTCATTCTCACAATCCGATCATGGTGGACAGTAGTGTTCAGAGAATAGATGGGTTTTCAGGTTGGTTTTGAAAACTGCCAGGGAGTTGGAATGTCTGAGAGACAGAGGGAGTTTGTTCCAAGTAGCTGGGGCCTGAAAAGAAAAGGATCTCTCGCCATAAGTTTTCGCTTTAATTGAGGGAGGCTGTAGAATACGAGAATCAGAAGAAGAACGAAGCTGACGAGATGGAATGTAAGTATGAAGTAGATCAGACAGGTAAGTAGGAGCAGAGCCAGAAATGACAGCAAAGCTAAGAGCAGAAAGCTTGTAGTTGATCCTGCTGGAGATCCTGATTGAAACATGTTTTGAACCATTAAGTACCTATCAACTGGTGGTGCTGATGAGTGCTAGGTGTAGCCCGCGAGGAAATTTAGCTGCCGCTCGGCGACATGTTTTTATTTTTTTTGAGGAAAAAGGGTGGGGGGCATAAATACTGTATGATTTTGTATGTTGTTGTTGTTGTTGTTGTAGAGGGATAGGCGGGCGGGAGAGTAGACGGCAAGGTTTTGAATCCCCAACCTTCTTAGATGAAGGGCAACGGGCTTAAAGACCCACCACGTCACGTGTCAAAATCACGGTTTTCACGTGTTTTCCCTCTTATAGCTGGTAAGAAATTTTAAAGACCCACCAGATCACGTGTCAAAATCATGGGTTTCACGTGTTCAACCTCATAGCTGGTCAGAAATCTTGTTTTGACCAGGTTTGACTCCCATACAAATGCCCCCAAATTCGAAACGAAACATTATTTTAAAGAGCAGCCTCAATTTGAAGTTGGGGACATTTGTATGTGGGTCACAGCTACCCAGAAAAAAAGGGACTTAATCGTGGTGGGTCAGTGTGTCTTGAAGAAGTCTTCCTAGCATAAAAGGGAATACATGTGACACGTGACATGGGGGGGTCTTTAAAAATGCGGTTGAACTACACGGAGCAGGCGCGCCTTTCGTAGATTGCGTGCAAGGGCTTATACGATTACAAATCTGGATCGAGCCTGTTTTATCGGCTAATAGCTAAGCCCCTGGTTAACCCTTCTAATGTTAAATCGGTGTTAAGGGATTTGACCCCAAACCCATCCTGTTCACGCACACTCCAACCCCCTCTATCTCCGGCCTACCCACCCTCTTCATAGGAATACCGTCCATAAGGGTCTCTGACCGATTGGACGCTAATCTCATCATCATCCCACCCTCTTCACTCCGCTCAGCCATATTCTTGTAGGCTAACTCAATAAAACACGAACGTACGTCAGCATCAGGTAATAGACCACCTTACAAATTTCCTAAGTGATTCTGTGCAACGGTTCACAAGGTAAATCAGACTCAAACTGCCATGATATGCAAAACAAAAAGTTGTTTGGGTCATACCTAGATCCGACCGTTGCAGCCCAAACTATTGCCCGGACTTCAATACAAAATTGACAGAACGATTCTTGATGGTCCATAAATCAACGAGCTCGTCCCCAAAGGTCTTGTTTTTCACAATGACCCAATGTTTAAAACTGGAAAATAGATTCGCATCGCAACGATTTTGAATTATTAAAAAACTCACAAATCACTCCGGCCATACACACAAACAAAACATGCATAAACAAAAGGAGAAATGAAAGAAGATCACGGGCTTTTACTTCAGGTTTAGTATATATAGACTTTATATAGAAACACTCTCTACACCGATTGGTTTCCCCACAACAAACCGCTACAAAAGCAAAGTCAGAGGCAACATTGTGGTCTAAGGGAGTGAAACGAGTTTACAAGTGACCAAGGTATACACCAAACTGACAGCTATCTATTAATTCCAGACATTATGTCCGGAACGACTTGAATGAGTTCAAGAATATAATAGCTACAAAATGGGTGTGATGAGTAGGGGTCGAGTGAAATTTGTGCTGAAGCCTATTTTTGTCTGTTATTTGTTAAGTCTGAAGAAGATTAATTGCAAACACACGCACGCACGCACGCACGCACGCACGCACGCACGCACGCACGCACGCACACGCGCGCACACGCACACACGCACGCACACACGCACACGCGCACACACACACACACACACACACACACACACACACACACAGTGTTTTATTGCTTTGTTGTCAATTAACCGACACATTCACTGTTGAAGTATTTGTAGGGGTGTGTGTGTGTATGTGATTGAGTGAGTGCCTCAGTGTGCGTGAGTTGAGCACGTGTGCGCATGGTTGTGTGTTGTGTGTATGCACGCGTAGGTCTGAGCATGCATGTTTAATTTAAACAAAAACAATCTGTTTTAAATGCCTGCTGATCATAAAGAGTAGATGCCAAGTGCTTTTCAGTGCTTCTTGGATAAAGTGTTTGTATCTCAGTTTTTAAAAATATACATTTAATTGTAATACTACACTGCAATGCACACTTTCTTCGCTAAGTCGTTTCTTTAAACTGATGTGAAATTTCTTAGGGTTCTTCTTCTTCTTCTTCTGCGTTCCCAGGCCATATGGCCATAATGGGTAAGGTACATATGTGTCCGGTTTTCAGTTTTCACTTCTCCCCGCTGCGTACAGCCGACACATTCCGATTTCGGAGGAGCTCAAAGGAGAAAAATTATTTGGAAGATTGTTTTTGGAAAAAAGGCAGGAGAATGGACCGGAAAGGCAGAAAGATAGTAGATGACAGTAAGCAAAGGGAAAAGGCAGAGTCAAAGAGAGTGACAGATTAGAGGAAGTTACAAGCACAGAACTTCCAGAATGTGGGGGAACTATTTATACAAAAGACCCCCCGGTATCCCCACGGGGGGATCTTAGGGTTCGCGAGAATGATACTCATTTTTCATTAATAACCCGATAAAATAGAGTAGCCTAGGTCCAATCCTCACCCAGTTTCACACAATTATGACAAAAACGTTTGTATTTATTTAATATAACAGATTACAAAGTTCACGAGGCTTATATATATATATTTATATTTATTTCTGTGTTGCACAGCTTGTGGCGCCCAATCATGAAACATGTTGAGACACTTTCATTCATTATGCCCACAGGTTAGGTTTTAAGCCTTTTAGTAGCCTATTGCATGTATGTAGAGCTTCAACAGAACGAAGTGGTGGCTGGCATTCAATCAAGTTAACTAATCAATAGTGTACTGACTCTGAGTAGACCGTCTGTTCTTAGAGCGATCGTTTACAATCCTATTGCGTGGTAAGTCCTAAGTCTAATCGTTTTCACACATCGGTGACCTCATTGTGGAGATCCGGTTAGTTAGTTAGTTGGTTGCATAATTCACATTTAACGTCTAAGGTGAAAAAAGAACAGCCAG
>CM065682.1:38982047-38997047 GCA_017654935.2 Phymorhynchus buccinoides | reverse complement strand
GGAACATGCACCAGTGTAACATAACAAAAACAGTTTTGCTAACAAATCTTCACTGTGATGTTGTTTACTTGTTATTTTCATTTTAAGCGGTGGGGTAGGACAGTGCAGTAGTTGGAGAGAGAAGGAGAGAGAGAGAGAGAGAGAGAGAGAGAGAGAGAGAGAGAGAGAGAGAGAGAGAGAGAGAGAGAGAGAGAGAGAGAGAGAGAGAGAGAGAGAGAGAGAGAGAGAGAGAGAGAGAGAGAGAGAGAGAGAGAGAGAGAGAGAGAGAGAGAGAGAGAGAGAGAATTTTAATGACAAAGTTTAATGCCATCATCACAAGGTTCTTACGACATGGAGCATGCACGATCTTTTTTGTGTGCAAAGAACAAAACTATAGAACAGAACATCTGAATAAATGAAATAAAAATAAAAACAAAAACAATCTAAACAAAAGTTGAAAAGATTAAGTGAAAAATTATTTCAATTTATACACTGCTTTCAGCACTGAACGGTTACTGTAATACTCTGTTTTCAGCACTGAACGGTTACTGTAATACTCTGTTTTCAGCACTGAACGGTTACTGTAATACTCTGTTTTCAGCACTGAACGGTTACTGTAATACTCTGTTTTCAGCACTGAACGGTTACTGTAATACTCTGTTTTCAGCACTGAACGGTTACTGTAATACTCTGTTTTCAGCACTGAACGGTTACTGTAATACTCTGTTTTCAGCACTGAACGGTTACTGTAATACTCTGTTTTCAGCACTGAACGGTTACTGTAATACTCTCTCTCTCTCTCTCTCTCTCTCTCTCTCTCTCTCTCTCTCTCTCTCTCTCTCTCTCTCTCTCTCTCTCATCTTTATAAATTAACAATGAAATTATAAATCAATGACAGAGGGGAGAGAGAGAGAGAGAGAGAGAGAGAGAGAGAGAGAGAGAGAGAGAGAGAGAGAGAGAGAGAGAGAGAGAGAGAGAGAGAGAGAGAGAGACGGAGAGAGAGAGAGAGAGAGAGAGACGAGAGAGAGAGAGAGAGAGAGAGAGAGAGAGAGAGAGAGAGAGAGAGAGAGAGAGAGAGACATTGACTCGGCTTAATTTTATTGATGTAGAACATTAAACGTCGATTTTATTTTTGACAGTCGGTGTCTATTCAATTTAATTTAATTTCACTGGTGAAAAACAGACAAACAAAACAAAAATAAAACAAAACAACAACAACAACAACAACAAAGTCAGCACTACCGACTGTCATAAATCAGCTTTCTTTCGGTGTTCTGATAAATATCATTCAGCCAGACTAGAGTCTGATTAATCACACATTTTTCTTAACACAATCACGGCATAATATAATTATAGTAAAGCAAGACCATAACAGCCAGTCAGACAGGGCGAACACCTCAAACACTAAAGAGTCTGTTTATATGCGCAGCGGGTAAAGCTTTTGTCGTTGCGTTTGTAGTGTATGAGAAAAAATATATGGATAACGTTTTGGCAAATGTGACTTTCATTACTGTCGATGTCTGCCCACACATGGATCCTATATTTACATAGTGTCCATGTTAAAACAGGGTAAGAAAATGATTCATAAAACGGCTGTATTTCGCATTCAGATATTCATAAGGACACACATGTGGAAATTCATGCACACACATACACAAACGCGCTCGCACGCACGCACACACACACACACGCACACACACACACACACACACACACACACACACACACACGCATGCCAGTGTACACACACACGAACGCAAACGCGCACACACACATACACGACGCGTGCGCGCGTTCACTCACACACTGTTCGAATGGGGAGAGAGTAATGTAAAAAGCAAAAATGCTAATTGTGACGATAAGCATAGCTTTTTATTCACAAGTTTGACATAGAGCGATCATGCAGCAACTGTTCGCGACACTGAACAAGCAATGGCCAAGACGCGCTCCCGTCATACCTTGATCTCCCACGTGGAGCGCGCGCCGGTTTATTTACCTGGCTGCCATTGGCTGCCAATCAACACTCTGCCAAGATGGCGGCATAATATTGTGGACAGTTTACAGCGTTGCCGGAGTGAGGTTAGCGAGGCCTTCTACCCAGGCTAAATCCCACCGACATGTTTTCCAAACGCCAGTGTGAGACTCGCCTCCACTCAAGCCGCGCGCGGGGCATTGGCCTTGCTGATTTACCCCTTCATTTCTTCATTGATTACACCTTTATTGAGGTCATCGTCTGGATGTCGTCTGCTACGGTTTACTGAATTGTCGTCTGCTTGTTCAGCGGTTCCAGATTCAACCAAGACTCGCTGACAGTGACGATAAAAACAAAACAAAAAGCCGACAAAGCAAGTTTTTGAGGAACGAATTTTAGTGTTGTTTAAAACTTCGACTTATTTTGTGGCAGCAAATCAAGCTTTTGGTGAGTCGAATGTGTGTAAACTAATCTAATCAGTTCCTGTGTGATAAACTTACTGTCTAGCTGTTAAAGTAAAGTGTTATCAGGGTTAGTCGTTAGACACCAGCAACATTTGGAAACTTCACAGATTGTTCAGAAGTAAGTTGACCTATCTGTATTGTTAAAAAAATCGGGACTTTACTGGAGTTGCACTGCCTCCAGGCATTGCCTCCAGTATTGTTCCCACCATCTTTGTATTTACAAATGTCCCATGGCATATGTGTCTGTTCCAGACCGAGAGGACGTAAAGCACCATTTTTCATTCATTCATTCATTAACTATTAAACTTTTAAAATAAAGCTAATATTTACTTTGTTTTCAACAGACCATGTAAGTTTATAAACGATTTTTTTAAAAGTTTGCATTTAAACTTGTAGTTGTCTTGCCTTCTCTCATTCTGCTAATAGTCAGACATGTAGGCCTACATTTTGTATCCTAAGCCTGCATATAATTATACACATTATATAAATTAACTGTTTGCAATGCACACCTACATAAGTAAAGACAAAATTGCTCGGATATAATATCTCAGTCATGCGACACTCTAAAAACAAATTGAGCGCACACACACGCCCACATACGCACGCGCGCGTGCGCGCAGACACACACTGTGATTCACACAAGCGCGCACGCACACACACACACATATGAGCGCACATTTATAACAGGTTCGTTCCGATGAGACAATTTCTATTTTGATTAGCCTATGTAGAAGATTGTTACACGTAGCAGAAAAAAACCCTCACTTTTTGTGCACTGACGTAGTTAGTCTTGGCAGGTAGACTATGTAGGCCTACTCGCGTGCACACACACACACACACACACACATATACACACACGCGCGCGCACGGCCACGCACGCATACACACACAGGCGCGCGCGCGCACGCACACCCGCAAACACACATACACATACACACACACGCGCGCGCGCGCACACACACACACACGCGCGCACGCACGCACGCACACACACACACACACACACACACACACACACACACACACACACACACACACACACACACACACCAAAAACAAACAACAAAACCGCGTACGTAGGCGCATTGGCCTACTCACATAGGCTACTGTAAGTCTCTCTAACTGCATCTCTGTCTATCTCTTTCTCGCCCCCCTCTCGTATTGGACTCGTACAAGTAAGTAACACTCACAAGAGAAACAGGGTAAAGGAGAGAGAGAGAGAGAGAGAGAGAGAGAGAGAGAGAGAGAGAGAGAGAGAGAGAGTCAGACAGACAGATGGACAAACTTACAGTGGCACACAGAAAGACAGCCAAGCAGATAGACATGCAGACACACGTAAGCTTACACTGATATAGTATCACCACAATGTAACTTCATAACTTTATATCATTGAGTGATGACATATTAGTTTCTAAAGGTCCCTTTTTTAAAAAGTGAACGTGAATGCGACATTTTTTAAAACCAGGATCCCCATAAATACTTAAACATTTTCTCGTTATCGAACTGGCACGTAGGCCCATATCCACGAGTAGGCGTGTAAGTTAGTCCTACCATGGACACTACACTAAATATAGAATCCGTGGTCCTACCTAGCTGTTTATCAAGCGACAACAAAAACAAAACCTTTCCGCTTTGACTAACAGAGTGCATTGAATGGTGACCTTATGTTATTGTTGGCAGAGAGGCATATAAGATCCCAGGCCAACTATACCTACATGTCAGAGCGTATCGTGTTTTTAGCAAATATAAAAGGCGCGAAGTAGACGCGCGCGAGTAGGCCTACGTGTTGTCTGTTGTGCTCCAAGACGACTGACTCGATGACACTAGACTATCGATTATCGGTTCCACTAAACGTTTTTAGGGGGGGGGGGGGGGGGGGTGTATGGGAGGGGGGCTTGTAATTTTATGTTCCCTCAAGTTGGGCCGCTGTTATACTGCGTTTAATTAAAGCTCGGGTTAAACAATGTCCGGTCACTGGAACACCCTTACCAACGCACTTAGGCCCACAACACACACATAGGCCTACACGCACACGCATGCGCGCGCGCACACATACACATACACACACACACACACGCGCGCGCGCGCACGCACACAAACGCACACACACACACACGCACGCACGCACGCACACGCACACGCACACGCACACACACACACACACACACACACACACACGACAGGATGTAAAAAAGCTTTATCAAGCTTATTCTTTTATCGTCAATAAAGATCATTTTGACTTGACTTGACTTGACGCACACACACGCACGCACACACGCACGCGCGCTCAAACAACTCACGCACACGCACTCACACACGATCTCTCTCTTATCGTTAGCTCATGCATATAATCGGTTAGCTTTCGTTATAGGCTACATGTCCAGTTGTAATTGGCTTCATGTGACACCTGCTTATGCTGACAATCATTCGTATTGAGTTTAGTTTCATTAAATAGATATTTCATTCAATTAAAGGACCCCCCCCCCCCCCTCTCTCTCTCTCTCTCTCCTCTCTGGGTGAGTACAGTCTCCCAGGGCTGGGTGGAAAAAAGCATGTAACTTGCTTATCTCATGTTCCCTGGTTAAATAAAATTTCATTTTCTCTCTCTCTCTCTCTCTCTCTCTCTCTCTCTCTCTCTCTCTCTCTCTCTCTCTCTCTCTCTCTCTCTCTCTCTCTCTCTCTCTCTCTCTCTCTCTCTCTCTCTCTCTCTCTCTCTCTCTCTCTCTCTCTCTCTCTCTCTCTCTCTCTCTCTCTCTCTCTCTCTCTCTCTCTCTCTCTCTCTCTCTCTCTCTCTCTCTCTCTCTCTCTCTGTTCCTCGTGATAATAGCTTAATTGTGAAATTGGCAACATTTGATAAATAGTCAGGTTTCTATCTTGCACCTCCTTTAACTGGGATTATTTTGTTCGTTTGTTTCTGCGTTTGCACCCCCCCCCCCCCTCCCCCCCTCTCACACACACACACACACACACACTCACACACACACACACACACACACACACACACACACACACACACACACACACACACACACACACACACACACACACACACACACAATTCCATTTCAATTTAATAATAATCCTTTGACCCCTCTTGGGGGCATGGAGGATAAACAGAATATAAAACAAGTGGCAACAAGCAAAAAATAAACACTCATCAAACAAACTAAGCTCCAGTCTATTGTCAAACAACTTTTCCTGATCTTATAAATTTTGCAATTTTCAATTGGAATTTTGGCTTGGACATAAACTGACAAAAGTAAAAAACTGATTTCTTATTTATATAATACCTCGGCAAAATATCTCGATGTTCTTCAAAATATGGACATTCAATTACAAAATGATATTCATCACCAATAACACCCATGTCACATTTGTCACACAAACGGTCCTGTCGTTCAAGTCCAAATCGTCCTGTAATTTATGACAACTACATCTAAATTTCAATAAACTTATATAATATATTTATCAGGCAATGTCATAATATATTTTTCTTTCCGAAATTGTGTTTTATAATGTCTGTAATAGAAATTAACCCAATTAAATAGATATTTAATTAACCAATTAACCCACCCTTTTCCAAGCGCAGTAGGCAATGAATAATTATTCTGAGTTGACAGCCAATGCTGCTGATGTTGTTCCAGTCTGTATGCAAATGATTTTCTAATTGCAGATGTTTCACTTTATTGTCTCCTTGAAAAGAAAAAACAAAACAAAACAAAACCAACGAACACAAAACAATTAAAGCTATGAATTGAATATCGAAGGTCGAACAGTCATAGCGATGGCACGGGCTGGGGTATTATAAGAGCTGGTTGTGGTTGCACTGGCGAAGCTGTGCTTTAGACAACCCTTCATGTTAACAAAGTCCTCTCAGTCTCAAAGTCCGCTTCTTTCAGTTTAATGAAAATAATCCTAGGCCGATCCTTACCCTATCCCTTTCCCGAGAATGGCGGAATGCTCAAATGCGAAAATTGGGTGTGTGAAGTGCAAGGTAGCCAAACTGGTACGATCAATGATGTGTGCGCATAACTTACATTTCTTGCATAACATACTATTTTTTTATTTAAAAAAAATCGATGTGTGACCTCTTAAGTAGCACTCCTTAATAACATAAAGTCTGTATATGAAGGAATAACTATTTTGGTCGAAAGTATGATTTGTTTTCGCCAGGGGTGGGGGGTGGGGGGTGATCATAACTTAACCCTTCAGTGATTTTCATCAGAATTGAATTATGAATGTTATTTTTAGTGGAATAGTGCACCCCCGTGATGATTCCGGGGATCCTTTGTACAAATAGTCCCCCCACCTTCTGGAAGTTCTTGTCCCTTCCTCTAACCTGTCACTCTTTGACTCTGCCTTTTTCCTTTGCTTACTGTCATCTGCTGTCTCTCTGCCTTGCTGATCCATTCTCCTGCCTTTATTCTAGAAACTCTCAAAGATTTTCTCCAGGCGAAGACGGACGTGCTGGGCCTAACGATTTCTTACTTAGGTGCATAACGGCAGGATAACGCATCTGTGCTCATATGACAGGAAACTGAGCGATCTACGACGAAGAAGACATCCTAATTGTATATCAGTTTATATCTCAAATGCACATCTTAGTTCGCGTTTTAAGTGCTTATCTCAGTTTATATAAAATCTTATCATGGTACATGGACGCATTTATCGTACCCAGATGGCAGCCTCTTTGCCATAGGCGCCGCTTCTATGATTCAATGACATACAGTTGATCAACAGTGCAACCTGTGGAACAGTTTCTGTAAATCTATAAACCCTCTTCTTCTTTACTTCATCCTTCCTTCCATACAGTGTAACGTGTGGAACCGTTTCTGTAAATCTATAAACCCTCTTCTTCTTCTTTTCTTCACTCACTTCATCCTTCCTTCCATACAGTGTAACGTGTGGAACCGTTTCTGTAAATCTATAAACCCTCTTCTTCTTCTTTTCTTCACTCACTTCATCCTTCCTTCCATACAGTGTAACGTGTGGAACCGTTTCTGTAAATCTATAAACCCTCTTCTTCTTCTTTTCTTCACCCACTTCATCCTTCCTTCCTTGTGCACGACTGACCGATAAATAATGCACAGCCAATCGACTGGTCTAGGTAAGGTAGGGAGGTGGTAGGCATAGGGAGCTATATTGATTGTTTGTACTCTTGTCACGTAGCCTACAGGAACTATGCTTGTTCCAGCTATGTGTGACTCATACATGTTCGCACACGCGCATACACACACATACACACGTGCACATACACTCACACACGTGCACACACACACACACACACACGAACACCCCCCCCCCCCCTCTATTTTACGCGCAGAGAGAGAGAGAGAGAGAGAGACGCTTCAGAATCGTTTTTATTGACATTGACAAGTACAGTCCTTATGTCAAGGGGGATTACCATATTTGCAGCGTCAGGAATTCCCAAAAACGAAAATGAGTAAATGTATTATGAATAAATGCAAATTGAGTCAACGTTGGACACAAGAGAAGAAAGACCAATAACATTTACAGTGATAACAATTGTCGTCGTAATATACGGTGGGGGGGGGGGGGAGCAATAAACAACGCACGCTTCAATTAACCAATGTTTTCTTTTTCGTTAATTAATTTACTAATTTGAAAAGCGTGTTGAATGTTTGAATCAAAAGAACATTGGTCATGTTTAAACGAAAACAAACACAAAAAGCAAATTTATAAAAGATGTGGGTTGCATTTTCTCAACCACCCTACACTAGAATGGAATGGTCTAGTCCACTGTATACCTTTAGACGTATGTAGCCTACATGAAATATTGTGGCTTATTACCAAGCCTTCAACATGTGCACATGCTGATGTGACTGGCCGTGTGTGCAGACTGACCCCCAGTTGGTCGTGGACCGTCATGAAAGTTCCATTCACCATGCAGCACACCTCCTCTATCGTCTCGCCCGCCCCGCGCGTCTCCAGAATCGCCTCAGCCCCCGCTTCCACCCCCATCTCCAGCACCTCCCAGCTGGCGCAACGCCTGCAGCAGAACTGGCTTGCCCAGCACCCCACCGACACCTGCGGCAACGGCGGGGTCAACCTGGACGACTCCCTCACCAGCCTCAGCTGGCTGCAGAACCTCAACATCCTCAAGATCACCTCCCCGACTCCCCCGCCCCCCCCTCCCTCCCCCAACATCAACCCTCACAGGTTCACCAAAAGCGGGGGGCCGCCTCCTTTGCTGCAGTCCCACCTGAGCTGCCCCGCCGGGGTGATGTCCTCCGCTCAGCCCCCCAGGCTAGAACCGCAGGTGTCCCTGGCGGATACTCCGCCCGTGTGCGTGGCCTCCCTGCTGAACACTGAGGCGGTGGACTACAAGACGAACCCGTACGTCAAGCCGCCCTACTCGTACGCCACGCTCATCTGCATGGCCATGAAGGAGACCAAGAAGCACAAGATCACCCTGTCCGCCATCTACAACTGGATCACAGACAACTTCATGTACTACCGCATGGCAGACCCCAGCTGGCAGGTACGTTGCTAACTGTGTGTGTGTGTGTGTGTGTGTGTGTGTGTGTGTGTGTGTGTGTGTGTGTGTGTGTGTGTGTGTGTGTGTGTGTGTGTGTGTGTGTGTGGATAGGAAAGGACTTGTTTCCGTTTTGTAAAAAACACCCCCCAAAACAACAACTTAGGTATTGTGTTTTCGGTAATGTTTTTTTTGTTAATGCATGAAAGGACTTGATTTGGAAAAAAAATTCCTATGTCATTTATTTTATAACACATGTGTTTATATTTTACGGAATACAGTTTGATTGTTTTCTTTTAACAATATAAATATTACAAGTTTGTTTGTAATGAATCATGATGTATTCATTCTTGAAGCTTGCCTCAATGCCTTCCATGCTTTGTAACCCACTCTGAAGTTTACTCTTGAAGATTTAAAGTAAGCTCATAAAATGAGTTACGAAAAAGGACAAACTAGTAGGCCAAATATTGAAGCGCTAGTCCATCAGGCATAGCAAAACTAGGGAAGAACATACTTCGTCAAGCATCATCTCCTCATTTCGATTTACAGATGAAGGCATTTAAAAATAGATCCCAGTTCTGTGTTATGCAGTATGGAAGTGTGATCGAAGGCTGTGGACGGACTTACATTTACAGATTCTTTAATGTAACGTTTCTGCCATGACAATACCGGAATAATGTAAGCACCCAAGGCAAAAAGTATTGACTACTGATTTTAAAATAATAACGTTTGATTAACAGAATGATAATAATAATTCTATTATTTGAGGAATTGTACAGTAGGGTCTACTTATGTTCTACACCACTTTAACAAAAACAACACAAACCATAACAACAACAACGTCAACAGTAAGCATGTTTTTTTCAAATAGCATTGCATTTCATTTTCAGAATTCCATACGACACAACCTCTCGCTCAACAAATGCTTCGAGAAAGTCCCGCGGCGGAAAGACGAGCCGGGCAAAGGGGGCTTCTGGCGGATCAACCCGGAGTACAGCGACATGATAGAGAATGGGATCTTCAAGAAACGCCAGAACAGCAAAGACTCGTGCTTCATGCCGCCGGCCAAGAGGATGAAGCAGGAGGAGGACGAGCTGCTGATGGCTGTCAACTCCATCAAGGGCACCCGCGAGGACAAGCTGCTCAGCAACGGCTCCGTCCATTACGAGAACGACGACTCCGACGACGACTCCCTCACCCTCCGCGCCGACTTCAACTGGACAGCCATCATGAACCAGGACATCGACATCGGCGGGGTGGCCGTGAAGACGGAGCGCATCATCGACACGGAGGACCCGGGTCCCTTGATAGCCATGAGTCCTCCGTCCTCGGAAACCAACTCGGACGATCTAGGCCTGGACGATCTGTTCTCCCAGACGGACATTTCCATGGACATGCCTTTGGACTGTACCAACCGCAACCCTTTGGACTTGACAGTGACTGGCACGGGCATCCGGCCCCCAGAGTGGTGGTCGGACAACCTATTACCAGACATCAAGACGGAGCCCGAGGACAGCCAACACACCAGCGGTCTGCACACGCCGGTGCCCCCCTCCCCAAGGTCAGACATCGACGACATCTGGAACACCGCCACGGGGCTGGATGCTGCCGGAGCCTTCGACCTGGACAACCTGTTTGACATTGACAACATCCCCAGCCCTACTGTCTTATAACACAGGCCTTAGTGCATCGATCATCCTGCATTACCATGAACGGCGTGGCGTTTGAAGTGTTTGACATTGTCAACATCCCCAGCCCTACTGTCTTATAACACAGGCTTTAGTGCATCGATCACCCTACATTACCATGAACGGTGAGGCGTTGGAAGTGTTGTGTGCTGCTTCAGCTGTTAGTCTGTGAATTGATGGCTTTTGAGAATGTCCGTGACATGAAGTGATATACAAGTAGTATTTATTGGTACAGGACATGTACTGGGTATTCAGACTGTGATCGTTATTGACAAGCGTGTTGTGTGGGTATTATGATGACTGGGCAACCCCTAGACAATTAAGAATGCAGGGTATGAAACGTTTTATTGATGTTAAACCACTACCTTTGATGAAAAAGTATTACCGTTTGTTAATAGGTCTTTTGTATTACCACTTATAAAGGCCTACTTTAATATATTTACATTTTGGGTATACATTGTCCGTCCACGATGGAGAATAATCCGTCCTGCTCTCTTTTTCTAAAACAAAATGTTGATATGGGAAATCTGCTGCATACCACTATACTGAACATTCGCCTTTTTGACAACAAATATATGGTTACCGTAAAGTCTTTATCGAAAACTGTTAAGTTTTTACATAGCAGTCAACGAAGAAGGATTCAATTCCATCATGTTTCTTCGATTATAGTCGATAAACTTCCTGTTAAAAAAATGTATAAATGAGAAACAGAGAGAAAGTTGTATTAATGATTTTACTTCAATGAGATTATCGTGGCTTTGTGGTTGCATGGAATGATTTGCATGTGGTTGCATGAAAGGTAATGAAATGAAGCGAACCTTTATTTTCCAACGGTAAAAGCATTGGCCTGGAGTGGCCATTTTTCAAAAGGTGAACTTGAAGAAGAGAAGTAGTTTGAATCTGTTGCATTGTTTCATCAGTTAATTCAACATAAGAATGTGGTTGAAAATAACAATGTGCAAAATGATTGTAGTTTATATGAGTTCCTGTATGTCTGGCACTTGTGTTTTATGCTCATTTAGGCCTGTATCAGTTGGTTGAATTTCCACTTTCGCTTGCTGCTTTTCATTTTATTGGTTCTTCGTTCATATCTATGAACCCTAGTTCGCATAGCAAGAAAGAGATCATTGTGATCTGTTTGTCTCTTTTTGTTAAATTATATTATTGCACGAGTGTTTGGATGATCTGCTATTGCACCATGAGCATTCTTTAATTAAGTTTATATATATATATATATATATATATATAATTAATAATATATATATATATATATAATATAAAACACACACACTTCTGACAGATTCTGCAATGCCAAATTATGAATAACAAACAAACAAAACTGGTATATTTTATATCATGAACAAATCTTATTGATTGAAAGATTCTTATTGACGTTTGTAACACACTGAGGTGAGACTGACTTTTTGGGGTCCTCAGCATTCAGCGTAAACGCGAATTAAAATGACCATACGTTCTCTGATTGACATTCTAAAAAAGAAATATTCTTAATGACGTTAGTAACACACAAAGTTGAGATTGACTTTTAAAAAAACACCTTAATTAGAACGTTCAGCACACACGCGATTTAAAATGATCATACGTTCTCTGAAGGCCATTCTAAATTGCGTAGTAGGTATCCAGAAATGATAATGACCGACATTAGGTCTTCATTGATCAGAAGGGACCAAGGGTGGGGAGGGGAAGAGTTCCCAAGGTGCTTAATCAGCGCTTGTTGCTACAAGGTGAGACACTGTTGAATCTTTCATGAAACCTTCAGACAGGGCTAATGATGGCCCTGCCCCGCTTTTAAACTACAGGCTTCGCTGGATTAATATGGTGTGTGTGTGTGTGTGTGTGAATAATGGCTGTACATTTTAAATGGTATGTTTCTGTGCATGTCTCCCCCCCCCCGTGTGTGTGTGCGTGTGTGCGCGCGCGCGTTTGTGTGTGTGTGATGTTTCAGAAGTGGTCATTATATGTCTGGCATAGTGTAATAGTAGACTGCCTACTTTGATTATGACTTTTTCCATTTGAAAGTGCTGTATCATGACTTTGATGTAAACGTTGATGCTTTTTATGTATGCTTATTATTTTCAAATTCAACAGTCAATCAATTCTATGTCTTGTTACGTAGTAAACTTCGTTTTATTTAGAACGAGAAAAAATGTATGTTTATAAAACACATTTCAACAAAATGCAACACACACATTCAAAAGCAACAGCACTCATAAATTCACACAACATTGTGTCCATACATGAACACTTAAAAGATATCCAAAGGACGGCACTCTTCACTCAGAACTCGTTGGCTATTCTATTGCATGTAATAGGTATAGTCGGTTGATTGATCATTTTGTTTCTCCTTATGCAACAACATTTGGGATTTTGTCTTTTCGTATATCTGAACCAGATTTTAACATCGAATTGAAATAAACATGATCTTTTTTCGTTTGTGACCAATCTTTAAAAAAACAACCACCAAATATTTTAACATCCAATTGAAAAAAACATGATATTGTTTCGTTTGTGACCAATCTTTAAAAAAACCCACCCAAATATTTTAACATCCAATTGAAATAAACATGATCTTTTTTCGTTTGTGACCAATCTTTTAAAAAACCCACACCACATAGTTATCCATATACAGTGATTATTATTGATAGAGGAGTTCACTTCAAGGTTGTTAATTAATTTAGAATACTATATGGGCCCGATTGATGTTTACCTGAAAGCTTGTTAGTATACATAGAATATTCTAAAGACATTTCGCTATAAAATACTCTAATGAAAGTTCGCTTTCAAGGTTGGTTGTTGACATAGCGTAGGCCCCTATTCCAATGAAAAATAATCTTTTAGGTTGTTATTATGTTAACATACAGTATTCTAAGGAAAGTTCACGTTAGGTTGTTAACATAAAATATTTTAGTGAAAGTCCAGCTTCAAGTGTAATCTAATGTATGGGAGTTCACCTTCAACATTTTAAACATAGAGTAATCTAACCAAAGCTCACTCTCGAGAGTATTGTGCTGAAAGGTCACCGTGACAGTTGTTAACAGAGTATTCCAATGAAAGTTTACGAACAAGGTTGTTAATATGGCGCATTCCAATGAAAGTGTACTGGAAAGGTTGTTAATACAGCGTACTCTAATGAAAGTTTACCGACAAGGTTGTTAATATTGCGTATTCTAATAAAAGTTCACCTATAAGGTTATTAACATAGCGTATATACTTTTGAAACTTCACCTTCGAGGCTATTGATAAACACTTTTCAATTTCTGCTTCTCCGTGTATACATTCATGCCCGGACATGAACCTTCTGCGTTGATTCTGCTAAACTAGCCATAGGAGTTGAGACAGATTAGCCGCCGGCAAAGACAATAAGGTCACTGATTCTTATTGCGCAGCGATTAAGGCGACAAAGCGGCTTACCTTTAATCACAGTAAACCCCTCTGGATTATTAACCAAGAAGATTAACTGGGATTATCTGAGTGATATTCTTTTCACAATTACGTATTTAATTTTCAGATCAGCTCGGATTTAGAGGAGTTTGTAACCGCTTGCAACTCTGAACGTGGCCCTGTTGGTTAAATAGGCATGTGCTGACTTAGGGGCTCTGTTCAATCAGCCATGTCTTTTGAATTTAGTATATAAAAAAAAGTTTTCTTTTGTAAAACAAAGTTTATTCATGTAATGTATGCCCATACACACAACGTAGAACAGCCACAGCAAGACATCAGCAGTGACTATGACTAGAAACAGTGTGAAACCAAATAACAAAAGGAAAGATATCAACAAAACAGCAAGCAAAAGTTTCTTTTAGTAAACTTAGATGAACAAGTTTACAGCGGTGATTGTTAAAACAAATAATTCGAGAACTATATGCCTGAAGGTACTATCGTTCTTCTGGGGTAAAGCCTAAACGTACCAAAACGAAAGGAGTGAAGAAGACTAAACGTAGCCTACCTTCTGGCTTTTACCCTAAAAGAATGATTGTATTTTATGGTATTCTTCTCCTTCGTCGATTCCTCAGACAGTTTCATGTCAAATGAGCGCAAATGCGTCATGCTGCCGCTATGCGCCTAATTAAGAAATAGTTAGGCCCAGCATGTCCGTCTTCAGCTGAAGAAAATGTTTCTAAGATTTCTTTTTTTAAAGGCGAGAGAATGGACCAGTAAGGCAGAACGATAGTAGAAGACAGTAAGCAAAGGGAAAAAGGCAAAGTCAAAGAGAGTGACAGATTAGAGGAAGTTACAAGCACAGAACTTCCAGAAGGTAGGGAACTATTTGTGCAAAAGACTCCCCGGTATCCCCAGTGGCCACGGGGTGTTCTGGTATATAATCCTTGAAGTAATTGGCTAATCCGATTCAGTGAATCGAAAAAGTTAAAATATCATGGCGGT
>CM065682.1:38889547-38979547 GCA_017654935.2 Phymorhynchus buccinoides | reverse complement strand
TGTCTTCCAAACAGCAGAGGCTACAGCTAGTGTGTACAAGCCAGCCCATGTCTTCCAAACAGCAGAGGCTACAGCTAGTGTGTGCAAGCCAGCCCATGTCTTCCAAACAGCAGAGGCTACAGCTAGTGTGTACAAGCCAGCCCATGTCTTCCAAACAGCAGAGGCTACAGCTAGTGTGTACAAGCCAGCCCATGTCTTCCAAACAGCAGAGGCTACAGCTAGTGTGTACAAGCCAGCCCATGTCTTCCAAACAGCAGAGGCTACAGCTAGTGTGTACAAGCCAGCCCATGTCTTCCAAACAGCAGAGGCTACAGCTAGTGTGTACAAGCCAGCCCATGTCTTCCAAACAGCAGAGGCTACAGCTAGTGTGTACAAGCCAGCCCATGTCTTCCAAACAGCAGAGGCTACAGCTAGTGTGTACAAGCCAGCCCATGTCTTCCAAACAGCAGAGGCTACAGCTAGTGTGTACAAGCCAGCCCATGTCTTCCAAACAGCAGAGGCTACAGCTAGTGTGTACAAGCCAGCCCATGTCTTCCAAACAGCAGAGGCTACAGCTAGTGTGTACAAGCCAGCCCATGTCTTCCAAACAGCAGAGGCTACAGCTAGTGTGTACAAGCCAGCCCATGTCTTCCAAACAGCAGAGGCTACAGCTAGTGTGTACAAGCCAGCCCATGTCTTCCAAACAGCAGAGGCTACAGCTAGTGTGTACAAGCCAGCCCATGTCTTCCAAACAGCAGAGGCTACAGCTAGTGTGTGCAAGTCAGCCCATGTCTTCCAAACAGCAGAGGCTACAGCTAGTGTGTACAAGCCAGCCCATGTCTTCCAAACAGCAGAGGCTACAGCTAGTGTGTGCAAGCCAGCCCATGTCTTCCAAACAGCAGAGGCTACAGCTAGTGTGTGCAAGCCAGCCCATGTCTTCCAAACAGCAGAGGCTACAGCTAGTGTGTACAAGCCAGCCCATGTCTTCCAAACAGCAGAGGCTACAGCTAGTGTGTGCAAGCCAGCCCATGTCTTCCAAACAGCAGAGGCTACAGCTAGTGTGTGCAAGCCAGCCCATGTCTTCCAAACAGCAGAGGCTACAGCTAGTGTGTACAAGCCAGCCCATGTCTTCCAAACAGCAGAGGCTACAGCTAGTGTGTACAAGCCAGCCCATGTCTTCCAAACAGCAGAGGCTACAGCTAGTGTGTACAAGCCAGCCCATGTCTTCCAAACAGCAGAGGCTACAGCTAGTGTGTACAAGCCAGCCCATGTCTTCCAAACAGCAGAGGCTACAGCTAGTGTGTACAAGCCAGCCCATGTCTTCCAAACAGCAGAGGCTACAGCTAGTGTGTACAAGCCAGCCCATGTCTTCCAAACAGCAGAGGCTACAGCTAGTGTGTACAAGCCAGCCCATGTCTTCCAAACAGCAGAGGCTACAGCTAGTGTGTACAAGCCAGCCCATGTCTTCCAAACAGCAGAGGCTACAGCTAGTGTGTACAAGCCAGCCCATGTCTTCCAAACAGCAGAGGCTACAGCTAGTGTGTACAAGCCAGCCCATGTCTTCCAAACAGCAGAGGCTACAGCTAGTGTGTACAAGCCAGCCCATGTCTTCCAAACAGCAGAGGCTACAGCTAGTGTGTACAAGCCAGCCCATGTCTTCCAAACAGCAGAGGCTACAGCTAGTGTGTACAAGCCAGCCCATGTCTTCCAAACAGCAGAGGCTACAGCTAGTGTGTGCAAGCCAGCCCATGTCTTCCAAACAGCAGAGGCTACAGCTAGTGTGTGCAAGCCAGCCCATGTCTTCCAAACAGCAGAGGCTACAGCTAGTGTGTACAAGCCAGACCATGTCTTCCAAACAGCAGAGGCTACAGCTAGTGTGTGCAAGCCAGCCCATGTCTTCCAAACAGCAGAGGCTACAGCTAGTGTGTACAAGCCAGCCCATGTCTTCCAAACAGCACAGGCTACAGCTAGTGTGTACAAGCCAGACCATGTCTTCCAAACAGCAGAGGCTACAGCTAGTGTGTTCAAGCCAGCCCATGTCTTCCAAACAGCAGAGGCTACAGCTAGTGTGTGCAAGCCAGCCCATGTCTTCCAAACAGCAGAGGCTACAGCTAGTGTGTACAAGCCAGCCCATATCTTCCAAACAGCAGAGGCTACAGCTAGTGTGTACAAGCCAGCCCATGTCTTCCAAACAGCAGAGGCTACAGCTAGTGTGTGCAAGCCAGCCCATGTCTTCCAAACAGCAGAGGCTACAGCTAGTGTGTACAAGCCAGCCCATGTCTTCCAAACAGCAGAGGCTACAGCTAGTGTGTACAAGCCAGCCCATGTCTTCCAAACAGCAGAGGCTACAGCTAGTGTGTACAAGCCAGCCCATGTCTTCCAAACAGCAGAGGCTACAGCTAGTGTGTGCAAGTCAGCCCATGTCTTCCAAACAGCAGAGGCTACAGCTAGTGTGTGCAAGCCAGCCCATGTCTTCCAAACAGCAGAGGCTACAGCTAGTGTGTACAAGCCAGCCCATGTCTTCCAAACAGCAGAGGCTACAGCTAGTGTGTACAAGCCAGCCCATGTCTTCCAAACAGCAGAGGCTACAGCTAGTGTGTACAAGTCAGCCCATGTCTTCCAAACAGCAGAGGCTACAGCTAGTGTGTGCAAGCCAGCCCATGTCTTCCAAACAGCAGAGGCTACAGCTAGTGTGTGCAAGTCAGCCCATGTCTTCCAAACAGCAGAGGCTACAGCTAGTGTGTGCAAGCCAGCCCATGTCTTCCAAACAGCAGAGGCTACAGCTAGTGTGTACAAGCCAGCCCATGTCTTCCAAACAGCAGAGGCTACAGCTAGTGTGTACAAGCCAGACCATGTCTTCCAAACAGCAGAGGCTACAGCTAGTGTGTACAAGCCAGCCGTGCCCGACCATGTCTTCCAAACAGCAGAGGCTACAGCTAGTGTGTACAAGCCAGACCATGTCTTCCAAACAGCAGAGGCTACAGCTAGTGTGTACAAGCCAGCCGTGCCCGACCATGTCTTCCAAACAGCAGAGGCTACAGCTAGTGTGTACAAGCCAGACCATGTCTTCCAAACAGCAGAGGCTACAGCTAGTGTGTACAAACAGCCGTGCCCAACCATGTCTTAAACAGCAGAGGTTACAGCTAGTGTGTACAAGCCAGCCCATGTCTTCCAAACAGCAGAGGCTACAGCTAGTGTGTACAAGCCAGCCCATGTCTTCCAAACAGCAGAGGCTACAGCTAGTGTGTACAAGCCAGCCCATGTCTTCCAAACAGCAGAGGCTACAGCTAGTGTGTACAAGCCAGACCATGTTTTTCAAACAGCAGAGGCTACAGCTAGTGTGTACAAGCCAGACCATGTTTTTCAAACAGCAGAGGCTACAGCTAGTGTGTACAAGTCAGCCCATGTCTTCCAAACAGCAGAGGCTACAGCTAGTGTGTACAAGCCAGCCCATGTCTTCCAAACATCAGAGGCTACAGCTAGTGTGTACAAGCCAGCCGTGCCCGACCATGTCTTCCAAACAGCAGAGGCTACAGCTATGCTGGAGGGCTGGGACGGAATTTATTTACAACAAAGCAGCCTTGCCCAGAGACATCCCCACTCTCTCGGCCAACAGGACCGCTTAGGGAAGCTGGCGTGTGGGAGGGTTCTCAAAGGCAAACTAACCCCCTTGGCTGCAGCACTAAAAGAGCCAGTGCAAATGCCTTCTTCTCTTCTTCATTGATCGCTCAGTTTCCTGTCAATTATGAGCGCAGATGCGTCATGCTGCTGTTATGCGCCTAACTAAGAAATAGGCCCAGCAAGTCCGACTTCGGCTGGGGGAAATCTTTTTGAAAGTGTTTCATGAAAAAAGTCAGGAGAATGGACTGGTAAGGCAGAAAGATAATAGATGACAGTATAGTAAAGGGAAAAGACAGAGTCAAAGAGAGTGACAGATTAGAGGAAGTTACAAGCACAGAACTTCCAGAAGGTGGTGGAACTATTTATACAAAAGACCCCCCCCGGTATCCCCATGGGGGGCAAATGCCTTCTAGTTTTAAAGTCACAATCATTCACAAAAGAACAACCTGTGTTATTAATTTCCTTTAATCGTGGAACCTCATTCATTGCTCAGCTCTCGTTCTACCCCAACTTCAGTCGGGCATATGCTGGCTGCAATATGCGGGTTATTTATGAACATGAAGTCACTTAAAATTGACTTTGGCACGACTCAAACACCCATATTTCTTAACCCTTTCACCGCCAGCCATATTTCAGCAAAACATGTCCTTTAAATGTACCTGGGTAGAGAACAAAATCCATCTGCAGTATTGGGGATTCTTCTGTGACAGATATAAAATAAGGTCTATCCTTACTTCCCAAAACTAAGACAATAGGGTTTTTGGATAACAGACCCCAATTTGATGCCTTTTAGTGACATAGGTGTTAAATCACTGTGGTGCTAAAATGCGACTTTGGCGGTGAAAGGGTTAATCCTTTGTTTTACCTTTCCCCCGTTCAAATGCCGGAATATGTGGTGCTGAGTGCTTGTTTGGTATGTAAGGTGGTGATGGTGAGGGTTGGGAGGTGGAGAGGTGTTTCGATTTCCCATATTTCCAATGGGGCTTCATACTACTCCTTGCCGACACGAAAGGCGATCATTTTAGGCCTGAACTGCCTGTGCCACCAAGTGACGAGTCAGGAGCAGATACTTTTCTGTGGCTATAAACTACTACTTCCTGACCGGCAAGGACGATACTCTTATGTAGATGGCGCACGCATCTCGGTCCATGAGACAGGGGCAGAGAATTTTCAGTATAAAGCCTCATTATTTCATTTTCATTTCATCCACCAATACTCTTAAATGGTTATATCAGAAACATTTTCAACCTCATCTGAGGGTGTTATGTTTGTGTCTTTTCTTCGTTTGTTTGTCAGTACGTATGTCTGTCTCTCTGCCTTTTGGTATGGCCTAAATGTGGTTTTTGTTTTGTTTTGCTTTTTTGTTTTTCGTTCGCTCAGACAGATTCCTGTCATATGAGCATAGATGCGTCATGCTGCCGTTATGCGCCTAACTTTAAGAAATAGTTAGGCCCAGCATGTCCGACTTTGGCTGAAGAAATCTTTTGTAAGAATTTAGAGAAAAAAGGCAGGAGAATGGACCAGTAAGACAGAAAAATAGCAGACGACAGTAAGCCATTGCAAAGGGGGAAGGCAGAGTCAAAGAGAATGACAGAATTAGAGGAAGCTACAAGCACAGAATGTCCAGAAGGTGGGGGAACTATTTGTACAAAAGACCCCCTGGTATCCCCCACGGGGGGAGATGTGGGTTATGATAATTCTTATTTTATTTTCATAGACCCCTAGAACCAATCCAGTCGGTTGGCTAAACTACTTTGCATTAGTATCCTCTGGAATACAAAACTGTTAGACAATTTATCATCCAACCACGCCCAGCAGCCTTTTCAAAATATTGCATGTGCATAAGGTCATTCGGGTAAACGCAAATAAAAGGCTAGAGGCCTAAAAACAAATATAAACTACCTGGTAATCTCATTCAACAGAAACAGGTCCACTATATTTACAAGTCACAACAAGAGTTCAAGACCGGACAAAATACCACCTACATGAGTGCCCCTACAAAATCCTGGAAAACCTGACTAGCACAGGTCCAGGTGCCACCGAGTCACTAGTACCTGGCATGGAGCATCTCTGTTTGGAGGAGGGGGGCGTGAAGGGGCACTGTCCCCTGAATCTACAGGAACATGTGCTCTTTTAACCCTTTCATCGCCACTGTCGCCTCTTGGCACCACAATGATTTGACACCCATGCCACTGAAAGGCATCAAATGAGGGTCTGGTATCCAGTGACCTTATGTTCTTCATTTTGGGCGGTAAGAATAGGCCCTATTTTATGGATGTCACAAAGGATCCCAAATATTGCAGATTAAATCTTTTCTCTACCCATGGCCAGGTAAGTTTAATGGAAAGTTTTGGCTGAAAAATGGCTGGCGTTGAAAGGGTTAAAGGGATTTGATAGAATCTCCTTGAAGCAAAATGCAAAGATAAGGCATGACACAGGCAGTAACAAGTGTTTTGGGGGGTGGGTGGGTGGGAAAAATAACGGAAGGTGTGAACAAAAATGTTGCTCTTCAATTAAAAAACACCCCAACAACTACTGAAATGCAGGCAGAGGCCACCGCGAAAAACCTGTACTCAGGCACGCAGCCTGAAGAGAAGCACCCATGCATTTGAGAGAGAGAAAAAATGTAAGCATACCCGAAGGGCATTGGGGATCTTGGTTAATCACTTCACACCAAGACATTAGAGCCAGGGCCTGGAGCAAAAGACTGCAATCTTTCTGGATCACCGGGCACCAACAAAGCCCCAGGCTTTCCTTTCCTGTCCATTTTTCTTTGCCCAGGGTACATGGACCTACCCACCGCACACACTAAGCAGTTATTATCTGACCCCTGTCTGCTTGCTAGGCAATACCGTCAACACTGGAAAACAATGGTTTTGTCGGGCTTGACCAGTCCGGTTTGCTTTGGGTGCAGCTATGGGAGTTGAGTAATAATAATAACAATAGTGAATAATTTATATAGCGCACTCCTCCACCAAATGTGGATCTCTATGCGCTTAACAACAACACAAATTAAAAGCAAGAAATTCAACAAAAACAGTAGTTGAGTAGCGTCAACTTTGCCAATGGCAAAAACTTAGCCAAAACTGAAAGTTGTGCAACAATGCAGGTTGTGGTGTGTTAAGTTTGATTCAAAGTGCCCCAGATTTACTTTCACTTGACTCATAAAGGTCAAAGACGTTTTTGCATGATACACTAATTTGACATCGAGCCATAGACAGGCGGCCAGACAGAGAAACAAATCCTCGTTTCTTTTGCCTCATACTTCTCTTCTTTGAGAACTGGGAGTACAAAAAGAAGTATGAAAAATATTTAAATAAAAACCTTTCTTTCCATTAATTTCCTCACCACACAAAACAAAGTAAACAAACCGTATTTCTTTATTGATTCATTTTGAATGAATACAGCAAAACAAGAAGAGTCTGTTTTTATATGAGACAAAAACAATAGTACTGACAAGATAAACTATCGAAAACACACAAAAAGAGGATAAAAAAAGAAGAAGAAATGGAGAAAACAAACAAAACAGAAAAAAAAATGAAGTCTAAAGTCTTAAAAAAGCAGTGTTAAACTTCTTCACTTCCTTCAATGTATGTAGATATGCCCGTGAACAAAAACAACACCAAAAATGAACAGAAAAACGCTCCCAATAACGATCAGCAAAACCAAACCAAAACAGACGGAAATTCAGATAATGAAAACACATAAGCCATGAGACATCCCTGGCATTGTAATATTCTGAATTAAGGCGATCATGTTTTAAAACAAAAATAAAAAGAGAAGTAGGCAAGAAAGACAAAATGAGATGAGATAAAAGACAAAATGACGTTGATTTTGATTCAACACAATGGCGCTTAGGAAAATTCAACCGTATTACACCTTGATCAAAGATATATTCAAGTTTGATGATACGATGGGACTGCCAAAAAGCTTGATGGCCTATTTAGTCCCTACCCCTACTACTACTACTACTACTACTACTACTACTACTAGTGTGTTCTAAATTTAGACCAAGATATGCCGAAGGGAAGGACAAGTAGTTTAACTAGTCGCCTTTTCAGTTCCACTACACACATCAGACTTTAGTGCAGCCATAACTTCCTGCTTCCCTTTCTAGCATGTATGTTTAGAGCAGTCTTGAATTTAGTATTTCCTATCCTTTCAAGGCATTTCTAGAAACGGCACAAGCTATCCTTTCATTGCCTTTGTTTCGTTGCCTTTGTTAACCAAGAAAAGAGGAACAGAGTGGTTGCTAACCAGGGACGGTATTCATGTCGAGATAGCATGAGACTTAGCATGATGCTAACTTAGAAGCTCTTCCAATGTCCTATAGGATTTAATAGGACTTTTGGAAGAGCTTCTAAGTTAGCATCATGCTAAGTCTCATGCTATCTCGACATGAATACCGTCCCTGAAACACAAATTTACCTTTCTTTTCACTAAAGTTAAGTATTTTGAAGAACAGTCGTCTTGAGGCACTAGATGTTCAAGCTTTAATCATAGTCACACAGAATGTAACATTTGGATACTCAATTTACAGGCTTTGCCATTGAAGGCGGTTCTATTGAAGTCCAAAATCAAACAAATACAAGTTTAAAACAAAATAAAAATGGAAGGGCACAGAAATAATCTTATCCCCAAATGCGGAAAACTTATCTTTAATCTCTTCAATAAATATGTGCATCGGTCACCTTGTTGAGGAGATTTTACTTTTCTTGCCACAACTCAGCCAACACTGCATATAAAGTCATTTTCAGGGCTGTAAAAAACACACAACCTCCAAAACCCTGTCTTTAATAATAAGATCCCACCACTAAGAAAACCCTGCACCAAAACAAACAATGACAAATTAGCTAACATCATCATACTATAAAAATCTAAAGGTTGAGATGCCATACTTTTTTTAATTGTCTAGAGGTGAATCTAAAATAAATGTACATCATTAACTCACTCGGGACGAATGAGCCGGATCCGGCTCATGGCTCGCACAACCGTTTAGGACGAATGGCCCGGATCTGGCTCATAAGAGTTTTCAAGAGGTTTTGATTTCTGGCGTGTAACCAGCTTTCCGGTGCGAAGTCATAACCTATTTTCAGTTTGCTTTGACCTTGCCTCTCTTGAAATCAACCAATCATTGCATAGTTTACATTCAGCTTTGGTTGTAGAGGGGGGGTCAAAGATCGGGATGTGAAATGTTCCTTCTTTCTATGTGTTAGCTGTTTTCGTCAACAGGAGACAAACAACGAAGGTAAGGAATCTGATATTTTACGATCGTTTAGTGCATGGTGTTGCTAATCTTTTCTGAAAATACTGATGCCTAACTCTTCATAACTAGGTTTTGGTGATTATTTTACGAACCTAGTCAAATGCCCAGTCCCCACAGAACAAGGGGAAATAACTTGGCCAGTCCCGGGTGAGTTACTAGAACCCCCAGTTTTTCACGGCCAGTATCCCCCGTGGGAACAACTGTGGATCTTTCAGGACACATAGTTCCCCCACAATCTGGACGTTCTGTGCTCGCAACTTCCTCTAACCTATCCCTCTGCCTTTTCCTTTTCTTACTGTCATCTACTATTCTTCTGCCTTTTTGGTCCACCCTCCTGCCTTTTCCTTTTCTTACTGTCATCTACTATTCTTCTGCCTTATTGGTCCACCCTCCTGCCTTTTCCTTTTCTTACAGTCATCTACTATTCTTCTGCCTTATTGGTCCACCCTCCTCTGTCATCTACTATTCTTCTGCCTTATTGGTCCACCCTCCTGCCTTTTCCTTTTCCTTACAGTCATCTACTATTCTTCTGCCTTCTGGTCCACCCTCCTTCCTTTTCCTTGGTCCACCCTCTTCTGCCTTATTTTCTACCCTCCTCTTAAAGCATCTTCCAAACAATTTTCTCCTTTGAGCTCCTCCGAAATTTGAATGTGTTGGCTGAATGCAGCCGGGACACCAGCGAAAGCTGAAAACTGAACACATACGTTCTTCACCCATTATGGCCTGGGAACGCAGAAGAAGAAGAATGGAAAACACAGGGAAAAACCACCACCAATAAAAGCCCAAACCAACAAGGCCAAATAGGTTAATTCATTCTTTTTGTTTTCACAAAACAGCTTAATTCATAAGGAAAAAAGTACTTGTCAAAAATATTGGTATGGGTACTACATGAATTGCGTTAAAAGAGTTAACGTGATACTTTCACAGATAACAAAAAGCAACGAGGAATTCATCTCAAAACATTTTAATGACCAGATAGACATCATTCTGCTATGTTTGGGACTTGGACGGGAATCACCAGAGTTAGAAATAAAACTCAATCCTTTTGATGTCTTACTTTCTTGATTTCATGATCACATGCCACCAAATACTGCAAGTTGAAAAGACTCATCCTCTGCCCCTGCCCCCCCCCCCCCCCCCCCAGCCCCCCCCCCCAAAAAAAAAAAAAAGAAGTGAACAGGACCACAATAACGAGGGTTACCTGCCAGATCGTGATATATCGACAAAAATGAGTTTTTCTTTTTTTTTCATAGAAACACTCTAAAAGGGGTATATTTTTATGCTATCAGATGTTTTAGGCGATATGACTTGTAATTTGTGAGATATTAATGCTACCATCCAAGAACTGACCAAACCCTGCAACCCAGATCATGAGATATCTGAATGTATCCTTCAGCTTACCAACAAAAATCTAAAACTTGAAATTTCGCCCTCGCTGAAGTAGTATATAACGCTTTCAACTTGTTCAGCATGTGCTGAGCAGACACTTTCGTCTTACAACTGACCGGCTGATCAGATGACAACTGAAGAATGTCTTTGATCAGTCGGAAGGAATTCAGTCACAAGGGCCTCCAACTTGGACCAGACAGTGACTTGTGGCCATATAACATAAGCGTGTGTTTGATTTGAAAGACTAGGGTCATATAACCACAGACTGTAATGGGACATCTTGTGAGTCACGTGAGCTAGTGGCGGCTCTCTCTCTCTCTCTCTCTCTCTCTCTCATTGGTAAATTAATAGGCAAACTCTCTCTCTCTCTCTCTCTCTCTCTATCTTTCTCTCCAAACGTGTTTTGTTTGTCTTTAATCAGCACAACAGTTTTCATTCTAGTGAATTGACAATGTTAGAGAGTAAACAATATTGTTCATACATTCGTACGTTTTCGTGGGATTACATGTCATGCAGATACTGTTCACTTTTCCATTCCAATCCTGCTTACCACCCCCCTCCCTTTCCCCCATTTTAATTACCCCTGGTATTTCATTACCGCCTGGTATGCAGTACTGCGGTATAGTAGTGGACCAAGCAGTAGGCACAAAGATCACAAGGGCGGTAATGCTGACACTTGTTTGATGCCCATCACCGAGTCACCTAAAAGCTATCGGTTGTCCGTCTTATCTCTTTGTACTCTGAATATCTAAATGTTCCTGTTCAATTGTTATCAAACTTGTAATATAAAAAGTGTTTGTCTGTCATTCCTTTTTTTTGTAAACTCTGCAAATTACCATTATCTCAAAAGATAAGAGCAAAAACTACTTTGGTAGCCCCTACCTTCATTGAACGCTTTTATTTTGTGCCTGTTTTCCCACTGACTCAGTTGTAGGCCTACATAATATTGTGTAGGCCTACCTTTTTTCCCCCGAGTAGGGTATTTTATTTTTACTCTGAATATCTAAATGTTCCTGTTCAATTGTTATCAAACTCGTAAATCAAAGTGTTTGTTGTAAAAAAAAAAAGTAAGAGAAAACTACTTTGGTAGCCTTCTGAACGCTTTTTCAACCCTGTACGCATTTTCAACCCTGCTCACTCAGTGTATGTCGGCATATAACAAAAGGGTCACTTTGATGTTCACCACCACTGGTATGGCCAGAGCAGAGCACGTGAGGGTACTCCAGTATGTAAATGAGTCTCGCCGGTCTCTGTCCCGTGTTGCGTCAGACTGAACTGAGACATATGACTATACTCGTGATAGGCTGGGTGTTTAGAGCGCCTTGTGGATTGAATGCCCCCGGCCATTTGGTAATAGCGCTAGCCTACCTACTTTGATTAATTATTGTGATAAAACTAAACATTGTGTTGTTACATTTCTTTCTCTTGCTAATGGCGAAGATATCAATGTAAACGCCTAAACTCTTTCCGCTCTACAAAGGTTTCGTTTATTGATGTACTTAACCTTCAAACTTTGATTTCCGTTTTTCTCCAAACTACTGAAACGCGATATACGCTACTCTGGCAGGCAACCCTCGATAAAGTCACAATATGGCACAATGAAAGTTGCATTTGGTGCCAAGCTTTTAATATTCACATTTATCACATGATTAATTTTTTGACATACAACACTCAATCATTGTTGATATTGTTTGTCCCCTCCAAATATAATCAAAATGAAAACCATGGCTCATACAACATACATTTCAGTTTCACTCTCTTGCATATGAAAAAAAATAATTTCGTAGGGATAAAATACAAACAATACATGATTAAAAATAAGATTTTTTTAAAATCTTACATTTCCTTTCATGCTATTTGAATATGATAATAAAGAACACAGAAGATCAACCCAGAAAAGGGCATATGGCTTTCTTATTAACATACTGTAGCATGATTGAAAATCTCATCCAAAACATGACAAAAAATGTTTGAAAAGAAAAGAGAAATAAAACAATAGACCAATGACCAGGAACATGGCACAACAGCACTTTGCCGGTATTAATACACTTTTTTTTTTATAGGCATAAGGCCAACTTCTCTCACTCTCAGACTGAAAGAAAACAAGTGCAGAATGCAGGAGTGCTAATGGGTAGAGGTCCAAAAATCATCAAGAAAAAAATAATCTTGAAAACCCCAAAACCTGAAACGCAAAGTCCTGAATTCCCCAAACCTGAAACTTCTTATGCATTACGTTGAAACCTCTTTCCCAAAATTTCACAATCGCCTAAACTTTTGATGACCGGGATGGGGGTGGGAGCTTTTTAGGAGGAACTTTTTACGTCATGGCAACCAGACTTTCATACAAAAATATATCACTGGTTATGAAACTTTGCAATGACATTTTCCTCATCCTAGGATTTTTGGAAGCAAAGCTTTGGCACCCCACAAATTGAATTTCCAGGGTGTTCCAGGTTAGCACCCCTGCAAATGTGTCTTATTTTAAAACACCTTACAAGGCACTTTACCATACTCTAGTGCATAAGCCATCTGCATTGGGCAGTATGTGTGTATGAGAGATATCAAGCAACCCTTTGCTTTGGCTAAACAATCTGTACAATAAGGAATGTCAGAAAACCAAAGGTAGTGTGCGTGTGTGACCTCGCACACATGCTTTACACAGCCTAAATAATCTTTATGTAAAAGGAATGTTAGAAAACCATGTGTGTGTGTGTGTGTGTGTGTGTGTGCGTGTGTGCGTGTTGTGAAGCTTTGATCCCTCTTTGCTTTGGCTAGACAATAACATACAAAAGGAATGTCAGAAAACCAATTGCCATTTTTACAAACTTTAAAACAACATTCTTTGTTCATAAATCGAACGTTTCTAAAAAAGCAAAAGAAAACTCGAAACCATTCTGTCAGAATCTAGAGTTTGAAAGAAAATGGTTACAAAGACAGAAGAAAATAAATCGGAGTAAAACAAACAAAACTTGCATTATGCAGCATAATCATCAATTTGGAAAACAAAAATGATGAAAGACGAATTTATAGTGATTTAGATTATGCAGTATATAATGTAATCAGATGTAATGTAATGTAATGATGATACTTCATCTTATTTATGCATTATTCTCATCTTTGCAATAATTAAAAGTCACCACAAACATATGAAGAACAATATAATCAATCTTAAAAAAAGCAAAAAAGCAATATCATGCATCATAACAACTGCAACCAGAAGCAGAATTTGTTTTTGTTATCTACAACATTTTATGCACAACATGTATCAACAGAAACTAAACTAAAGTTTTAATCATAAAACAAAACAAGATAGATCATAATGACATGTGATTAAGAGAAGAAAATAAGTCAACCATATTATAATTAGTATCAGGTAATAATATTTCAATCTTCTGTTTAGCAGATAACTTCTTTTTAATTCGAATACAGAGTAATGGGTACTCTTAAGATTTTGCTTCAACAGTGTTTTATCATTTTTTCAAATGGAAAAAAATATGATTGCAATTTTTCAACATGATAATAATAACCACAAAAAAAATCTACCCAATGGAAGAAATAAACACATTTACTGGAATGATATTGATTTGACTATTTCTGAACTTTAATAAAACCAAAGATACAAGTCTAGATATACCTTTTCAAAATCGAATCTTATTTCATAAAGGTTTTAACTTAACAACTAATAAGATACTATACAGAATACTGATAAAAGAATTTTGCAATTAATGTAAAAAACACACCCTTCAAAGCATTGAAGTATTCTTCAAGAGGCATAATCAAAATTAAGCATGTTTTGTTTAACAAAACACAAACAAACAAACAAATGGAAGTTCAGTTTAACGTCGCGTATCGGCTTTCGCCATGTACGACGGGCTGAACAAACCAACCAGGGTATAAACAAAAATTTATGTTCCTGAATCACTGTCTTAGCCAAAAGGCTGAGAAGCGATCAGCATTCCATGAAAACAAACAAACAGAAAGCAACCTAACCTAAGCCAGATAACAACTCTGACACAATAGAAAGTTGTTAACACCACAGCAGCAAATATGTCATATTTCTGTACACAAATAACTACCACTGTTATAATATAAGTACATTACGATGCTAATAATAATAATCACATTTTAATTCAATTAGCATCACCTTCACAATGCAGTAAAGGCTTCAATAAAAAGGCTTTTATATTTTTATATTTTATGGTTGGTTTATTAATATTAATAATAGTTTTAAGAACCCTTATTTTATTAGTTATTTTAGCAAACCTGGAGATTTTGTAAGTTTTATTACTTATTATTTCTGAATTAATACTCAATTATACTTGTCAAATTATTTTAGTTCACTTGTTAATTTATTTCTAATTCTATGCTCTCATTAATTTTATTCTAACTGATAGCCAAAAGGTGTGTGTGTGTGCTTGTATGTGTGTGCGTGTGTGTGTGTGCGTGCGAGCGCGTGTGTGATAAAGTGTCAAATGTTTGCTTTCACAAGTAATTCTTTATAATTTTATGCTTAATATTTGTCTGAATAGTGCCTAATTCGATTGTTGTTGGTGTGTATGTGTGTGTGTGTGTGTGTTTTAAAATTTGGTTGTCTTATTTAAGTTGTCTTCCTAAACATTACTTGTGTCGTGTCTCATTATTATTTATAAAAATGTGCATGCCAGGCAGCGAATTTCTTTGCTTTTTGTGAAGGCAATAAAATGATTGAATTGATTGAATTGAATTGTATTGATTAAAAGCACTATGTCCGTTGATTAAATAAACAGTTAGTCAGTTGACGCTTCAATAATGTCATAGATTACTTTAAAACTAAGCAAAAAACACACCCAAAAACCCAAAACTAATAAAACTACCAACTGAAAACTTTCACCTGATTATGAGAGAGGCTTCTTCTTCTTTTTTTCTTTTTTAATTTTGTTGTTTTGCCAGTGTCTACCTTCCAAAAAGCTAGTTGTGGAAGGTGGAAAATGTGAAGGCAAGAAGAACACCAAAGACAGAACCATGTTGTCATTTTGTGACCTGTTGTCATATTGGATTATCAAGCTCATTACAATCACCACTAATATAGTCCTAGATTGATAAAACGAATTTTAAAACAGTTTCACTCAGCAAAAATGTAGGCTCACCTCGGAGCTTTCGGGGGCGTCGTCTGCTGAGAGGCCACTGGCGGATCAGTGCACACGATCGTGAGTACAGCTCAAGGCTGCACCCACGTCGCATGACTGAACCAGGGACGAATAAGCCGCGGGCAAGGTGTGTCTCCCACGGTCCTGGTTGAGTGTGGGCTTGGCGGCCGCGATGTAGACAGCCTCCTTCACCCCTAGATTGTTCAATGAGAAGTGGCCCATCCTGTATAGGTTCTTTTTTTTTTCTTTAGCTGCATCATACAGTGGAGTACACTTAACATGAAATTCAGGGCAACAAAGTTTTTGTGAGTGTCAACCCATTGTTTGTGTTAAGCATTGTCGACAAAATCATGGTCAAAAACAATCTGAAACCAAGCAGGCAAGTTGTTTGTGTATTTGTCGGACTATAAGGCGCACCTTTGTAGAAGGCGCACCCCCAAAACTTTACTCAAATTTCAGATTTTGTTATTATATTTTCTTGCTATTTTATTCGTCATATCATAAGGCGCAGGGGGTTGAATCTGAGAAAAAAGTATCGCCTTATAGTCCGAAAAATATGGTAGTTTTGTGAAGATGATGCTATGGGAGTTCCATTCTGCTCTGAGACTACAACACAGGGATGTACCCTACGCTTCCTTTCATAATGATATTCTGTCGTCAACCTGGCCCGAGAATTACATTCACTTGCAGTTTTCGTCAGGAAATCATAACATTCTCAGATTTGCATTTGATAAATGAAAATGTGGTTTTACCGTTTTGTACATTCAGTCTGGTTCCAGAACTGAAATGCATGTAGTCTCTGAAAAGAACCACACCTAGGATCTCCTAGCCACAAACCCTACTATGCCACAACATCCAGCCTACCCTATATCGTCAGTGAAATAAAAAAACTTTGTACCTCGATTTTTTTAGTTAGATACATAGTCAGCTCTCTAAAAAAATTTCCGCCACCTTCCATCAAAAGATTGTATCTCTAACGACTTTCTATCTGGGGTAAATGAGGTTGTGTAAATTGAAGAAAAACTCGTAAGTCCCAAATTCAGATTTACTTAAGGACAAAAACCTCGTATCTTCGTTCTTTTCAAGTATTAAAAAAAAGAAAAGAAACAAAATTCTAACAAAATGCAGGACAAAACTCACAATGTCTTGAACAACATATTCATCATAGATAATCAATTGTGGCAAACGCGGTTAATTTATACAGTTTTTTACATTTTTCTCAAAACTACTAAAATTGAGATACAAGGTTTCTGAATTTCACCGACAATATGTCAATTAAGGCATGCCCAGTTCCATACTGTTAAATAAAACATGTCCATTCCTACATTGTTAATAAAGGCATGTTCACTACTAGTTAAATAAAACATACCCAGTCATATATTGTACTTACATTTTACCAGCCCAGTCCTACATAGATAAGGCATGCCCAGCCCCTTACGGTTAAAATAAGACAAACCCAGTCTTGTATATTTACATTAGACATGCCCAGTCCTGCATAGATGAATATGGCATGCCCAGCCCCTTACGGTTAAAATAAGACAAACCCAGTCCTGTATATTTACATTAGACATGCCCAGTCCTACATAGATAAATAAGGCCAGTCATATAGTCAAAATAAGACTTGCCTGTTCCTGCATAGTTAGTTAATGCATAACCACTCCTAGTTAAATAAGACATTCCCAGTCCTATACACTTACACTGGACAGGTCCAGGTTAAATAAATAAGGCATGCCCAATCCTATTGTTAAATAATACATGCCCAGTCCAATTCAGGGTCTATTAAAAATAGATATACCCAGTCCTCTACAATTAAATAAGACATGCCTAGTCCCAAAGAATTATATTATATATTCATCTTTACTTAAAACATCTTTATCTTTGTTAACCCATCTTATATCGGGGCATGCCAATTTGTTCTGTGTTGTGTGTTGTTTAAGTGTAACATAATCCAAGACTAGAAGGCTATGCCACGCTTGAATATACTGTAATTTTCGGACTATAAGGTGATATTGTTTTCTCCAATTTTGACCTATGCGCTTAATAAACGAGGGCGCCCTATTAGTGAACAAAATTGTAAGAATAGAGGCAACGATTGCCTTACTCAGTACAGTCTACTGTGAGTCACAACATCGAAAGTGCCAACGAGTCGACGAGACGACGAATACTCACGCTAAAATGCTTCAAAATCCCTATTATCATCCGAGATACCATCCAACAGATGCTATAACCCTTCATTGGATGTAAAAAGCATTGTTGTAGAGCTTAAAATGCCATAATTCTACCAGTTTTCGCGAAAAAAATGTCCAAACACAACAACCGGAAGTCGCAAAATCGGAAGTTCCATTATTTGAGAAGGGAGCCAACTCTCGTTTATGACAGCAGTAATGGCGGTCGGTAAGCGTTTACAGGACGTGCATAGGCTTCAAACATCCGACTTTTGTTTGCGAGGTGTGTATCGCCTTATAAAAGAGGGTGCCTTTTACTTTTATTTTTTCAGATTTTTCTTGAAAATTGCCCTATTCGCCTAATGATCCGAAAAATACGGTATGTTGATTTGTTTGTGCACAAATTCTCTCCACCACTGTTGTTGTGTACTGTATGGGTGATTGTCATATAGGCAGTCCTGGGTCATCCTTTTTTGAGGATGAACCTGGGTCTGTCTCAATGTGGCTGTTGCTTATGCTTTGCTAGGCGAATTGGTGCCGAAAATAACTGGTGAAGGGAGGTAATTACAGAGAGAGTTGCCCTTCCTTACTTCACTATTATCCTCTCTCCATGCCTCATTATTTCTATCTAAGTAAAACATGACCAGTTCCACGCAGTCTTATTTTAACTGACAGGCCCCGTCCCTTTAACATGCAATGTTTGGAAGGTCTTCTACAATCAAATAAAGTCATTAGTTATGTAAAACGTGACAACTGATAAAGAATATTGTATGATGCACAGTCCCATAAGGCATTAATTATATCATACATGTATGCCCGGTTCTATGAAGCCTTGCAAGACATCTGATAAACATGTAAGATATGCCCGTTCACTCTTTTGCTATAATATAAAAGAAGCCTATCCATTTATGGTAAAGCATGGATAAGCGTAATCTACTAGTGGTCATTTATAAAATCATATAAGACATGGCCAGCCAAATTCAGTGTACAGCCGAGCAGTATAAGTTGTATAAGATTTTTTGTCAGAATAAAGTTTAGGTAAACATGCAAAACTATATATACTAAAAGTATAATATTCCTAATCCTATACAAGGACGTTAGCTTTGAAAAGTTATAGGAATTGACAAAGATTTACCTATTGCTAAATCTTGGTCTCAATCCAAACTTTAACTCTTCTACATGGGCGAATACATTCGTCCAAGACATTACTCTACACTCTCACCAAATGGAAAGACATTGACTGCCAAACACCCTCCCATGTGTTTGTTTTTAGAGCTTATGTCAAAGTTTCTTCCGCTAAAATAACACATACACACTATAAAAAAATAGTTACCTCCCTTGTCAGTTGAGATGCAACGGACAACCAAGAACGTACAAAAATGCATGATGCTAGAAGAGTTAAAGGAGACGCAAACGCAATTTTAAACATTTCTAGAGCCATGTTGAATGCTAAATGATAAAACAATAAAGTTTGACCGCTCAGAAAAAAAATGTGCAAGATATGCTAATCGTTCCACAGAATCAGATTATCACAAAAAATAACACGGTAGCATGTCTTCTACTGACAGCAAAGCCATACAAACAAAATCACCGGTGCAATGATAAAATGAAGAGAATGACAGGTATGTCAACAGCAGTATGGTTTGGAGTATGGAGTTTGAGCTTCACCAGAAAACAATACCAAGGCATGGCCACGATATGCACAGATTTCCACTGAGACAGGATTTCCACAACTTGACCCACAGTACCTTCTTGCTAATAAAACCTCGTTAAGCCATTTTTTCCCAATGGGAAATGTATCCAAAGCAGGCCCAAACTCAAAAGGAAGAATTTAAAAAAAAAACCAATCAAAACAATCAGGTTGATTGGGTCCTTTATTAGATAGACAAAAAGTAATTCATATGATTTAATCCTACTGAATCTTACAGGGCTAATTGCCAGAGGCATTCAGAAAAGCTGCATAAGAAAGGTTTGTAGTTTGAGCAGCACAACGTACGCCACATTCATGAAGACAGGGTCTGGATGAACTCGCTGGCCTCCACCAGAGCCCCACAATCTCTGAAGTGATCCAGGAGACCGCGCCATCCACTGTGGCTCTCCAACAGGTCCTTGTTGCCTGCACACACACACAAAACAAACAACTACAGCAAGTTTTCTTTCTTTCCCAGGGCTGTGCATCTCTCTCTCGCTCTCTCTCTCAGCCTCTCTTGGTGGGAACAACCTTCCACCCGAGGCAATTTCATCAACCTTGATGGAGGTCTTCAAAGCCCAGATGTAAACTGCCTTCCCCCATTCCCCAGACCCTTCTTCCCTGTTTCCAAATCCCCAATAGTGCCTGACTTTCTCTACACCGCCCCCTCCCCCCATTTCCCTCCCTCTTGAGCTGATCATCTGGGCAGCATCTACTTCCCACAGAACAAATCTTATATAAAACCCCCCGAATGTTTACACATCAGAATCAACAGCAGGCTGATGGAGGATGCTACGAGAAAGAATAAGAACATCAGACAGTCACTAAACCCCAGTGCATCAGGTGGGAGTTTTGAGGCACATATCAGTGCGTTCAAATTAACGCTGCTCACCAGTGATGACCAGCCCTTTCCTGGGCCGTGTGATGGCTGTGTTGATCTGATGCATGTCAGCGGTGGGCCCCAGATGGCGCTGAAGCCACTCCTCTGTCGCCATTCTCTCCACCGCATTGCGAGACATCGAGCGGCATGTCGACAGCACCACATAGTCAAACTCACAGCCTGTGTGTACATAGGAATACTGATAATTAGTAGTTGTGCCAATCTTCTTCTTCTTCGTCAATTGCTCAGACACTGTCCTGTTATATGAGCGCAGATGCGTCATGCTGCCATTATGCACCTAAGAAATAGGCCCAGCATGTCCGTCCGTGCCAATTAAGACAGTTAAATGATGAAAGCAGAAAATGAAGCCAAAACAAGGAAGTTGTAATTAATGAGTTATACAAAACCTAACATGAACCATTTTGCTAAAACTCAGGCAAGAAAAAGTTTGTCAACATGTTTCGACAAGGTCGCATAATAAAATGATACATTTATATAATTGACTCTTCCTATCTATCAAGGTACACAAACCCAGTTAGAACCACTTACATAGCCAACAATCATGCATCTTTGCAAAGAAAAAAAGAAAAAAAAGGCACAGAGGAGAACTAAAAGACTTTCACACTTGCTATAATTATAAACAAGGGCATCACCGAGCGGCAGCAACGCATTGTGACAATGCAAACCCGGCCAGAGTTATGTCCTGTCCCCCCCCACCCCCCAATAAACACACCACTTTCCACCCTTACAGAACGCATAAAATACATAGCCCAAAATTTGAAGCGACTGTTCAGTAGTTCACGAGATACAGCTGAACTTTTATACAAACTTCCTTGCACCGAGTGATGTCCTCTACCCCCCCCCCCCCAATAAACACACCACTTTCCACCCTTACAGAACGCATAAAATACATAGCCCAAAATTTGAAGCGATTCTGTTCAGTAGTTCACGAGATACAGCTGAACTTTTATACAAACTTCCTTACACCATGGTACACCACCACACAAAATTTGAAGCGATTCTGTTCACTAGTTCACGAAATAAAGCTGGGGGGAAATTACATAGCCCAAAGAAGGAAATTTCGGTTTTCAAGGTCAAACTTCAAGGTCAGCACGGTGTTGATTAACGAAAGGAAGCTTCATTTTCAAGCTGTCTACCCCTCTGCCAATTTTAATCAAAATCCAAACAGCAGTTTTTAAGATAATCGATACACAGACAGACACACACATAGACCGATCGCAATACCTCGGCCTCTGGCCGGGTAAAAAAAAGAACAATACACAATTCTTATAATATCCAATCTAATTTTTTCTTAAAAGCTGAGTTTGAAAGCCATCACCTTGACACTGGTCCACAGTGCGCACTTCCACGTCACTGATGTTGCGGTCAGCCTGGTACTGCCGTATCAGCTGGACATGGGACTGGTACTGAGAGATGACCACCACCCTGTGTTCAGCCATACCGAGCTGTGCCAAGAGGCCTTCAACGATCCACACCTACAGACAGACAGACAGACGAGATGACCACCACTCTGTTCAGCCATACTGAGCTGTGCCAAGAGGCCTTCAACAACCCACATCTAGAAACAGACAGACAGATGGATGAAATGACCACCACCCTGTGCTCAGCCATACCGTGCTGTGCCAAGATGCCTTCAACAATCCACACCTACAGACAGACAGACAGAGAGACATATGAGATGACCACCACCCTGTGTTCAGTCCCACCACTTTTGACCACTTTAGCCTTGTATAATTTCAACAACAAAAAACCAGAGAAAATTGTAAGCCTTATGGCCAGCACAGTGTTTGCATGGGGAGACACAGATAGACAGACAGAGATGGAGAACGAAAGGGAGAAGTTAATTCAGTATAACATCCTTGCAGTACACAATAAATTCATTCATGGTTTTAAACTCAGTTCTGCAAACAGAAAAAAACCTTTCAGGAAACAAATTCCTCTATCTGAATGAAAAATACAGATACAACCAGTTCAAAGCCTTTAGAATGAAATTCTCCATAGACAGCCAGACATACAGACAACCTATTCTTCAGAAGGTAAAAACATATCTTTGAGGGTTAGGAGCCCAAGGCACCATCTGAAAAGCACTACAGACGTCTGACAATACCCACTGGCTGAGTTTAACCCACTGAAATCCTACCACGGCATCAGCCTCCAAAGCGTTGACCAACGACTCTGTCATCCCCTCCTCCGTCAGCACAGTCACTGTTTCTTCGTGGCCTGCCACGTGGCAGAAAGCGATTGGTTGACCCCCTGACCCCGGCCAGATGTCCAGCTCAGCTGGACCTTGCTGCGCCTGTGTCGTCACACTCCGCTTGCCGTCGTAGAAATTTCTGAAAGACGCTTCGCTGATGCCTGCATGCTGGGGATAAAAAAAATCAACGGAACATGTTTTTTCATAGAAAGAATATTAGTGTGTGCAGATACAAAGCCATATATGGATTATTCTCTGTGTGTGTGTGTGTGTGCGTGTGCGTGTGTGACAAATTGGGAATGACTTATGCGTGATGACAAAATTTTTTTTATGAAGTTTATGTGTGACGTTCTGCCTGTCCTTGAAAAAGTCAATCAAGATTAAAATTCGGAACACAGCAGTGTTTTTTTTAAATTATTATTTATTCTTGCTGTAATAATTCTTACTGTACATGCAGTGTCTGTGTCGTAACCCTTCCAGGATAACTGCCTGTCTCACACTTGGGCAGTTTTGCGATATAACGTTTGCAAACGAATGCCAAACAGTCTCTACATACCATCAAAAGCTTGGACAGGCACGTAGATCCAAAATCGTTATGGCATAATTTTGTAAAATCGCTCAAGTCTTAAAAGTGTTAGTGAAGCAATGGTAGTTCTTTTTGTATAATTTTTTTCTCAAAACTGCAACAAGTGAGCTAAGCAATTACCATAAAAGCAAGACCCTGTGTGTGTGTGTGTGTGTGTGTATGCATTTTTTTCAAATGTAAAACGCATTTTTTTCAAATGTAAAATAATCTGTATTTTGCGATTTCCTTTGTTTGTTCAATTAGCCCTACTTTTCTCAAATAAATCAACTTTCACGAAAACCAATAGACAACGTATATCTTATCATGGAAAGAAATGGCACAAAACGTCTGTTCGACCGACCTCAAAACAGGCAATGAGCAACTCTTCCTTCCACAGAGCTGCCACAGTCAATTGTTGACCCCTCTGTCACTATACCTCTACTGACTCGTGACTCACCATGCGGTAATGATGGTTCAGGCGGAGTGCGCAGTCAGAGTAACGGTCCAGCAGGGACCTGGCCAGGCCCAAGGACTGGGCGGTGGGGTTGGAGACGGAGGGCTGCAGCTGTCGGGGGTCCCCCAGCAACACACACTGCTGGACAGTAGGCCTCAGGATCAGGGGAGCCAAGCTCTCCGCCTCCATGCACGACTCGCAGCTGTCAACGATCATCTGCAATGACAGAACAGTTTGCCTCAAAACACTCCGCCTCCACGCACGACTGGCAGCTGTCAACGATCATCTGCAATGACAGAACAACTCTGCGTTTGCCTCAAAACACTCTGCCTCCATGCACGACTCACAGCTGTCAACGATCATCTGCAATGACAGAACAACTCCGCGTTTGCCTAAAAACACTCCACCTCCACGCACGACTGGCAGCTGTCAACGATCATCTGCAATGACAGAACAACTCCGCGTTTGCCTCAAAACACTCTGCCTCCATGCACGACTGGCAGCTGTCAACGATCATCTGCAATGACAGAACAACTCCGCGTTTGCCTCAAAACACTCTGCCTCCATGCACGACTGGCAGCTGTCAACGATCATCTGCAATGACAGAACAACTCCGCGTTTGCCTAAAAACACTCTGCCTCCATGCACGACTCGCAGCTGTCAACGATCATCTGCAATGACAGAACAACTCCGCGTTTGCCTCAAAACACTCCACCTCCATGCACGACTGGCAGCTGTCAACGATCATCTGCAATGACAGAACAACTCCGCGTTTGCCTCAAAACACTCTGCCTCCATGCACGACTGGCAGCTGTCAACGATCATCTGCAATGACAGAACAACTCCGCGTTTGCCTCAAAACACTCTGCCTCCATGCACGACTCGCAGCTGTCAACGATCATCTGCAATGACAGAACAACTCCGCGTTTGCCTAAAAACACTCTGCCTCCACGCACGACTGGCAGCTGTCAACGATCATCTGCAATGACAGAACAACTCCGCGTTTGCCTAAAAACACTCTGCCTCCATGCACGACTCGCAGCTGTCAACGATCATCTGCAATGACAGAACAACTCCGCGTTTGCCTAAAAACACTCTGCCTCCACGCACGACTGGCAGCTGTCAACGATCATCTGCAATGACAGAACAACTCCGCGTTTGCCTAAAAACAATCTGCCTCCATGCACGACTCGCAGCTGTCAACGATCATCTGCAATGACAGAACAACTCCGCGTTTGCCTAAAAACACTCTGCCTCCACGCACGACTCGCAGCTGTCAACGATCATCTGCAATGACAGAACAACTCCGCGTTTGCCTAAAAACACTCTGCCTCCACGCACGACTCGCAGCTGTCAACGATCATTTGCAATGACAGAACAACTCCGCGTTTGCCTCAAAACACTCCGCCTCCACGCACGACTCGCAGCTGTCAACGATCATCTGCAATGACAGAACAACTCCGCGTTTGCCTAAAAACACTCTGCCTCCATGCACGACTCGCAGCTGTCAACGATCATCTGCAATGACAGAACAACTCCGCGTTTGCCTCAAAACACTCTGCCTCCACGCACGACTCGCAGCTGTCAACGATCATCTGCAATGACAGAACAACTCCGCGTTTGCCTCAAAACACTCTGCCTCCATGCACGACTCGCAGCTGTCAACGATCATTTGCAATGACAGAACAACTCCGCGTTTGCCTAAAAACACTCTGCCTCCATGCACGACTCGCAGCTGTCAACGATCATCTGCAATGACAGAACAACTCCGCGTTTGCCTAAAAACACTCTGCCTCCATGCACGACTCGCAGCTGTCAACGATCATCTGCAATGACAGAACAACTCCGCGTTTGCCTAAAAACACTCCGCCTCCACGCACGACTGGCAGCTGTCAACGATCATCTGCAATGACAGAACAACTCCGCGTTTGCCTAAAAACACTCTGCCTCCATGCACGACTCGCAGCTGTCAACGATCATCTGCAATGACAGAACAACTCCGCGTTTGCCTAAAAACACTCCGCCTCCACGCACGACTCGCAGCTGTCAACGATCATCTGCAATGACAGAACAACTCCGCGTTTGCCTAAAAACACTCTGCCTCCATGCACGACTCGCAGCTGTCAACGATCATCTGCAATGACAGAACAACTCCGCGTTTGCCTAAAAACACTCTGCCTCCATGCACGACTCGCAGCTGTCAACGATCATCTGCAATGACAGAACAACTCCGCGTTTGCCTAAAAACACTCTGCCTCCATGCACGACTCGCAGCTGTCAACGATCATCTGCAATGACAGAACAACTCCGCGTTTGCCTAAAAACACTCTGCCTCCATGCACGACTCGCAGCTGTCAACGATCATCTGCAATGACAGAACAACTCCGCGTTTGCCTAAAAACACTCTGCCTCCATGCACGACTCGCAGCTGTCAACGATCATCTGCAATGACAGAACAACTCCGCGTTTGCCTAAAAACACTCTGCCTCCATGCACGACTCGCAGCTGTCAACGATCATCTGCAATGACAGAACAACTCCGCGTTTGCCTCAAAACACTCTGCCTCCATGCACGACTCGCAGCTGTCAACGATCATCTGCAATGACAGAACAACTCCGCGTTTGCCTAAAAACACTCCGCCTCCACGCACGACTGGCAGCTGTCAACGATCATCTGCAATGACAGAACAACTCCGCGTTTGCCTCAAAACACTCCTGCCTCCATGCACGACTGGCAGCTGTCAACGATCATCTGCAATGACAGAACAACTCCGCGTTTGCCTAAAAACACTCCGCCTCCACGCACGACTCGCAGCTGTCAACGATCATCTGCAATGACAGAACAACTCCGCGTTTGCCTCAAAACACTCTGCCTCCATGCACGACTCGCAGCTGTCAACGATCATCTGCAATGACAGAACAACTCCGCGTTTGCCTCAAAACACTCCGCCTCCACGCACGACTGGCAGCTGTCAACGATCATCTGCAATGACAGAACAACTCCGCGTTTGCCTAAAAACACTCTGCCTCCATGCACGACTCGCAGCTGTCAACGATCATCTGCAATGACAGAACAACTCCGCGTTTGCCTAAAAACACTCTGCCTCCATGCACGACTCGCAGCTGTCAACGATCATCTGCAATGACAGAACAACTCCGCGTTTGCCTCAAAACACTCCGCCTCCACGCACGACTCGCAGCTGTCAACGATCATCTGCAATGACAGAACAACTCCGCGTTTGCCTCAAAACACTCTGCCTCCATGCACGACTCGCAGCTGTCAACGATCATTTGCAATGACAGAACAACTCCGCGTTTGCCTCAAAACACTCTGCCTCCATGCACGACTCGCAGCTGTCAACGATCATCTGCAATGACAGAACAACTCCGCGTTTGCCTAAAAACACTCTGCCTCCATGCACGACTCGCAGCTGTCAACGATCATTTGCAATGACAGAACAACTCCGCGTTTGCCTAAAAACACTCCGCCTCCACGCACGACTCGCAGCTGTCAACGATCATCTGCAATGACAGAACAACTCCGCGTTTGCCTCAAAACACTCCGCCTCCATGCACGACTCGCAGCTGTCAACGATCATTTGCAATGACAGAACAACTCCGCGTTTGCCTCAAAACACTCTGCCTCCATGCACGACTCGCAGCTGTCAACGATCATCTGCAATGACAGAACAACTCCGCGTTTGCCTAAAAACACTCTGCCTCCATGCACGACTCGCAGCTGTCAACGATCATTTGCAATGACAGAACAACTCCGCGTTTGCCTCAAAACACTCTGCCTCCATGCACGACTCGCAGCTGTCAACGATCATCTGCAATGACAGAACAACTCCGCGTTTGCCTAAAAACACTCCGCCTCCACGCACGACTCGCAGCTGTCAACGATCATCTGCAATGACAGAACAACTCCGCGTTTGCCTAAAAACACTCTGCCTCCATGCACGACTCGCAGCTGTCAACGATCATCTGCAATGACAGAACAACTCCGCGTTTGCCTCAAAACACTCCGCCTCCACGCACGACTCGCAGCTGTCAACGATCATCTGCAATGACAGAACAACTCCGCGTTTGCCTCAAAACACTCCCACCTCCACGCACGACTCGCAGCTGTCAACGATCATTTGCAATGACAGAACAACTCCGCGTTTGCCTCAAAACACTCTGCCTCCATGCACGACTCGCAGCTGTCAACGATCATCTGCAATGACAGAACAACTCCGCGTTTGCCTAAAAACACTCTGCCTCCATGCACGACTCGCAGCTGTCAACGATCATCTGCAATGACAGAACAACTCCGCGTTTGCCTAAAAACACTCTGCCTCCACGCACGACTCGCAGCTGTCAACGATCATCTGCAATGACAGAACAACTCCGCGTTTGCCTAAAAACACTCTGCCTCCATGCACGACTCGCAGCTGTCAACGATCATCTGCAATGACAGAACAACTCCGCGTTTGCCTAAAAACACTCCGCCTCCACGCACGACTGGCAGCTGTCAACGATCATCTGCAATGACAGAACAACTCCGCGTTTGCCTAAAAACAATCTGCCTCCTGCACGACTCGCAGCTGTCAACGATCATCTGCAATGACAGAACAACTCCGCGTTTGCCTCAAAACACTGTGCCTCCATGCACGACTCGCAGCTGTCAACGATCATCTGCAATGACAGAACAACTCCGCGTTTGCCTAAAATTTATCTGCCTCCATGCACGACTCGCAGCTGTCAACGATCATCTGCAATGACAGAACAACTCCGCGTTTGCCTAAAAACACTCTGCCTCCATGCACGACTGGCAGCTGTCAACGATCATCTGCAATGACAGAACAACTCCGCGTTTGCCTAAAAACAATCTGCCTCCATGCACGACTCGCAGCTGTCAACGATCATTTGCAATGACAGAACAACTCCGCGTTTGCCTCAAAACACTCCACCTCCATGCACGACTGGCAGCTGTCAACGATCATCTGCAATGACAGAACAACTCTGCGTTTGCCTCAAAACACTCTGCCTCCATGCACGACTCACAGCTGTCAACGATCATCTGCAATGACAGAACAACTGGAGCGTTTGCCTCAAAACACTCCGCCTCCATGCACGACTGGCAGCTGTCAACGATCATCTGCAATGACAGAACAACTCCGCGTTTGCCTCAAAACACTCCACCTCCACGCACGACTGAAAGCTGTCAACGATCATCTGCAATGACAGAACAACCTGCGTTTGCCTCAAAACACTCAAGTGAACTCCAGGGCTGCACGATGGAACAGCTTCCACCTGAACGATCATCTGCAATGACAGAACAACTCCGCGTTTGCCTCAAAACACTCTGCCTCCATGCACGACTCACAGCTGTCAACGATCATCTGCAATGACAGAACAACTCCGCGTTTGCCTCAAAACACTCCGCCTCCACGCACGACTGGCAGCTGCAGCTGTCAACGATCATCTGCAATGACAGAACAACTCCGCGTTTGCCTAAAAACACTCTGCCTCCATGCACGACTCGCAGCTGTCAACGATCATCTGCAATGACAGAACAACTCCGCGTTTGCCTCAAAACAATCTGCCTCCATGCACGAATCTCGCAGGATGAAGGAGGATACTATATGAATGAGAAGAGAAGCGATGACGCGTCAATCACCTGACTGCAGTGGGGAGATCATCCTAACACAGAGAGTCTCCAGTGTGAGCGCCCTTGAAAAAGGGATCAGCTTTGCAGTTTTCTTTTCGGGGCTCCTGTTTGAACTAACCAACAGTAGAAGGAGACAATAATGCACTTAGTTCAGACATTAACTCATGAGTGCAACTACACAAAAAGAAAAAAACTGAAAGGCCGGTGTCCAGGGGCAATGTCCACCTGCAGCTGAAGCAGAAATTGATTTATGAAGGTATTTTAGTTTGCTTTTGCCACAACTTATACAAATGTGATGCAGCACAGGAAAACAAGGCTAATGTCGTAAATGATCACTTTTGACATTCATATTTTCAGAAAGGCCAGATACAACAGATTAACAGGCAAAAAAACAGAATTTATCCATCTCTAATAGTTTATTTTTAACAATTTTTCAATCAATCAAATCTCTCTCTTTCTCTCTCTCTCTCTCTCTTGTGGCTACCCGACTTTAGCCTTGTTTTCCTGTGCTGCATCACAAATGCTTATTTTAAAGTGCTTGAAAAATACAGTAGACACACAAAGATCTTGTTTGGCAAATCTAAAGAAAAGGAATTTCCTTTTCTGGTAAAATTCAAAAACAGGAAATCCTTGTATAGCAGGAAAAGTTGCACCCACGTTAACTTAACTAAAAGAGCTGCAGACTGCTGTTGTTGGCTGACCTGAATGACGTTGGTTCCAAGGGCCAGACGAGGGCTGGCGGCCACAGAGCACGTGGCCAGAATGACTTCAGCCTGCTGCAGCTCCTGCCGCTCAGCCTGCCGCACCGCAACACGGTACTCCTCTATCTGCACACACCACAGGCAACCGATTGTCAGAAGACAGTCTATTTTCTTCTAAAAAGTACATCCCTAGACGCTTCTGTCTAAAATGTACACCCCAAGCAGTGTTACTTCCATCTTCAAAATCAGAGGGTCAGAATCAGAGCACAAAATTATGTTTCTAGATTTTTAGGATTTGCCTGGATATTTTAGAGGGTCTCTGTATAATTTTTGAGCATTTTTTTAAAACTGTGCGTCAGAACTGCTAGATTCACTGGTCTGAAATCCAGTGTGCCTAATGGGAGTGTTGAGAGTCACACATATGTTCATCAAAAATCATTGTTGGGACAGTTCTGGAACACACCAAGCAAAACCCCTCGAAAGTTCTTCCCGAAAAATACACCCCCAAGACAGTTCTTTCTTTAAAAATACACCCCATGACAGTCCTTACTACTGTAAAAACAACAACCCAACAACAACCACATTGTGATGACGTTGAATCTAAAATTGAAAAGAAAAACAAACATCCAAACCATCTCAGAAACAGGGCAGTTACCTGATCGTCAGTAATATCGTTAGGATACAGCCCAAAGGCAGCCTCATACTCCTGAATCGTCTTGTGGAGGGCATTGGAAGCGCTGCGGATCAGGTGGTGCAGGGCTATACTCTGCAGCTCAGGGCTGGCTGGACGCGCGGTCTTCAGCTTGAAGGGAGGGATGGTGCAGCGTGGCACAGGAAACTCCACGTTCTCAATCACTCGGTCGTAGACACGCACTATTCTGGACGGAGTCTGAATGCTCGGGCTTCTCAGGTGTGCTGGGCAGAAAAACAGAAGCCAGTCAATGCACATTCTACTCACTTTACTCACATTTCATACAGACATGCCTACCCCCAAATTCGCTTTTCAGGAACACTCCCACTCAAAATCCGTAACAGAGCATGATTTTCAGGAACATAGCTTCTGTCCAGCATCCATCTTCATGGAATTCGCGCACTCCGACGCTTGAAGCTGCCAAGCACGTAGCCGGTCAAATTTTGGCTCGACCTTGGTGAAAGACGATTGGTTCAAAAGCTCTCTCGGAAAACTTCGGGGCTGACTTTCGCAAGCTTTCGGTATTGCTTTCCCGCCTCTCTCTCTCTCTCTTGCAGACGCTAAACCACCAGCCGGCATCGTAATTTGTTGTTGTTGATGCTTTCCCGTAACATGCGCCTGTTTCCGTATTTTCGGAACACACTGCCAAAATCAATACATTTCTGTAACAAATACGGATAACCCGTGAAAGTAGGCATGTCTGATTTCATATAAAGAAATATTTTACAAAAGATATTTACAACAGGAATTACTTCAAAACTAAACACAAACAAACAAACGACAGAAGATCATGCTAGTAATAGTAGTATACAAAAGCTAAGCATAGGACAAAACCAATCTCATTGGTCAAAGTAACAATACTGGACCAAAGTAGATCGGCCACCCCATCCAAACTTATATCTCCTCCATTCATTTCTTAAACACAATGACAAAGCCAAAAAACACACCAAAAGCACACACATAACTTGACACAACAAACTACTACGCCTACTTTAATGTAAGCAAATCATGTAGGCATAATGCCAGGTACATTTTCCCCCTTAATTCTCAATGCTGGTAAGAAATAATGATAGAGCTAAGCATTGCCCTGTTATGGGCTATGCACCACTGAGTCAGTACTAATTATATAAGTGCCACCAGATTCGCTCCCCAGAGTGGCTCTGTCGCGTGCAAATCTGTCGCTCGTGCAAATCTGTCGCTCACTACTATGAGAGTGTGTATTTGCGACATTCACAAATTTCACTTTTTCCGTACTTGAACCATTTACCTAACCCTAACCCTATCCCACGGAAAAAGTGAAATTTGTGGTTCATGCTCAATGTCGCAAAATGCCGCAAATACAGACTCTCATAGGTAGCGAGCTACAGATTTGCACGAGCGACAGATTTGCACGCCACAGGCTCTACACTGGACGCCACAGGGGAAAAGAAACTGAGGGGGGCCAAAAGAAACCTGGAGAAGGACAATTGAAAAAGAACTGAGGGGCAAAGGACTGTCTCTGGCAACAGCCCCTAAAGCTGGCGACAGACTATGTGACTGCCTCATGTGACTCGATCAGGTCGTGACGTTTCACCTCATTTGCATACCATCCTTTTCGATCAGTCTGACTCAGTCGGGCCCAGTCAGGTGACAGGGCCGAATAGGGCGGGTTCTAAATTTCACTGATCGAGTCTGATCGAGTCAGATGGCTTGTGACCTCTTCTGTGCGGGAAACAAAATTTGATCTACGTCACGACCTGATCGAGTCATATGAGGCAGTCGCATAGTCTGTCGCCGGCTTAACGTAGCAGCAGTCAGGTGGAGATCCCTTGCTGTCGCCTCAAGCGCCAGATCAGATGGCACAGAGAGGATTGAACGAAGGAAGGAATACCTCTTAAATGTTGGTTTGGCGGGCTCACAGAGAGGATTGAAGGAATGAATGAATACCTACTTAAATGTTGGTTTGGCGGGCTCACAGAGAGGATTGAAGTAAGGAATACCTCTTAAATGTTGGTTTAGCAGGCTCACAGAGAGGATTGAAGGAAGGAAGGAATACCCACTTAAATGTTGGTTTGGCGGGCTCACAGAGAGGGTTGAATGAAGGAAGGAATACCTCTTAAATGTTGGTTTGGCGGGCTCACAGAGAGGATTGAAGGAATGAATGAATACCCACTTAAATGTTGGTTTAGCAGGCTCACAGAGGATTGAATGAAGGAATGAATACCCACTTAAATGTTGGTTTGGCAGGCTCACAGAGAGGATTGAAGGAATGAATGAATACCCACTTAAATGTTGGTTTGGCGGGCTCACAGAGGATTGAATGAATGAATGAATACCCACTTAAATGTTGGTTTAGCGGGCTCACAGAGAGGATTGAAGGAATGAATGAATACCCACTTAAATGTTGGTTTAGCAGGCTCACAGAGAGGATTGAAGGAATGAATGAATACCCACTTAAATGTTGGTTTGGCGGGCTCACAGAGAGGATTGAAGGAATGAATGAATACCTACTTAAATGTTGGTTTGGCGGGCTCTCCCCAAATCCCTACCTGCAACAATGTCCACAGCAACGTCAGACGAAGCGCATATCAACACTTGAGCGTGCGCCTGACTGTGGCTAGCAGGCTGGGGAGTCATGCGGTTGCGTTCCACGTAGAGACTGGCAATGTGAGCTGCGGTCATCGTTTTGCCTGATCCGGGGCCTCCATGAACCACAGTGAACGGCTGTTTGAGGGCCGACTCCGCAGCCTCTTTCTGGTCCGCGTTCAGCTGACGGCTGATCTTTTCCACCAGAAAACTAACATCGGACTGGTCAACTGAAAATATAAAAAGCAAGAACATGTGTAAACAAACATTATCTTCTTCTTCTTCTGTGGTGGTGACCAAAGAAAAAGAAGCAGAAGAGAGAAAAAAAAAACAGAAAAAAAACCCCAGCAAAGACAAAAATCAGCTATCACACATAGTCTACTTGACCATATATATATATATATGGTATGAAAGGAAAATCTTTGTTCAATATATATATATATATATATATATATGGAGGGAATACATACAGTTTTGTAGGCAGTATGATTTCCTCTATTAATGGAATAGTGGGATAGAGTGAGAAGTGGAGCTAGTTATGCTTTTTTGTGGAGGGGGGGAGGTTTGCAGAATAGACGGTGGGAGTGGGGGAGTGAGGAGTGGGGGTATTTTACAATTTTTTATAAGTTAATGTGAAGAGTATAAAAGAAACTAATAAGTGAATTCCGAATTTGTTGGCTTACAAACATTCATATGTTAATGTGAGGAGTATAAAAGAAAGCATTGTGTGAATTCCAGTTTACGAAAGTTTTAGGAAAAAAGAAGGGGGAATGTAGACGGGATGCATGTATTAGTTCGAGGTGGAAACTTCTGTTGGCAGATAGAACATTAGTCACTCACCTTTTTTTGTTATTAAAATAAACTTAATTCACGTTTTGCAGGGAGTCGGGAAGACAACACAATTATTGTGAAATGTCTTCAGCCTTATGCTCAGTTTGGTTGTGTTTCTTGTACTTTCAGTCAGTCTGCGATCAAGCCTACGACAAGTGAGGCGAAAATTCAGAAAATAAACGAAAGAAAGAAGGCTTTGTGTTGATCTTCAATTTTGTTGTTTATGTTTAACTATATATATATATATACATATATATTTCACCATTTAAAAAAGAACTTATAATCCGATACATTTTGGTGCACTACAATGTCCCATGTTCATCATGTTACTCAGACCTGCACTGGCAAAACATTCAAATCCACCACAATCCACCAGTAATTATCTTGCGATTGAAAACTAGGCTTGATTACCCCCTTCACTGCTGCGCCCCTTTCCTGTTCTTAGACAACTATTTGCCAAGCCGTTTTAGGCTGCGGAGTCTAGCGCAATAACTACTGAATAAGTGCATATAACCTATACTTTTCTGAAAGGGAATTGGGTAAAGGTACTGAGGTGCCACCACCCCTGCATTTCTCGGTTAATTGTATTTTTCCGTTTTTGCCTTTCTTACCATACATAAAGCTGTATTTTAGGAACATTTTCAGCTAATTCCCTTTTTGGAATACTAACCCTAACCCTAGCCCTAAACCTAACCCTACCCCCCACTATGTACTGCAGTACACCGCGATTTGTCACAGTTGTGGTTCATTGCGTTTTTCCGTCTTATAGGGTGGGGGGTAGGGTTAGGGTTAGGGATAGGGTTAGTATTCCAAAAAGGTTATTAGGTAAAAAGGTTCCTAAAATACAGCTTTATGTATGATAAGAAAGGCAAAAACGGAAAAATACAATTAACCGAGAAATGTAGGGGGGGTTGGCACATCTTGACCTTTACCGGGAATTGAATATACTAACTTTTGAGAACACTTCCACATGCATTCGAACCTACTGCTAAAAGCATATGAATAGAAAAAGGGAAACTCTTAGAATAACCCTATGAAGGATTTTTTCGTGACAGGGCAGTTTATAGGTCACCGGAACCTGACGGAAATATCCATGACGGGGTAGTGAAAAGGTTAAGAAAATGTAAACATGACAGATGAAGTTGTGCTGATGTTGATCAATTCAGGCATAAAAGCAAAGCTTTCAGTGGCTTCAGTGCAAAATAAAACGATGACCACAAATAAATGTGAATCACAATAGATTTGGGCTTTGTGCCTACTGCATTTTGTAAAACTTCTCATTTTTCTTTCTTGTGTTCCTTTGTGGGTATGCCTTCATTTCTTAAGGTTAGACTAAATGTTTAGGCTCATTTTCTTCAATATTTTCACATGTGGCCTAACATAGATTCACTCCCCTTGGACTACTGCTGGTTTCAGATTCTGTGACCATAACAAACCAGGGATGTGGCTGTGAGTTGGGACTCAGAATGAGTAGTGTGGGAGCAATGCCACTATACGACCCAGAAGATGGGACCAAATTTTTTTAAATTTTAAATTCACATGTTTTCATGTAATTAAAAAACAAAACACTGCAGTTCTGCAGGTTACACAATAAGAAAACCTCTTTTCATCGAAAATTAAGTTGATGCACCTTATGTGCCGCTATGCGCAATAGTCAGAATGTTATGGAACTGGTTTTGTCATTCCTGCCAAGGGACGACTGGCTCTCTGTCGCTTACCTGTGTTGACTGGTTTGCGGCCTACGGCAATGTCTCTAGCCAACTCCGAGGCACTTGTCAGGCAAGACACACTGTGCTCCATTTGCCTGCAGAATGAATAATCACTTCCATTAGGTAAAATGTACTCAATTGGCAAAATATACCCAAAACAAACGCTTGGTATTTTTAACAAATAAGATCAAAATAAAATGGCTACCGGGTTATCTGAAAATGTAATGAACCCAATCGTTGTTGAGCTTTTTGGTTTGCCTGACAGACATCTATATTTTGTCAATCACCACATCGGATAGACACAACATATTTTCACTCATGTTTTGACAACGGTATAAGCAAAATCTTTTCATTATAAACTTTCTCACCAAATTCATTCTTTTCTTTAAAACAAATTTACAACAATTAAGTGCACAATGTTCATTTGCAATCTTTTTGATTCATTGTAAAAAAAATGAGCAAGAACAAATTATCTAAAGGGATTAATGATCAGTTATTTCATACTGTGACTTCCCTAGTACAGTCAGCCATTCTTTTTCATCCTCTAAGGAACACGACTGAACCAACAGAAATGAACATAAAGCATGGTGGAAAACGGCCATTATATCAAAGCAGATGCAGATATCACACAAACAAGTACACAAGTGTAAAGTGATGTTATTCTATTCACACAGGACACAACAAAACTGAAATTTTCAGCAAATTTGCCTTTATCAACCATACAACATACAAAAGCAACAACAAAATACTTCCCCTCTTCACATCCACCCTCCTCATATCCAAACACCCCAAAACGGTACTTCCCCTACTCACATCCAAACACCCCAAAACAACAAAACAGTACTTCCCCTCTTCACATCTACCCTCCTCATATCCAAACACCACATCCACCCTCCTCACATCCAAACACCCCATCCACTCTCCTCACATCCAAACACCCCATCCACTCTCCTCACATCCAAACACCCCAAAAGAACAAAACAGTACTTCCCCTCTTCACATCCAATCTGAAGTCTCAGAACAAAAGCCAACACTAACCGACAGAGCATGGTCTTGGGAATCCACTGCAGCGTGCAAGGCACCTGGGAGGCAACAGTTGAGTCCAGCAGCACGGTGGGCATCTCCACAGTGGAAGACTGCAGGCGCACTGACACCCCCACCATGCCCTTGTCCCGCTGCACCCCCTGCACGGTGCAGTGCCCCACCCAGGTCACCACCGGCGACCCCATCCTCAACAGCGCTGTCAGGCGATCGTCCAGCCCCTGCGGCTCTGGCATCTCCAAACCTGCGGCAGAGGGATACATTGCATTGTGCCCCCGTCTCTATGTGTCCCCAATTTATGTGTCCCTTTCTCTATGTGTTCCTGTCTCTATGTGTCCCCGTATCGATGTGTCCTGTCTCTTTGTTTATCCTAACCCTATCCCTAACCCAAACACCGTAAACCTTGAACCTATCCCTATCCTTAACCAGAGGGGACACATAGAGACGAAGACATACAGAGACAGGGTCACACAGGGACAGGTACACATAGAGATGGGGACACAATGATGGAGACACACAGAGACAAGAGCATATCGCACTAATCCAGTAGCGTGGTTAGAGCAACGTATTCACCTTGTGAAACAAGAAACCCAGATTCATTCCTGGCCCATTTGACAGTTTTTCTGCTCACTCTCCACTAGGCCTTATAGTCTGAGCGCTTGTCTTTCAGATGAGACCACAAAAACGAGGTCATGTGTGCTCACACACTTAGCGCAAGTTAAAGAATCCCATGGCAACAAAGGAGCTATCATTTGCTGATTTGGTCAAAATCTACACCCCTCCTACCCCTTGTCACTAGCACACACCATAAACACACAAAAACATTATTTAAAAAATAAAAAGGGGGAGGTGCTGCACTAACATCGATGCGCTCTCCAGGAGGGAGCAGCCCAAATTTCACAGAGACGAGTCTCTTTAACAAGAAAAGTACCATAGCCTACCTTTGTATCGAAGGCACAGCAGGTCATGAGACACCGGGAACGAGCCCTTCTCGTCCACACCAAACACTCCCAGATCATCAGGGGACTGACGGTCTCCGGAAAAGAAGATCTGACGCTCCTCGCAGAACGACTGGCTCAGAGAGAACTCCCCGACTACGCTGACCTCTTGGTCTCCTGCCGGTGTCTGCTGCTGCTGCTGCTTCCAGTCGACGAAGACTGTGTGGATGACGGCTGAGGTGTGGCTGTGGACGGCCCGGTCAGCAGCCTCCAGGGCCAGGATGGGCATCCAGGACTGCTGGTAGCCGGCCTCGTCCACGTGGCTGGCGGGGGAGGCAGGCGGAGAGGTCAGGGCGGCGAAGCAGCGGGCAGGGCTGTGGAAGTGCTCCAGACACACATCCAGTGTGGGGGTCAGGCTGACCAGCTGGAGGCGGGGACATAGCAGGCCTCGGAGGAGCTCTGCGGTGACCTGCACCTGCAGCACCATGCACGTGTGCAGGGACAGGGAGAACTCGCAGAAATGCTGGATGGCGCCGCCCTGTCGACGCTGCACTTCGGAGCTGACGTCTGCGGCGTACTGCTCTTCTGATGCGGAATGAGTGATGTGCTCCTGTGAAACACAGAAAGAGAAGGTTAATAAGTATTATGTCATATTATTTAAAGGCTTTCTGTGATGTACTCCTGTAAAAGTACAGACGGTTAATAGGTGTTATGCCAAATCATAGTGCTTAAAGGCTTACTGTGATGCACTCTTGCAAAAAACTAGAATTAGATATTATGGCGAATCGGTGCCATAAATAACTTTGGTAACAAAAAAAGAAAAAGAAAAAAGGGAGTTAATTATGAGAAGTTCCTTCCCCTTATTCATTAGACATTTAGTGGTTATTGTACCAAATGATATTGCTTATAAATGCCATAGCAATGCAGTGACCAAGTCAGACCATGTAGATAAAACTTAATAATTTAAAAAACAAAACAAAAAACCCACATAAACATACTGTAACAACTATGACTTGAATCCTTTACCTATAAAATAAACTATGAAAAATTTTACTCTATCAAAGGAACTTAAAAAAAAAAGCTTATCAAGTTGAACATTCCCAAACAAGTTGGAATCTGACTTATATTATTTGCATTTGTGATGATGGTAAAGTACAGTAAACATGATTGTACATGTGCTCTTGGTCATACACTCTTTATTAACAGTTTGTTTCTCACACAGACTACACGCAGACTGACCTGGGTGCTGGGCACGGCCTGCTGTAGTTTCCCTTCATCCTCCTCCCTGACGGCAGCCAGCAGTTTCTGCCAGTGGAAAGGGGGAACGCGGCTGACAAAGGCGTCGGCACACAGCTCCACTGGCCCTTGTCGGCTCACGGCTGAAGTGTCGCTGACTGTAGGGGATGCGTCATAGATCCTCTCCTGCCAGATCAGCTTCACCTGCGAAGCATGCGATATACAAAAGGTAAGTATATCATTAACTATGTTTAAGATTGATTAAAATTATAGCCCCATCGACAACTAAGGCCATGTCAGGGCTGTCACCACGTTAAATCTTACCATGTATTATCAACTATGTTAATGCTTTAATTAACATTAAACAATGTATACACACATACACAGACAGACAGACACACACACATTTTCCAACACATTTACCCACAAACACCTGGAGCCAAAGAACTTTTCCTGAGAAAATAGTTTTGACAATGAAGCTCCTTAAAAGGAAAATCTTTCTGTCCGAAAGGAATAAGAACAAACAGCTGCATGCACAGAGGCACACACACACACACACACTTATTTACAGGGTTTCTGCGCGGAACTTCCATGTATATGTGCATGAGCGCTTATAGTCTGTGGAACATGGTAAACTGCAACATCCCAAGCTTTCCCCCCACCTCCCCACAACCATCCCCTTACCTGATCCCCATCCGACAAAACCTGCGGCAGCATTGAAGGCTGCAGGGCGACCACGCTGACGCCGCGCTCCTCTTCAGGAATGCTGGGGAAACTGGCAACATGCAGCTGCACCTTCCTGCCGTCCAGTTTCTCCACCACGGGAAACAGGGTCAGGGGCCTGTACTGCAGACAGGCCGCCACATGCACAGAGACGTTGGCCGCGCCGTAGTTGTCCGCCCGCTGCTGGCTGCGGCTGCAGAGGGCGGCCAGTCGAGCGATGTCGGCGTGGGTGTAGGGAGGGTGGGGCTGGTCGGTGATGACGGACGTCATCAAGCGCTGCACTACGATGCTCATGTAGCTGCGCAGGGGGCTGGTCGCGTCGATGAAGCGGGGCACATTCAACCTGTAGTGGCCTGGGTCACAGAAAAATCCATAAGGACACCAATAGAGAAGTTAATCAATCAGGAGATTGAAATTGTAATGAAACACGGTGTGAGATACAGTGAAGAACTAATACCTCAAAATGGGATAACTCAAAAACACTGGATAACTCACAATAATTTTTGGGTCCCAGTATAATAATCTCTGTTGAAAAGTCTTTATAACTCAAAATATTGGCTATCTCAAACAAAAATTTCAGACTCTTCAATTTTGACTTATGCGATTTTTACTGTAGCTATAAAAATGTATAATCAGATGCTGCACCACATTGCCTTAGCAGTACTATACAGTAAAAAAAAAAGGTACAGGTAGTTAGTTAGGCATTTACAGTCCTGGACAGTTATGGTCATTTCAGGACTGTGACCATGTAAAGTTCAACCACATATTACAAAACACACATCAATGTATCTTACCAATGTTCAACAACCTGAAAACATGGCACAAAATACAGAACAACCTTTACTTGTCGGATCCAGTTTAAAAAATCCAGGCAACTTAAGACTACCGTATTTTACGGACTATAAAGTGCACCTGATTATAAGGCGCACCCCCCAAATTGGATTCAAAATTCAGATTTTCTCTATTTCTTTACTATAGCATCAGTCACATCATAAGGCACAGGGATCTCAGTCTAGGAAAAAACGGATGGCCGTATAGTCTGTAAAATAAAGTATTTGGGATGGCTCATGTTTATGACTCTCAATCCAAAGTCTGGCACCCCCAAACACCCCCTCATGTTTATGACTCTCAATCTCAAAGATTAGCTCTTTCAGTTTCACGACAATAACCCTAGGCTGATCCTAACACTATTTCTTTCCCAAGCACAACAGTGTTACTTCTCAGTGAACATTTTTAATGTGAAAATTTTATTGTGTGTGTGTGTTTGGAGTCTAAACCACAAGTTAGCCTAATTAATTCACAGCCCCCACATAAAAAAAACTGGCTGCTGGTGCAGTGTCTCCTCTGGTGGTTGCCTCATGACAGCCTAACATAGATTCGCTCCACTTCAACTAATAATCTTGGGTTCTGCGACCTAACAAGCCAAGGTGAAGCTGCGAGTTGGGACTCGGAGTAAGCGGCGTGGGAGCAATGCCACTGCACCGCCCAGAAGATGGGACAGCAAAATAAAAATAAATAAAAATCCCTGGCCGCTGGATACCATTATCCCTGAATTAACCCTTTCACCGCCGATGTCGCATTTTTGCACCATAATAATTTAACACCCATGTCATTAAATGCCTTGAAATCAGGGTTTGTTATCCAATTATCTACTTTTCTTAATTTTGTGAGGAAAGGATAGGCCCTATTTGAAACATGTCAGAGAAGAATCCCCAATGTTGGAGAAACTTTTTTTTTCTTTATCCATGTAAGTTTAATGGGAAATTTTGGTTAAAAAATGGCTGGCGGCAAAAGGGTTAATGACAAGCAGGGCTTCCAATCGTCCAGCAAAACAAGGGGTCCCAGGGACTCCTTCACTTACAGCATAGAGGGTCCTAGAGGCGGGATAGAGGGTCCCAGTGGCATTGCAATTATGCTAAAAAGAACTTTTCTAGTGCATCCCTGGGACCCTCTGCACATTCATTTAGAGGGTCCTTTAGAACTTTAGTGCTTCATAGACACCCAAATGGGGGTCCCTGGGAGCCCTGGACAAGATTAACAGAAGCATTCTGAACTTTGACTCTTCACTGACCTTGGTGCAAAGGGTCCACATCACCGGAGCACACGAAGCACTGCTGGGGAATGACGTCCTGCAGCTCCTTCAGAGCCACGCAGGTCTGCGGGTGGTTGTTGGGGGCGGCCACCACCTGCTGAATGGTGCCGCTGTAGCCGAAGGGGGCCGCCGCCAGCGCCTGGTTCCACAGCTCCGTGACCACGTCAAAGTGATCCAGGGCCTTCACCTTCTGATCACGCATGTAGCTGAACACGCACATGCACATCATGCGGCACGTGCACACCTGCAAAAAGAAGGTGGGTTTTGTGGTTGCTTTTCTGTGAACCAGGACAGATTTTTAAACTTTTACATTTTGAACACGTTTTCAAACTGTGATGCAAAAAAGTAGCATTGTGTAAATACTTCGCTCGCTACTATGAGTTAGCATTTGCGACATTAAGGATGAACGACAATTTCACTTTTTCCGTATTTGAAACACTTTTCCGTACTCAAATCGTTAATATTTCATGACATTACGGAAAAAAATGAAATTTAAAAAAATTCGCTCAATGTCGCAAATGCTAAGTCTCATAGTAGCGAGCGAAGTATTTACACGTTGCTACTTTTTTGCATACGACAAGGCGTTCTGAAATGTTGAGGTGATAGCATAGTATGTTTATGCACACCACGCTGCAGGTACACACCTGGAAAAAGAATGTTGTTTTTTCTCGTTTTTTCTGTGAACCTCACATGTAGCCGAATATGCACAATGACACCATGCAGCACACCTGCTAAAAGAAGATTCTTTTGTTTAACCCTTTCGCCGCCACCCATTTTTCAGCCCAAAAAATACCATTAAACTTAACTGGGTAGAGAAAATAAAATATCTGCAATATTGCGAATTCCTCTGTGACATATATAACATTAGGCGTATTCTTACCTTTCAAAATTAAGAAAATAGGGTCTTTGGACAACAGTCCCTGATTTGATGCCTTTTAATGACATGGGTGTTAAACCATTGTGGTGCTAAAATGCGACATTGGCGGTGAAAGGGTTAATCTTCTGTGAACCTTGTATGTAGTTGAACAAGCACATGCACACCAAGCTGAATGCAACACCTGCAAAAAGAAGGGGGGGGGGGGTTGGCTTCTTATTCTGTGAACCTCACATGTAGTTGAACACACTCATGCACACCATGCGGCATGTGCACACCTTTAAAAAAAAAGGTGTTTTTTTTCTGTCAACCTCACGCGTAGTTGAACACTCATGCACACCAGTCTCCATGGTGTATGTTGTACACACCTACAAAATGAAGAAGTTTTGTTGTTTGTGAGCATGCACCTGGAAATATGTTCAAACTATGAAATTTTGAACATGCTTTTAACTCTGTCAAGGCTGCAGAACCGAAATCCGCCCGATTTTTTTTTCCTTCCCTGGTGGCCGATGACGCCGATTGCGCCCGCTGAACGCCAGGTCTAGTACGTTCACTTTCACTTTCTCCCTACCCACAATGCAATATACTAAGTTAGTTCTTCCTGTTTCTGACACTCCCGGGTCCGTTTTTGGTCTTTACAGCAAGGGAAAGCACCCAATAGTCTTTTTGAATGGATTTTTCAAAGTGACGCCAATTTTTTTAATTTTTTTCACGTGACGCGGGCAGTAATGACCCGGTGGGATGTTTGAAGTGCCATTACGGATTTTTTCTTCTAATTCATGGTTTGTTGTGTGACATTGTGTTAGCTTTCGAATGAAAATATCATCATTGCTATTCAATATGCATCTTTCAGAAATGAAATGTGAGTTAGACTTTATTCTGGGTGATTTTGTTTAAATAAAAGATTTGGTGTGAGGTTCGGAGTTAATCCTCTTCTCTTATGCAATAGGATTGATTCTCGGTTCGATTGATTGGGAGGCATAGGGTTAAACTGAAGTGTGTTGAAAAAGTTTGGACAGTGGTATAATGCTGCATAGTGACTTTGGGGTTGTAAATGTACATTTTTATTTTAATAGGATTATGTATCATTGTATGACTGAAGATTCAGAACATGAGATAAATCATAAATTATTATATGTTTGTGCAGAGAACAAGGGTAATGGATGACAGAACATGATAAATGATTATACATTTGTGTTTTGTGCTAAGTACAAGGGTAATAAATGGATGACAGAACATGAGATAAATTTGTGCGCTGTGCTACGTAGTGCAAGGGTACATGATGACAAAACATGAGCAAAACGCATTAATGTACAAACATATTTTGTGTTAAGTACCTTAGTTATACAGTGGAACCTCCTTATAAGACCTCCCATTATAAGACTCCCTCCCACATAAGACCTACTTCTCTGAGACATTGCCCTTCTTTGTAAGTATTCAAATTACCTCCCTTATAAGACCTCATTTTGGATTATTTTTGAAGGTCGTATAAGGGAGGTTCCATTGTAATAATAAAAAACAAACTGCACAAAACAAAAGACTCCTCAATCCATGTACCTTGTTGCCTTCCAAGAAGGGCTTGGTCAGAGCCACAGAGTTGATGGCATGGGCCGCGTGCCTGGCCCTCCACTGCTCCAGCCTGGACCTGTTGGGGGCCGGCTCCTGCAGGAGGGGGGTGCACTGGGGCAGCACCCTGACCAGCAGGTCCGCCACCTGGCAGTTGGCCATCAGCACCAGCTCCTGCACCAGGAGGTGGGCCTGGGGAGACACCATCTCCAGAGGACCCAGCTCGGGGTCCAGGCGAGCGTTACCCTTGCGCTGCTTGCGCTGCATGAGGGCGATCTGGTGGAGCACCAGGATGCAGCTCTTGAAGTATTCATTCTCGGCATCCTGCATGTTGTCCAGGATGGCCTCCACCTCCTGGTAGGAGAACTGCTGCATGGGGTGGATAACGGTGCGGTCCATGGAGGTCTCCACCACGTGCCACTCCTCCCCGCTGCCCGTCACTGTCATGAACACGGAGAGTGTGCAGCAGTCGCGCCCAGGTGTCAGGCAGCATAGCTGGGAACTCAGCTCTTCAGGCACCAGCGAAACAGGCTCTCTTCCCATTGGAGAGATAGCAGTGCCCCGATGTAGGGCTTCTCTGTCCAGGGCCGAGTCCATGCTGACAAAGCACGCCACGTCGGTGACATGAACAGACACCCTGTAGGATATGTCTGACAGCTGATCGATGCTGAAGGCAACCTGAATGTCTGCGGTGTGGGGAGAGTCGATCGTGAAGCACCAAGAGGATTCAACGATGTTTGTGCGCGAGGTGTACACCTCGGGAGGCAGGCTGTAGTTCCCCTGGTACTCAGACTGCATCTGTTCCATCACACTGTGGCTGAACTGGGCAGAGGGCAGGTGGTGCTCGAGGTCCAGGATGTTCAAAGCCGAGGTCAGGTCATAACCGGCAGGTATCACTGCCACCACAACACCGATGGGGTTGAAAAACCCTGGCAGCCACTTGAGATACCTGACCACAAACAGCTTCCCCTGTGTGGCGTTGGCCTCCACCTTCTCATAGTGGCTGAAAGTGACGGTGCTGTTGTCCGTCAGCTGGTACACACACACAAAACCCTTCCTGACCCGCTGAGCATGCTTCTGCAGCAGTACATTGTACACGGCTGGAATGCCCACACTGACGGGCTTCATCAGGCCCTTGTTTACCTCACTGGCAGAACACACGAAGGAGCGACGGCCAACATCGATGGCCCTCTGCCAGATTCCTACCACTCTACCACGCACTGTGACGTTCTCCACCTCTTCCGGCTCCTTCAAGATCTCCACCAGAACTGTGTCCCTATTAAAGGCTCTGCCCCTGTGCAGTGCCCCCTCCACCACCACCTCCTGAACAGGGTCCAGGGGGTCGAGGACACGAGCCAGGCAGCGGTCCTCCTCAACATGGATGGTGCACACCTTGTATCGTTCTGGACAGCTGAGCACTGCGTCCCGCTGGGTGCCTTCGGTGAAGTGGAAGAACTGGATCACATCCCCTTTGTCTCTGTCAACATCCTCATAGATGAGTTCATCCTCCACAAACTCCTTGCCAGACGCTGAGACCTGCATCATCTTCCTTCGCCTCTCCTCGTCCTCCAAGCCTGCGTCGTAGGACACCACAGCCAGGCCTTGGTGCTCCTCCACCTTCACGCACTCTATCCTTGAAGCTCCCGCGCTCTCCCCTCCATCATCAGCAGCCAGCTGCAGCAGGATCTCATCGGCTGTCAAGGAGAGCTCTGTGGCCCTGTCTTTGTTTACAACGGCCTTGGTGAACTTGACAGGTTTCACCAATTTGACAGGAGAAGGTGGGCTTGGCTTCGTGCTCTCAGGAAGATTCACAGCTTCAGAGGCATCGCCTACAGGATGTTCTGGCTTCACAGTTCCCTCATTCTGGCTTTTTTTCTTCACAGCGTTGTGGTCTCTTGAAGGACCTGGGTCTAGGGATGCACTGGAAGTTTGCTCGGTGGGATTGCAGAGCTCAGCCACCTCCTTCAGCCTAATGTTCATGGACAGCTGAAGCTGTATCACCTGCAAACACAATTTACAATAAAATGGTGGTAAGAATGGGAGATGTAACAATTCATTGATCTTAACAATATTAACTAATTTTTGACAAAAAGGTTCCAGGAACTTGCATATCCAGAAAAAGAAAGTGGATGAGGACTTGTTGCTATACTCAGTCAAACCCATTGATCATAGTTAGACCACAGGATCAGCTTCAATAATATACCACTGTACACAATTTGAAGTGATTCTGTGCAGTGGTTATGAAACATTGTGTGGACAGACAAAAAAACAAAAACAAGAATAGATGCAAATAAAAACACGATCCTCTTCCCTCTCTAGGGCACATGAAAATGACCTAACACTACACTAAACTGGCCAAACACAAAATCAAAGTGATCAATCACAAAATCATACCAAAGCTGGCTTCCACACATTTCTTAACAAAAAAAAGAAGTTAAAGGCTTAAAAACAAGTCACAAGTCACACAACTGCTCCTTAGGATCAGTCGAGTGACTGCTCTCGCCTAAAAGGGAAAAAGCAGCACTCGCGGTGTGCCGACAAGTGGCCTAAAACTGCAATCGTTTTGTTTATATATGTTACGCCCAATTCGTGAAATTGCCTATTTCATGAAATGGGCAAAATACTTTGCCCAAATCATGAAATGGACAATGTATGTCAAATTTGTCAATTCCCATTCACACAGGTATTAATTAGGGATGATTCAACAATGGCATATTTTTCTACATTGTATTTGCACCCCCATGTTACCCCACGACTCTAGCCAATGATACCTTGGGGCATGCCTGAGCACGTTGTATCAAATTAAATCTGAATAAAAGAATGTTAAAATTATCTACAGGTGTCATTTCTCATACATTTGAACCAATTCTTTGCGTGTTAATAAACAAAAGCTATTTGTTTTCAATTCATATTGCTTTTCTAAATACCAATTTTAAATTGGCTATATCACGAACTGGGCAACTCATTTTGCCTATTTTATTAAATGGGCTATTTCACGGATTGGGCGTAACATGTATGCCTGGTGTGGCATTAAAGAGAAAAATCTAGCACTTTGTTAGCAGTTTTCCAGCATTTTCTAAGCAAAAGTAAAACATCTTTCCAGTTTTCTGTAACCTTTTAAAAAAACACCAAAAGATTTCCAGGCTTTGTGTGAACCCCGCGGAAGGAGGCACTGACCTGGTCCCTGACGCTGTCGTAAGTGATGGTGGGCGGGTGGATGCTGCGCATGTTGTGGCAGTGCTTGATGTAGGTCTGCCAGATCTTGGTGCACTCCCCGATGGCGCACAGGGCCACAGGGTCCCCCACCACCGCCACCAGGCACTTGGTGCGCGTCATGGCCGTGTTCAGCAGCTTGCTGTCCGACAGGAAGGCAAAGTCCGCCACTCCTCCGGCCGCGTCGGCCTCATGGAGAGCCCGGGCCACCTGGTCACTGTTCAGCAGGTTCCTGGTTCGCACCGTGGAGATGAACAGGGCGCGGTACTCCTTGCCTGGGACAACGAAAACAGCACAGGAATTTTCAACATTCTGGCTGCTTGGTTTTGCCCAGAGAACTGTTTATAGATAGGACCAAGCTGTTGTCCAAAGTTCTTTCCTGTAACACTGGCAAGTTCTTTTCCCATTGGTTGCGGTTAACCCTTTCATCGCCACTGTCGGCTCTTGGCACCACAATGATTTAACACCCATCTCACTAAAAGGCATCAAATGAGGGTCTGCTGACCGATTACCTTATGTTCTTAATTTTGGGAGGTAAGGACAGGCCCTATTGTATGCACGTCATAGAGGAATCCCCAATATTGCAGACAAAATCTTTTATCTACCCGGGTAAGTTTAATGGTAAATTTTGGCTGAGGAATGGCTAGCGTTGAAAGGGATAAAGGGAAAGACCTAACAAGTGCTATGCAACATTAAAAAAATATAGAACATAATAACTTTGGAGGGGAGGGAAGGGGGCAGGCTTATTTGAGATGGAGTAACTATAGTTTATGGTGCAACTATACTTTGAAGTGAATTTGTTAACTACAGTATGTTTACATATTACAGACATGTAGACAAAAATTAAAAAAAGGATGATATTAAACAACACATTAAACATTATTACCTTGCATGGCCTGCACCGTCTCCACATTAACCCTGCGTAAGTCAGGACGCCGTTTCTGTCTCAGTAGGAAACGGATCTGCTTCACCTGTCGCACCACAAAATACCACCTGATACGAGCTTCACATAACATGCCACTCATGTTAGCTTTTATCATGTTCTTTTCTCTTTTTTGGCTGTTTATCAAATTAAATCATGTTGCTTAGGGCCCTGACGACAAATCAAAGCAAGTTGTCAAAACTATAAAAAAAAAAGCTTTAACAACTCTTAAACCATCCTGAACAACTTTTCTTTTTAAGAAAACAATGTTAAAAACGTCTTCAAACTCTGGCTTGTAGACTGATAAAAGAACGCTCCATATAGAGACAGAGAACGCTCCATCCCTAAATGACACACAACTACTACATCAGTATGCTGCTCACCTAGCTAAGTGCAAGAGAAAGATACTCAGGAGCAGACCCAGGAACTTCCCTGGACCAGTTAGAATTTTCTCAAAATGACCGACCTGGTCAAAATAGGGAGTGACCACGCTGATCTCATTGGGAGCTATGTCCCCCCACTCCTGAGGCCAGTTGTCCAGCAGCTCGATGACCCTCTCCACCACTTCGCTGCTCTCGGACATGTTGTAGAGAGAGGTGCTGTCGTGCTCCTGCACCTCTTTCCCTTGAACGGCGTAGAACTGCAGGGCGGTCAGCTCCACCACAGACGGCATGTTGCTGCAAGCTGTCAGTTTTTTTGGGCCTCCATAGAACACGGCGGATATGAAACGCAGGATCTCCATCTGCGTAAGAACAAGACAACGAAAACCAGGGTTTGTACAAATCTGTGTCCCAAAAATTCCAGGACTTTTCCAGGACCAGTTTACTAAATTTCAAGGACTCAATCTGGCATACCGGTCAATGTCGGTTTCGTTCCCGCCTGAGTTGCTTGTGCTTCTGGCCTTGACAATGGCTTTTTACAGCACTCTAGTCCATGCTGGTGATGTCAAAGTTCTGTTTGCACACTGTGCAGCTAGCTTTCAGTTTTGAACTATCTGTTGACAGAGCTAACCAGCTCTGATATTCTTTTTTTTTGCAGACAAACATCGTTGAAAATGCAGTCTCCATTTTGTTGAAAAATGCAAGTACAATAAAGGGAAGTAACTTCAGCGGCAGACAACTCGCGCAAATGTCGTCTGCTATGATCGCGATATCGGTATGACCTTAAAAGTTTTTTTAGTTTTTTAAAAATTTGAATTTAGTTTTAACCTTCAATTACTTTTTGTGGAGGAGAGATTTTGACTTTGATGGATTGAGATTAAGGACGTGGTCAGACGATTTTGAAAATTCCAGGACTTTTCCAGGAGTTTTGGGGCCTTTGCTGTTTTTCAAGCCCTGGAAAAGGCTGTGTTAATTTTCCAGGACTTTTCAAGGTTTCAAGGACCCTGTACAAACCCTGTAAAACAACAAAATCACATTTAATAACAGAACATAATTTGCCTCCCTAACTCTCCATGCCTTCTTTCTCTCAAAACAATACGACGAGAAACGCCTATGGTAAAGTTTATGTTAAAAGATATAATACTAACATAAGAAAAATTGTTTTGGTAACAGAATTACTAACATGTGGAAAGAATTGCCTGCTGACATAAAATGTACACGTGTGAGTGTGTAAAAATGTTTTACGTCCTCTCGGTCATAGACACACATGGGACATTTGTAAATACAAAGATGGTGGGAACAATACTGGATGCAATGCCCGGAGGCAGTGCAACTTTTTTGTTTTTTTTGTTTTTTTTTTTTGTTTGTTTTTTTTTTTGTTTTTGTTGTTTTTTTTTTTGGTTGGTACCAGTAAAGTCCCGAGTTTTTAACAATATAGATAGGTGTAGTGGTAACCACGCCTCGGTTAAACCTCATCGGCTATGGTACCGCCACATTACGTGTAATTTGCGATGAGAATGGTAAAATGTACACCTTATACTAACATGGTGATGAAAGTGGTGTTTTAGGTCCTCCCGGTCATAGACACATATGGGACATTTGTAAATACAAAGATGGTGGGAACAATACTGGCTGCAATGCCCGGAGGCAGTGCAACACCAGTAAAGTCCCGAGTTTTTAACAATATAGATAGGTGTAGCGGTAACCATGCCTCGGTTAAACCTCATCGGCTATGGCACCGCCACAAGTTTCTGTGGCCTTATACTAACATGTTTAAAAATCGTCTGGATGCATTACCACATTTTTTAGACGCTATGACTAATAATGCTTTATTAGGAAAAAATATGCCGCATCAACCTTGACCGAAAGGAAAAATTTACCAGAAAATACATAAAAGATGGGACTGTTTTAAAAAGCTTCACTGCTTGTTTGGTCCCTATCTACCTACCATCCAAATATGAAATAGTGAGGCTAAGAGAGATGATATAATGAAATGAATAAGGGGTAGGAACTTCTCGTAAATTAACTCCCTTGTTTTACCAAAGTTATTTATGGCACCGATTCGCCGGCAAAGCGAAAGTAGTTGCCACAACAATACAGACCCATGTTAGGCGAATCGGTGCCATAAATAACTTTGGTAAAACAAGGGAGTTAATTTACGAGAAGTTCCTACCCCTTATTTATTTTACCTACCATCCATAAGTGCCACAACACAGGAATGTAGGGTGAGGGAGGATGGAGGGGTGAATCCTCCCACGTTTGCTCCGAAAAGCAAACATAAGCCCTCTAGTTCTAACCATTGTTATTATACAGACATATGTGTAGTGACCTTGGTGCGGTAGTTGATGCTGAGGAAGATGGTGAGTGCAGTGGATTGGGGCACTCTCTGCAGCCGGTGGTAGAACTGGAAGTAGTGATGGTGCAAACGCTCCAACATCGACATGCCAAAGTCCTGACGCCGCGCCTCCGCAGAATATACCTGTGAAACACACAGAGTATCTCACTGCGCTTCAAAGCAACCAATATTCTTTGAAAAATGCTCAACAACAACAAAGAACAATAACCGTAACAAAGCAATACACTCAATGATTCATTCTACAATGTTGATGACAATTGAAGGTGACCATCTTCAAACACTTATAATTAATAACTGGACTGAAAACAGAAGTGTACATTTCTGAAAATGGAAGATAAACAACCATTTCTGAAGTGAAAGATAAATGAACATGGAAGTAAGACAATTATGACTAGTATGATAACAGATTAGCATGCTGAAAAATCCAGAAAACTGCTAAAAATAGCTATAAAATGACGTCAATAAAAGAGGATTGGCTTTGATATTTATTAATTCAAAAGCCGGTGTTTCTAAATTTGAAGTACCGGTAATGTTTGTTTTATTATTTCTAAATGAGATAACAAATACTTCTGAAAATAAATGCAATAAAGAAAGTAAGTTTGAGTTGTCAAACGTTTCAGCTATCAACTGCCAAAAATGTTACCTGCACTGTATGCGGTGTAACACCTTGATGACAGTTTCCAAAGTAAATAAATATTGGTAAAGGTCAAGATGTGCCACCCCCCCTACATATCTCGGTTAATTGTATTTTTCCGTTATTGCCTTTCTTACCATACATAAAACTGTATTTTAGGAACATTTTTAGCTAATAACCTTTTTGGGAATACTAACCCTATCCCTAACCCTAGCCGTAAGCCTAACCCTACCCCCCACCCTATATGACGGAAAAACGCAACGAACCACAACTGTGACAAATCGCGGTGTACTGCAGTACATAGTGGTGGGTAGGGTTAGGTTTAGGGCTACCTTTACCTAAATATTTAAATCTAGAAAAAAAAAAAAATCCAAAGAAAAAATCCAGGTGAATTATTTCTGTAATGGAGATGTTGAAAACATTTTTTGATGATTACATTCCAAGTACAGTCGACCCCCTCACGAACGGCCCTCTGATTTGCGACCTCCCCTCTTTTACGACTGAAATATGAATGACGGATCGTTTTTCTTCTAAACTTGCCTCCTCATTTACGACTCCCCCTCTAACGCGTTTTACGACCGTAAATCTTGTTGATTTTACGACCGATGCAACACATTCTGACCTTCTCGCACTCAGTTCGAGCCGACGCACAGCTGGGGTACTACTGTTGTTAGGTCAATCTCGGTAAAAACGAACCGTTCTCACGCCGAAATTGAAGAATTTAATCAGCGATATCACGATCTGACCACTAAATGTCACCACTTTTATGCACATGTGTCATCACTGAGCAGTTTTATGATCAAAGTTTGAACTGAAACAGTCGCGATCGTGTCGATCTTTACGAACTCTGTGCACACGTAGGCCTAAATGCGAAGTCAACTCCCAAGTTGAAACTAGGTGATCGGTCACACTCCATAAGTTGGAACTCAGTGAATGGTCTCACTTTGTAAAAAATAAGTTGAAAAGCAGCTCCTTTCCGTTATCAAATTGATAAATCGGCGTTAGTGCGTGCACTGAAACACTCACTGAATGCAAACAACTCACAAAATCCGATAAATGAAAGCAGCTGGCGCATTAGCGTTTGCCGTGATTTCGTATTTGCGGTGTGTGCGGCGCCATTTTGTCAGCCGAGTTGTATGCGCGGTAAAAGTTCCGTGTGTGCGAACTGTGACTGAAAATGAACTGCCAGAGCCTAAAATGGCGAAAATTAGGTCTGCACTGCTGTTATGTGTAGTTTGTGTGTGAGTGCAACACGGGCCGTCGAGCACACTTTCTGTTTTCGCTCGTTTTCGTATATTAGCTAGACCGCGGATGTTTCATTCAAGAATGATGGAGAAAGCATGTTTTTGTTTTAGTGTATGCATATGCTGTGCGTCATATACGGTGTAGTGAGTCACTGAGTGCATTGTTTTGGTCACCCCCGATTTAAGACCCCCCTCTTTTACGACCGATTTTTCGCGATTTTTTGAAAGTCTTAAAAGAGGGGGTCGACTGTACTGTTAAATTTCTGCTGTTCAATTTTGTTCGCATTGTAACTTGAGATATGGTATATTTTTTTTCTTGAAAAAAAAGTATTGCAAACTGTAAATCAATGATACTCTGAACTTTAAGTTTGGGGCATTTAGAATCTGTTCATGATCTGTTTTATGACATGATATTATTCAGAAGCATGAAAACAAAGGAAAATTATGACATAATGATTAGAATCTTCACAAAGTTGAAGGAGGATACTATATGAAAGAAGACGACGTACCATGCGTAATACAGGCATGTAACTTGAGTGACCAAGCTCTAATGCAGTGCTAAAGCCATACATTTAAAAAAAAAGAATATCTCTTGCTTTGCAAGTATCAAAATCATGTTCAGAAAGGTACACACACGCACACACGCACACACACACACACTGTCTAATATCACAAGCAGTGGATAGACGTTAAAGGTGGACTCGGACGGATGAGTTTTTTGCAAGAAACACGTTGAGATCACCAGAAAGACAGCCTTTTTCAAGGATCGGAACACTCACTTTGCTCTGGTTTCTTAGAAATTAAACCGTCAAAACGGTGATTTTTCCTTGGCGGAGATGCCGGAGAGAGTAGCCATTTGGGATGGGGTGGGTGGAGGTCACTCATTGCGGTTGAAGCGTGTTTTTTTTTTGTAGTGCAGTAAAAAAAAAAAAAGGAGCTATTTCCTTTGTTGTGAGCTAAACTCAATTAGATAAACTATAAAAATTTTAAAAAAAGAAAAAAAAAGGCTTGTATTGCGAAAAGTTTGTGCAAACGATTTGGTCTAAACACAGGCGGCCATTCAAAAAAAGACGGCAAACGCCTTCTCTTTGGGTGAAATAATTTGACTTCCAGCACCTCCGCCAAGGAGGAATCACCTTTTTGACGGCTTGATTTCTGGGAAACCAGAGCAAAGTGAGTGTTCCGATCTCTGTAAAGGGTATTTTCCTGCTGATCTGGACGCGTTTCTTGCAAAAACTAATCCGTCAGGGTGCCCCATTAAATGAAACACACACACACACACTTTTAACTTTGTTTTTCATTTTTTGGGTGCCAGTGCCCCTTTCTGTCACCAGTAGCAAACAATGACTCACAAGCATTTCTTGTTCATTTTCATTCCACATTTACCCTTCCTTGCCTGGGTTTCTACAGATTCATTACCAGTACATGCAAATGCTGACATTTTATGTGCAGATTACACCGAGCTGGAAAAGATCCCTGAATTATTTTAACCACAAAATTGCAACAACCACAAAATACTCTGACTCTAGGCAGATCAGGTCTTAAAAATGATTACAGTTAGCATTTTTCTAGCTGTCAACAATGTATATGTAATTTTTACTGTGAATTCTCTCCTGCCTGTCTTTGAACAGGAAAACACAACCTCCCCTCCCCTCCCCCCAAAAACCCCAAACACACACACAAAAACAACAGCAGCAACAACAACACACACACAAATAAGGGAGCGGATTAACCTCTTCCCTGCTAGCCCCATTTCTACTATTGATGATGTCATAACTTTTGAAGTCACAGCTCTGGAATGCTATTGGTTGTTCTAGAACAGCCAGGAGGGACATATCTCCAAACAAACTTATCAAATCGAGTCTAACAACTCTCTTTTACATTTTATAATTGGAAAAAAATAATCGCTCAGTTTTTCTATGGCAGTGAAACGGCTAAGATCAGACAAAAAACGGGGTCCAGCACAGCTCTACAAAGCAAGCTAATGTTTATTTATCATCCTCCAACCTACAACAGGCACATAAAGATGTGTAAGTATAGAGACGAGATAGCTCTACAAAGACTTGAGCTCAGCAAACCAGAGTGTAGCTGCGAATTGGGATTCGGAACGAGTGGCGTGGGAGCAATGAAGATGGGACAGCAACAAAAAAAAAAACCAAAAAAAAAAAAGGTGAGCTCAGCGGACCCACCTTGGGGCTGATCTGCAGGTGATCTCCAGTCAGCACCACGCAGGTCTTGTCCGTGGCCAGCGTCAGGGGCATGAGGGTCTCGCACTCCAGAGCCTGGGCGGCCTCGTCCACAAAGATGTGGGTGAAGAACCCCAACAGGTCCATCACGGTCAGGATCAGGGCCATCTCCATGGTGATCACCACCACCCTGTGCTGGCGAACAGTTTCCGTGCTGGGTATTCGAAAGGATCTCCCGTCTTCAGACAAGCAGCAGTATTTGTGGGCAGCATCAGGGATGCTCCTGACATTCTTCTCCTCAGCAACCAAGCGCAGAAGCAATCGATTACTGCCAGACTTGGTCAGGAAAGGGTCCAGGTACTTTACCACGTACAAGTTGGCAGCACTAGAAGAAAAAAAAGGAAAGAAACATAAAGTTTGTAAAGAGTAAGCCTTTTTAGGCTCCTTCGACGTAACCAGAACCAGTAATTTCTTATAAAAACAAAATCAAAGATGATTGAATTTAAAATAAACATTTTAAAATTCTAATTTGTGTATTGCTCAGTCAACCACATAGGGGGGGGGGGGGGTCTCCTCAAGGTGCAACCATACAGAACGAGCATCACATTTAGAAACTAAAGTCTACATGTAAATAAATGAAGATAAATCAAGTTGACACTAACATAGCCTACCATGACCCCAATGAGGCGTTTTACTACTCCTTGCCGAGACGAAAGGGCGATAATTTTAGGGCCGAACTGCCGATGCCCCCTGGTGACAAGTCAGGAGCAGATCATCTTCTGTGGCTACATACCACTAGTTCCCGACAGGCAAGGGCGATAATCTTAAGTAGGTGGCGTTCGCATTTGAGGTCGCGAGACAGGGGCAAATAATTTTCGGTATAAAGCCTCATTGGGAGATGCAAAAGCAGTTGAACACAATATCATTCAAATTCTCGAAAGCATTCATTCTTTTTTATACCTGTTGTACTGAGCACAGATGAGGATTTTGGAAGCCGGTTTCTCCCTGAGCAGCACCATGGTGGCCTGAGCCAGGGTCTCTGTTTTCCCCGTGCCGAAAGGACCAAACATGATGAAGGGCGGAGTGTAGCCCGTCCTGTCAGTGACAATGTAGCGCACTGCCGCCATCTGGTCAACGTTCAGGTTTCGTGACCTGTGGTTAACAAACAGAACTGTTTCAGTTTTAGTCAGTACAACTGAAATATACTGCTGACCATGCAGAATGCTTTGCTCATGTATGTGAACCATTGTTTGTCATGTGCAGCAGGAGGACAGTGCTGATCAAAATGAACTTCGCTTCATCTAGCATCACAATTTTAAAGTGAATTTCTACATGACAATATTCGTCCTCTCTCCTGTTAAGTTAAAAATCTACAAATTCCTGCCTACTTTCTTCTACACCAAAGCTAAACCTGGCCATTTATATTTGAAAGAAAATCAACACAAAAGCCGAAAACGTTACTTACATCAAAAAAATAATGTTATTTCGAAAAAAAAGTCTACACACAATAAGTATTTTGCAACCAATGCAGACACTCCAAATCATCATATAATAAAAAGGCAAGTGTCTGTGTGTCTGAAACACAAAACCGGCCTTATAACTCCGCCGTTTTTCAATCGAATCGCTTCAAATTTGCTATGAGCCCTAACGGGGCGATGGCAACGGCAACCGAGGCGGCCTGTCATTTGCGCGGTTCGGCAAATGCGCGAAACCACCGGCCTCTCGGCGCCCGTATCTCCGGTATTTCTGGACGGATTGCCTTCGAATTTGGAAGGTAGATGACCAGGGACGGTGACTATCCGTGTGCCAAACCGGAAGCGAATCGATTAACCCATTAATAGCCAAGATATTTGTTTGTGTTAAATCCTACAAACTTTTTGTGAATTTATGTTGCCAAAGCATCCTAACAAACTAATATTCTAGAGAAATAGACAAATTCAATTTTTTTCTGTGTTTTTTTATGCGCGCGCTTGAAGCGTGCATGGCTACGAGAGGGGACGGGTTTTTCTCATAGTGATGCAATAAAATCAGAGAGAGAGAGAGAGAGAGAGAGAGAGAGAGAGAGAGAGAGAGAGAGAGAGAGAGAGAGATATGGGTCGCTAAATGATGAAGTAAAACATGCTGTGAATTGCTGGTGACACATGATTGTTTGAGTTAACAGGCAACCCAAACCAGCCAGTATGTGTATAACCCATAGCAGCTGGTATTTTTCTTTACTTCTCGCATGTTTTCCTTCCCCACCGCAACAGTCATACAGTAAAATCACTGGGGCCATTCATAGCCATGCACGCTGACAGCGCGCAGTTTAGCAAAGAAAAGTTACCTAGGATTTTTAGAATTCGCAAAAACGGTGAAACACGTATAATTGTAAACATGTTTATCTAAAACTCTGTGCAGTTTGTTTTCTGATAAATGCGTTAGAGAAAATATTGCACTCACCTTGATCTGGGAGCGGTTCCTGAAGCCATTTTTTTTCACTTCACACAACAAAACTTGTTAGCATGCGCTCGAATCAAACACCGGATGCAAACATCATGATGGATAAGGTAGAAAACTCATTTTTCAAGAGATTCAGACCAATATAATTTATTGTTTCCCTTCCTCTGCTTCTGTAGCTTTGGGAGTGCATATGCACGTGTGGAGCGTGCATGGCTATTAATGGGTGAATAAACGTGCGCGTAATGCGCCGCTTCACCTCTTCACACACCGCAGCGCAACCAGACCCGACATAGGGACTATCTTGGTGCAAAATGTCAACAGCATTTGTTCATAAATGCGCGCGCTATGACCCAATTTACATTTTGCGGGGACCAAAAACAGAGGGGTGGGGGATGGTTGGGGTGGGGTGGGGGGCAGTGGGGAGTACAACTGGGTAAGAAAAGAAGCGTGGTTACTGCTACACGTATCTGTATCTGTATTATTTAAAAAATCGGGACTTTACTGGTTTAGCACTGCCTCCGGGCATTGCCTCCAGTATTGTTCCCACCATCTTTGTATTTACAAATGCCCCACAAGGCCGAAAGGCCGAAGAGGGCGTAAAACCCTATTATTATTGTGTGTGTATAGGGTGGGGGTGGGGAGCAGGGGAGCAGGGGTGGGGATGGGTGGGGGGGGGGGGGGCCGGGGGATGGTTGGGGTTGGTGGGGGGGTTCGGGTGGGGGGCTTAATGGGATGAGAAAAGAAAAGAAAGATGGAAGGAGGGACACAGACAAAAGTACTAATTTAATATTTTGTGGACCCGGCCAAACCGGTACTCAGCATTACCGGTTCTTGGCGGTACCGGTACTAGGTGTGAACGGTACTAGGCGTTACGGTGGGCGGGGGGGGGGGGGGGGGGGGGGGGGGGTAACTTAATGAGAGAAGAAGATGGAAGGAGGGTCACAGACAAAACTAATGATATAATATTTCATGGACCCGGCAAAATCGGTACTCAGCATTACCCGTTACCGGTACTTGGCGTTTCCGTTACTAGGCGTTATCGGTACTCGGTGTTGCGCTAGTAATATTCATTTAGCAAAACCATATCAATCTTCCTTACTGTGACAGCTAATGCAAGGGAAGGGTGGGAAAGTATGAACGACTATTTAACAGAGCAGTAAGCTGTACACCTGTTTCCTACAAAGAAGAATCTTTGAAGCGATACTCACGAAACTTTGAGCGTGTGCTGCTCGTTTAACAGAGGGTTGATTTTTGTGATGTCGGGAAACACGAGGTCTGTGCTGCTCAGACAATCCAGGGCATAGTGCATCTTCATGAAATGCATGCGGTTCAACTGAAACTGCACCTCCACCTGCACACAGCAATGATGATGTGTGAGTGAGAGCACATGCAAGTGTGTCAACAAGATTCACTTCTGTATAATCATCTCTGTACAGCTTTAAAAAGCCTAACAAATACAAACACAAGAAATAACATTAAAACATATGTCAAGGAAACTGTGTATCTAAACTTAACTTAAAAGAACCAATTATGTTCTATTATCGTATTTTTCGGAATATTCATCATATTATAAGGCACAGGGGTTCGAGTTTGGGAAAAAAGGATCGCCTTACAGTCCGAAAAATGAAGTAGTCAATTTTTGTTTCACTGAATAACAAATGAAAGGTCAATTGTTCTGACACCAAATAAATGGATGCAAGGCCAAGTTGCACATGGTTAAGGAAAATGGCAAAAGCTGAACATGAAAACTGCACAGCTACGCAAGACTTACGTCAACTTTCATTCCAACTTGCAGGTTCAGTTCTTGCACGCAAACTTGGGACAGGCAAAGGATGATGGTATCTTTCCCCCGACACTCAGTGAGCACGTCAGCCTCGTACACGCGGCGCTTGTCGGCCATGTCAGCACGGATCAGGAGAACAGTGACCACACTGGTCACTATCAGTTTGCCAGCCCCTGTGTCCTCGGTCAGGTTCTCTGTCAGAGGCAGCCTCAGGAACAGCTCTCCACTGCTGCTCGGGAAGCTGGTGCCATGATGGTCTGTGGAAACTTGGTTGGTCACCTCCGCTGTGTTGATCAAATTATACCTGCAATACCAAATAAAGTGAAATGTCCCACAACATGAGATAGCAGTATAATCATGAATACAATGATCTTTTTTATGATATTAAAGAATGAATCTTACATACATGTGCATACTTTTATAACATTGAAGAATCAGTCTTTCCATCTACCAAAGTTTGAAATTGGTGCATATGTGAAGCCACAAGATTTTTATTAGACTTCTGTCCAACAGGCATGGTAGTGGGGGCAAAGTGAGTTTTGCGGAAGAATATCCAGCCGATTCTGCATTTCATTTGAAAGATGTCGACTCAAACTCAAATTATGAAGATGGGCGTCAAAATGAAGAAGAAGAAGAAGAAAAAGAAGCACTAGGATCACAAATCTGGAAACGTGTGGCGTGAGCTAGGCCGCGCACGACTGCTAACTTCGGCGGGAAGTTGCTTGTTCATTCATTCACATCCGGTTCCGCAAAGCGATTGCATAGGTTTTAATGCATATAATTTTTAGGCACCCAAGCGAATTTTTATCCCGGCTTTTTTTTCTTTTCTTTTTTGCGTGTCAAATTTTCACTTTTGCGGGTTTTCCGTGATTCGCGGAGATGTACCATGCCTGGTCCAGTGGACTTTTAGGCCTAAGCATATGAGTGAGGCTAAATATGGGGAAAATGGCTAGGGGGAAAAAAAGAGACAAAAGAGACAAACAAAACATAAGAAAAGATGAAGCAGATCCAAGAATAGTCTCTGCTAGGGATGCCTGTCAAAACCATCAGTCAGATGCCTGTCAAAACCACCACTGTCACCAGCCTTCAAATAGAATAAAGAAGGCTGGTGACAGTGGTGGCCAACAATGCCGCTCTGGCTGGCAATTCTTGCTATCCACCCTTTAAACAGTAATACAGAAGCAACAGACATGCGCACGTACGTGCTGATGAGCTTGTGTCGCGTCATCTCCTCCAGGTGCAGCATCTTGTGCATCTTGTGCACGTAGTTGTGGCGGTTGAGGGGCTTCACGCTGTCCTGGGTGATCACGGCCTCGGACGCGGGGGCCTTGTACTGCTGCAGCAGACTGGTGGTCACGTCGTAACTGGTGCTGGTGGGCCGCGGGTAGGGCACCACCTCCCGGTTCTCCTTGGTCCACCGATCGAAGGCAAGCTTCTGCCGCAGGTCTCTGACCTGTGGAGAACATTGTGACCTTCAGTGACCAAACAGGAGTAGGGGGGGGGGGGGGGGGGGCAGTAGAAGTAGTAGTAGTTGTTGTAGTAGTAGTAGTAGCAGCAACAACAGCAGCAGTATCAGTAGCAGCAGTAGTAGCATTAGCACAACCTTACACCCAAGCTTCACATGGTCTTTTCTAAGCATCATAGGCTTGACAAAACATGAAAACACCCAACAAGCTCATCCTTATACACTTACCACATCTATCACAACCCATCTGTTTTTGCAAAGGCTCATTTACCAGCTCCATTTTCAGTTTCCTTAGCAGCACAGGCAACAATAAATCCACTTACACATTCACCACACACACCTGTTCTTGAACTGTCTTACGTGCATGATCCATTGTTGATTAGGCCTGACAAGAAATAAACAAGAGATCCCATGGTTCACACTCTAACACACACGCCTATGCTCAAACGCCTATACACAGCATACACCACAAACACTGCTATTTCCTCATGTTGAACATTAGTTTCTATCAGTAAAACAGACCTGGCATAAACAACACCCACACCGACACACGCACCCGTTCCTGGACAACCTTATGCCCAAACTCCATGCTGAGTTACCTCAACAGCATCAAAGGGCATCAACAGAACCACATACTGTCATAGCAACATTCTAAGTTTACATGCACCTGTCCCTGGACAGCCTTATGCCCAAACTCCACGCTGAGTTACCGCAACAGCATCAAAGGGCATCAAAAGAACCACATACTGTCATAGCAACATTCTAAGTTCACACACACCCGTTCCTGGACAACCTTATGCCCAAACTCCATGCTGAGTTACCTCAACAGCATCAAAAGAACCACATACTGTCTAAGTTCACACACATGACACCCCACCTGTTCCTGCACTGCCTTGTGCCCAAGCTCCACGCTGAGTTTGCTGAGGATCAAAGGGCATCAAAAGAACCACATACTGTCATAGCAGCATTCTAAGTTCACACACACGACACCCCACCTGTTCCTGCACTGCCTTGTGCCCAAGCTCCACGTTGAGTTTCCTCAGCAGCATCAAAGTTTCCTCAGCAGCATCAAAGGGCATCAAAAGAACCACATACTGTCATAGCAGCATTCTAAGTTCACACACACGACACCCAACCTGTTCCTGCACTGCCTTGTGCCCAAGCTCCACGTTGAGTTTCCTCAGCAGCATCAAAGGGCATCAAAAGAACCACATACTGTCATAGCTGCATTCTAAGTTCACACACACGACACCCCACCTGTTCCTGCACTGCCTTGTGCCCAAGCTCCACGTTGAGTTTCCTCAGCAGCACAGGCTTGGTGCCAAAGTCCAAGGCCAGCCACTGGGTGAAGGAGCCGAACATGCCCCCCGTGAAGTGCACGCTGACCCTGTAGCAGGGGTCGCCCTGGTCGTCCACGTCCTCCAGCTGCTCCCCGGGCACGATCTGGTGCCTGGTGCCGTCTGAGGGGGACTGCAGGGAGAAGTGCAGGCGGGCGCTGTGCTGGAGCAGGGCCGCTTTTTGCAAGGTCAGCTGGTGGAAGACAGAATTTAGAAAATCAGCACATTGGCGCTGGATCAATTCTTCGTGTGAATAGTGACCCATCATCATAAATGTTAAAAGGGTAGTTATAGAGTGAAATGTGTAGTCCTCTTCATTAAAACCATCGAACACTCTTCACTGAAACTGCGAAGCAGTAAAGAATTAAAAAGCATAACTGTCAATTTTGAAAGAGTAGCACAGATCCGAATTGTGTAGCATGCTACTCGAAATGAGTGTAGAGTAACCACGTCTGCAATCAACATGTGAACTCACAAATGTATGTTAACATCCAAACTTGCCATGTTTTCTAACGAATTTAGAAAATCAAAACAGTTCCGCTGGACCCGTCATATGAATATTAAGGTGGCACACTGCGCAGTTTTAGGACATTTTTTGTTCATTTTTGTTTCTCAGGAACTAATAAAGATATCTTAATGAAATTTTGCACACTTATTCAGTACATAGTCCTGCCTATTTCCACCAAATTTGAAGTCTCTATTTACTCGTGTTCTTCATCATATTTATTACCCTGATGGGATTCTGTAATTTTTCACCATTGTTTTGACAAGATGAAGAACACGAGTAAATGACTCAAGCATCCTAATGTTGTGTTAGTTGCACCCTTTGATGTCTTGGCAAAGTGGAGAAATGATCAGCATCACCATGCAGCACTTCAATCCAGCGCTGGTAAGGGGCCAAGATTTCATGTGAATTTTTTGTGGTTGGTTACCATATTTTCATAACCCCTTCACATAGAGACTTCAAATTTAGTGGCAATAGGCAGGACTATGTACTGAATAAGTGTGCAACATTTCATTAAGATATCTTAATTAGTTCCTGAGAAACAAAAATGAACAACAAATGTCCTAAACTGCGCAGTGTGCCACCTTAACAGGGAAGATGATTAAGGAACAGTAATCAACACACGAAACCACAAATGTATGTTCATACCCAAACTTAGTTTCGACTCGCACTCCCTCCGGAACATAGGCCGTCAATGAGAGACCTCTACAGCCCCCTGTCCTGTGCCTTTGCCCCATGCTGATTCCAGGTAAAGCTCATCTTTTTGGCGTCTGCCTGGAGTTTTCTTCGCCAGGTGTTTCTTGGACGGCCTCTTTTTCTTACATTGAAACTTGCCATATCTTTTTACAGTGCATATTTTAATGCTTTCTTGTCGAACTAAATCGCATCGCATAAATAATGTGATATGTGACGTCATCGTTGGGACAAATGGCATAATTGTATGCAAAGGAAACACAAAGCTGTTAGCCTGACAATATCACTTCAAGGGAAGTAAATCTGTGCACACACAATAATTTGGTCATTTCTAAACATACTTCGCTCCACTAGACCACATTTTTACATCTTTGCATTTGTAGTGTTTGTTGGGGAAACACTGATTTATAAAAATAGCCTTTTAGTAGGATCGAGAATACTGAAAGAATGGAAGTGAGAAGGAGAAACTTGCTGGTTCTGGAAGTAATGGTGGACTGAAAACGTTTTAGCAGATCCGGCTTGCATACCATTTTGAGTGAGCTGTCATTTCCTTATACCTGAAGTGAAGACAATGAGAATGCTCGTAATTCTCTTTCATTTTTTTTCATTTTCTTTATGCCTATTTTGTACATGGTTGGAGTGGTTTGTTGAGATGTTTTAAAAAAACACATCCAAAATCATGCAATTTATAGGTTTGCAGCATAGCTGTAATGCGATTAAGTTAATCACTCAAGTCATATTCAAATCCAAACTTTCTATTTAAATTTACAGTGCATTTTTCTTCTTCTTTTTTAAAGCAAACAAATCATGAGAAAATCCCAACTTGCCATGCTTTTTTTTTTAGCCTTTATGCTCTTTACAGGTATGATCTATTTAAACACAATGGCAAATGAAAAGATAATGAAATACCTGAGTCTTGATCAGGAAAGTCCAGACAATCACAGCGTTTTTCTCCTGGCGGAATTCTTCCATGGGTTCATCACATTTCACATCTACACCTGGCAGCGTCTCTGACATCTGAAACAGACATACATGTGTAAATCACAAATTACAGAAATCTTTATGCTCTTTACAATCAAATAATTAAACAGAGAAAACATGTTTTCCATCATTTGAATTTCTTAAATGCCAGCGACAGAGACATATAGGCACTATCAATGTTTGGCAACAGCAGAAGCAACATATTCTGCAGTTCTCAGGAAAGAAATAGGGGTTCAGATCACCTAGGGTTGTTGTTATGAAACTGAAATGACCAGACTTTAAGATTGAGGGTCATAAACACGAGGGGGCTGTCTAAGCTACCGTATTTTTCGGATCATTAGGCGTTGGCCTAGGGATCATAAGGCGAATAGGGCAATGTTCAAGAAAAATCTGAAAAAATTAAAGTAAAAGGCGCCCTCGTTTATAAGGCGATACACACCTCACAAAAGAAAGTCGAAGTTTGAAGCCCGTACACATCCTGAAAACGCTTACCGACCGCCATTACTGCCATCATAAATAAGAGTTGGCTCCCTTCTTAAATAATTGAACTTTCGTTTTTGCGACTTCCGGTTGTTGTGTTTGGACTTTTCTCCGCGAAAACTGGTAGAATTATGGCATTTTAAGCTCTACAACGATGCTTTTTACATCCAATGAAGGGTTATGGCATCTGTTGGACAGTATCTCGGATGATAATAGGGATTTTGAAGCATTTTAATGTGAGTATTTGTCGTATCAGCGACTCGTTACCACTTTCGATGTTGTGACTCAAAGTAGACTGTACCGAGTACGGCAATCGCTGCCTCTCTTCCCACAATTTTGTTCACTAATAGGGCGCCCTCGTTTATTAGGCGCATAGGTCGAAATTGGAGAAAAATATATCGCCTTATAGTCCGAAAATGATGGTACATCTTCGCCCAATGCTTAACGTGTCAGCATTTACCTCAGTGACCTGCGAATCAGCAGCGTCGTAGAGCTCCAGCAGGTTGTCCATGTAGGAGAACATGTTCTGCTCTTTGGCCAGGGCGCGCTTCATCTGACGCCACTCGAAGCGCTCGCGCCATTCGTCCAGCTCCTCCTGACTGTGCGCGTACTGGCAGAAGTTGAAATCGTCTGGGGCAGGGGAGTACTGACAGCCACCATCGTTCATGTGCCTGTAACCAACCCAAGGCAAAGTCCATTTCTCAAGGGAAACGAATCACTGTGAGCTTTAAACAGGCATGGTAGTGGGGGGGCAAAGTGGTTTTCAAGGAAAATGGCCGGGGGTCCAGGAGGCCGAAGAAAATTCAATAAAATTCAATAAATGAGAGTGAAATGACAAATGTTCACTATTTTCATGCCATTTCAATGCACTTTTTGATAATTTTGTTTCAAACTGTTTCGCGGATTTTCCGCGATTCGCGGAGGTCTACCATGCTCGTTTAAAGTATCCTTCAGAATGCTTTAGGGAAAAGTCTAAGCTTAAGGCCGTATACACACATAAGCGGATATTCCATGCGGAAACCCGTACGCAATCCATAAATATAAGTGAAACAAAGAAGGGAGAAGATGTGCGCATGTGTCCGAATTTCCCCTATATGCGTAAACTTTTATCATTCTTTAGTGATTTCCGTACAGAACTTATGCGTCTAATGTGAACCCGGCCTTAAAGTTTTGCTTACATTTCTTTTTGAAAACAATCTAAATTTCCAACTATCTTTTAGATTTCTGAAGGAAAACAATCTAAATTTCCAACTATCTTTTAGATTTCTGAAGGAAAACAATCTAAGCTTTAAACTATTGTTTTGGTTGTTCATCTTAAACTATTGTTTACATACATTTCCTTTCAAATAAGAAACACTCTAAACTTCCAAGAATATTTGTAAAGTTTTAAGGAAACAATCAAAGCTTTCAACTATTTCCTCACATTTCTTATGAAAGAAAAAACAAAGCACTACAATAATTTATAAATTCAAGTTTTTATAGATACCAAGTGTGTAATTACAACCAAAATTAAAGCATATTTGATCCATTAACGCGTCTTCTTTTCATAAGTGATAAAACAAACTCAATAAACAGCAAACTTTGTTTTCTTTTCACAAGCAAAAAACAAACCCACTTGACAGGAAAACATTACCACAAATTTAGCAAGCACTCCTTCTTCTTCTTCTTCGATCGCTCAGACAGTTTCTTGTCAATTATGAGTGCAGATGCGTCATGCTGCCGTTATGCGCCTAAGTAAGAAATAATTAAGCCCAGCAAGTCCGACTTCGGCTGGAGGAAATCTTTTTGAAAGTGCTTCTTGAAAAAAGGCAGGAGAATGGACCGCAACAGGCAGAAAAATAGTAGATGACAGCAAGCAAAGGGAAAAGGCAGAGTCAAAGAGAGTGACAGATTAGAGGAAGTTTGTTCAAGCACAGAACTTTCAGAAGGTGGGGTCCCCCTGTGGGAAAAACGGGGGGGGGGGGGGGGGGGGGGGGGGGGCTGGGGGCTTTCATACAAATAGTTTCCCCCACCTTCTGGAAGTTCTGTGCTTGTAGCTTCCTCTCATCTGTCACTCTCTTTGACTCTGCCTTTTCCCTTAGCTTACTGTCATCTACTATCTTTCTATCTCAATGGTCCATTCTCCTGCCTTTTTTTCTAGAAATTCTTACCAAGATTTCTTCAGCCAAAGTCGGACATGCTGGGCCTAACTATTTCTTAGTAAGGCGCATAACGGCAGCATGATGCAACTACGCTCATGTGACAGGAAACTGTCTCAGCGAACAAAGAAGAAGAAGTGAAAATAGGATTTTACGCCCTCTGCGGTCTTTCGACCATGTGGGGCATTCTTAAATACAAAGATGGTGGGAACAATACTGGAGGCAATGCCCAGAGGCAGTGCAACACCAGTAAAGTCCCGATTGTTTAACAATACAGATATGTGTAGCAGTAACCACGCCTCGGTTAGACCTCATCGGCTATGGTACTGCCACAAGTAATATACAGAACTTTCAGAAGGTGGGGGGAACTATTTATACAAAAGATCCCCCGGTCTCCCCACTGGGTGCAAGCACTCCTCACTTGTTACAAATGGCCAGGTTGTTGCCAAGCCCCCAGGGGGGCTGTCGGAAATTCCACTGGTGGTCCTTGTCCGAGTTGACGTTGAAGGTGTGTTTGTCCGAGGCGCAGTGCTGCTCCCACTGCCTCTCACTGTTGCACTGAATGGAGCAGTAGCGGCAGTAGTGGGAGCTGTTTTGCATGCCAAAGGGTAGCCGTACAGCAGCAGAGTTTCGCCGGGCTGTAGGTGCCGCTGTGGCCATCACCACAGAGTCCCCTTGGCTGATTTTAGCTTTATTGACGTCCTCTTTGCACGCTGTCACCACGTCCTCCAATTTGCGCACTGTCCAATACAGAATTACATAGATTTTTTGTTCCGAAATTACAGTCAAACTCTGCCAAACAGTGACCAAAAAGTGAAGGAATTATTAGCCTCAACAACAAAAAGAGCACACACACAGACACACACACATACACACACACACGCACACCCATGGGTGCAACTACACAAAATGAAAAAACCCTGAAAGGCCGGGGTCCAGGGGTAATGTCCCCCTGCAGCTGAAGCAAAAAATTGATTTATGAACATATTTTAGTTTGCTTTTTCCACAATTTATACAAATGCTTATTTTAAAAAGTTTGAAAAATACAGTAGACACACAAAGATCTTGTTCGACAAACTGAAAAAAAGGAACTTCCTATTCTGGTAAAATTCAAAAACAGGAAATCCTTGCATACCAGGAAAAGTTGCACCCATGTAAACACACACTAACAAACACACACTGCGCAAACCAAGTTTGCGAGCCTTCCATATCCAGGGCAGCATCTCCACACAAACACACACACAAGCACACACAGCTACACCCAGACAGTCCCAACAACCACAGACCACGGTGGCGAGCCATCCACATCCACAGCACCACAGACAGAAGCACACACAGCTACACCCATACAGTCCTAACGACCACAGACCATGGTGGCGAGCCATCCATATCCACAGCACCACACACAGAAACACACACACAAGCACACACAGACAATCCCAATAACCACAGACCATGGTGGCGAGCCATCCATATCCACAGCACCACACACACAAGCATACACAGCTACAAACACAGTCCCAACAACCACAGACCACGGTGGTGAGCCATCCATATCCACAGCACCACACACACAAGCATGCACAGCTACAAACACAGTCCCAACAACCACAAACCACGATGGTAAGCCATCCATATCCACAGCACCACACACACAAGCATACACAGCTACACCCAGACAGTCCCAACAGCCACAGACCATGGTGGCGAGCCATCCATATCCACAGCACCCTCTCCTCGTTGTTGTGGGCAAACTGGCAGGGGCCTGGCCCCGTGAACTGACACTTCCTCTTGTTCTGGATGTAGTTGCACAGCACAAAGTTCAGGTTGCGTGGAATCATGTTGGGCAACGAGCGCAGTTCCTTCATGATGCTCGTGATGACAAACACCTGTAAGGCCATTAAACGATCTTCTATTATCAGTGCAGTGGTATCGATAGTGCTTAGACATTTATAGGAATTTGAACCGTTTTTCGCAGACCTGACAACCATAAAATTCTACTTTGTATGATTGGTTTTCAGGCTTTGAAAACCTTCCACTCAGTGGTGGTAGAGCCCCACCATTGACTTAAAGACCCACCATGTCATGTGTCAAAATCACGGTTTTCACGTGTTTTCCCTCTTACAGCTGGTGAGAACTCTTCCTAGCATAAGAGGGAATGTGACACATGACGTGGGGGGTCTTTAATAAAAGCAAAACCACATTAGGAAGTGGTGAAAGGCTGTATTTTGTACTTTTCATTATAAGGAAATCGTGATGAACAAAATCCCCAACGCCTAAGTAGTAGCTGAACTATTTCGGAGTCTATTACAACTTTCCTTTATCAACCACAGTAATGAACTAAAAGTAAAATTGGCTGTGTATGCCACAAACCAAGTTAAATGTTATGAAAACAGTTCACTGTAAAATAAAAAAATAAATAAAAAGCCACAAGTCAAGCTAAATGTTATCATACGGAAATCGTCAGTATTGTAGAAGTCATCTTTTCTCCACATACACAAATTACACAATAATTTAACTCTGAAACTATGAAAAATGGTCTCAGCAACATGATTAAAAACACACAATGCATCATAAAGACATACATCTCCACCCCTCTAACCTTCACTACCAAAACCCTTCACTTTATACGATTCCCTAACTATACACTATACAGACATGTTTACCTCATAAACGCACCCTGTATTTTTTACAAACAGATAGTCTATCAAACATAGACTTGTAGTGCTAGGCTTTTCAAATATTAAGAACTCTGGCATAACGATTAATTACCGAATACAACAACAATAAGTGGTGGCAGAAGAAAATAATAATGTGTAGGCGTATCAACAAGTAGAGCAAAGACTGGTTCAAGAATTCAGAAGTCAGTTTACTTAGATTTCCTTCTTTTAAATACAGACAGAATGCTGGAGGGCTTCCCCAGCTTCTGGTGTTTTGCAGCTTTCATATAGTTTTTTTATTTTTTTAAACCTGGAATAATAGCATATTGTTAGGTTTACTTTAACAAAATAATAGAGGAAACAGATCACAACAGTTCTTCCACACACCAAGACACACTTGACTACCCCCCCCCCCCCCCCCCCGACATACACACACACACACCAAAGCCCTTGTGCTGACTGATCCTTTTGGTGACAAAGTTGGAGTGTCCCTTGACACACTTGACTACTCCCTCCCCCCCTGACATACACACACAGCCCTTGTGCTGACTGATCCTTTTGGTGACAAAGTTGGAGTGTCCCTTGACACACTTGACTACTCCCCCCCCCTGACGCACACACACACACCAAAGTCCTTGTGCTGACTGACCCTTTTGGTGACAAAGTTGGAGTGTCCCTTGACACACTTGACTACTCCCCCCCCCTGACACACACACACACAGCCCTTGTGCTGACTGATCCTTTTGGTGACAAAGTTGGAGTGTCCCTTGACACACTTGACTACTCCCCCCCCCCCCCCCTGACATACACACACACACCAAAGCCCTTGTGCTGACTGACCCTTTTGGTGACAAAGTTGGAGTGTCCCTTGACACACTTGATTACCCCCCCCCCCCCTCACATACACACACACACACCAAAGCCCTTGTGCTGACTGACCCTTTTGGTGACAAAGTTGGAGTGTCCCTTGACACACTTGATTACACCCCCCCTCCCCTGACATACACACACACACACACACACCAAAGCCCTTGTGCTGACTGACCCTTTTGGTGACAAAGTTGGAGTGTCCCTTGACACACTTGACTACTCCCCCCCCCTGACATACACACACACACACACACCAAAGCCCTTGTGCTGACTGACCCTTTTGGTGACAAAGTTGGAGTGTCCCTTGACACACTTGTTGGAGGTGCCGTCCTGCAGACTCCTGGTGCCGGTAGCCCAGCACAGGCCGCAGAACTCGTGCACGGTGTGAGGCACCTTCTCTCTGCCTGAAATCCCACTCCCTGCATGCCCACCAGCGGGAGTTTTCGGCATTGACGAGCTTGTTGAAGGGGTGGGTTTGGGCGGTGGTGGGGCACCCCAAGCTCCCCTGGCCCTCTGCCGCATCACATGCAATAAATTGTAAAGTGCTTTGAGGTTTGTCTGAGACCAGAGAAAGAAGCCATGCAAAATGAGATGTCTATTATATCGGTCAGTTAAGTCTTTTATAGTCCTGTCAACAAGCTGTCGCCATCTCAGGACCGTCACCATGTAAAGTTCACACCGCGTAAAACAAAGCACACATCCATGTTTCCTAACAACGTTCATATAACTATGTCGCACAACCTCAAAACATGACAGATACACAGATGTCCATAACATAATGGGGCTTTATACTACTCCTTGCTGACACGAAAGGGCGATAATTTTAGGCCCGAACTGCCGATGCCCCCTGGTGACGAGTCAGGAGCAGATAATTTTCTGTGGCTATATACTACTAGTTCCTGACAGGCAAGGGTGATAATCTTAAGTAGGTGGCGTTCGCATCTCAGGTCACGAGACAGGGGCAGAGAATTTTCGGTATAAAGCCTCATTACCGACTACAAGGTGATACTTTTTTTTCCACAGACTAAGACCCATGCGTCTTATAATATGACAAATAATATTATGGTAAGAAGCTGTTAAAACATAATCAGAATTGTGTGCAAATCTTGAGGGGTGCACCTTATAATATGACAAATATTATGGTAAGAAGCTGTTAAAACATAATCAGAATTGTGTGCAAATCTTGAGGGGTGCACCTTATAATATGACAAATATTATGGTAAGAAGCTGTTAAAACATAATCAGAATTGTGTACAAATCTTGAGGGGTGCACCTTATAATATGACAAATATTATGGTAAAAAGCTGCTAAAACATAATCAGAATTGTGTGCAAATCTTGGGGGGTGCACCTTATAATATGATAAACAGGAGTAAATGAGCTCGTTAACCTTGACAGGCAATCCACCAAGGAGAAGGAAAACTGATTTCAAACCCAAGATGGGCAGGAGGGTTTCATCAGCTGTGGCAGGCAACCTTCCTAGGAGAGGGAAACTCTGAATTCAAACCAGCCAAAGACAGACATGCTGGCCTAGTTAGATATAGTTAGGCGCACAATAATGGCAGCATGAAGCACCTGTGCTTATAAGACAGGAGACCTCTGTCTGAGCGATTGATGAAGATGAAGGTAGGTAGGTAGATTAGGGCCATTTATAGGCCTCGCGGCCCTTTTTGAATTTGACTTTAAAAAAAATGTATTTATGTTTTTATTAAAGTGGTTTGCATCTCCTTAAAATAAAACTAATCAAAAAGTAATTTTATATTTTCATTTTTAGGAATGGCTTTGTTTATTCATCAAAATTTTAAACTTCCATGAAAGAGAAGAATAAGATGCGCTTTATAGTTCACAAACTATGGTATGTTACCTGCTGCTGCTGCTGCTGAGAGGGAGGTTGTGGTGGTGGTTGTTGTTGCTGGGGTGTGGCATGCTGCCTCCACTCTTGGCTCAGGCGGATCATCTCTGCCCGGGGTACGTTGGTGTCCCGCTCCAGCATCCACACATCACGCTCCAGATGGCTGTGGGCTGACAAACACTTGTCTTGCAGCTGAATAAAAAAGAAACACCCCCAGGGTGCTGATGGGACCCAGAGACGCACTGGCCCTACCAACACAAGAGCAACCCTACACCAACCCTGGAAGCCCGTGTTGTGTTACAAAGGCAACATACACAAACGAAAACGACATCATCAGCCTATCTTCACATTTTATAATGAAAAAAAAAAAAGGTGCATAATAGTTCACTAGTGCACGTCAAAAATATCAAACAAACAGTCGCCTTTTCTTGAAGCACTGCACAAATCATAATAATCTTCAATTTCCTTTTGTCATACCCTTTGGAATACCCAAAGGTGCATGTCCAAAGTACCAAACTGCACAAAATAATAATAATCTTTAATTTGTTTTTATCATGCCCATTCGAATACCCAGAGACAAATGTTTTTTTTTAAGATTCCAGTCTGGACAATTCCAGATAGTGAAGAACACTCCCCAGGGGCGATAACTGACAGACAAAGCTATTACCCTTCATCTTGTACACCCACTTTGATTTATGGCCTTATTATGAAAAATTAAAATAACTTTTTCTGTTGCAGAGCTAAAGTGTTAATTGCTCTTTGAGACCTTGGATTCAAGTCACACTATGTCAGATCAAAGTCTTGCTGGAGTTAAGTACTGCTGCAAAATCCAATCATTCTCAGTCCAATTAATTAAATTCTATACAAAGGCTCTGTGCTTGAATGAATTATGTGGTTTCTATTAGCTAAAGATTTACATCATTGCATTTTCAGATATCACATAGGTATAAATAATAATGTACGATAGTTGTAATACATATCATTTTAGAGTATCAACTGGGTGTGATCATCAGCTCACTGCATTAACAAATTTCTGACCAAGTTACAAGCATACCCATGTCAAAACAAGGTACACGAATATACCTGGTCATAGCACAAGTGGAGGAACCTGCAAATGCGGAAGAAAGCTCCTTTGTGCGTAAACTTGCGCCTGTCAATCACTGTTGGCTTCCCAGAACTTGTGTCAACATGGGCTAGAACCAAGGATTTGTCCCAAGGATGTTTGGTGGGGCCTGTACGAGGGAATGTAAACACAAAATCTTCTTTCATTTCCATGAAAAAGTCTTGAATTCCAACAAAATAATTAAAAATATATATATATATATACAAATGCTGGGTCAAAATAAAGATGAATCTCAAGATAAAGTATGACTCGCTTTCACACATTGAAAAATAAATTCAAAGGTTAAAATCTTATAAAAACACAAGTTTGCTATTTTGAAACCATATTCACAAAAACAGCAATACCTTTTAACATTTAAATCTTATAACAATTTTTTAAAAATTTCCTAATATTCATGGCTCCCAACTATATACACTCTAAATTCTAATAGCAAATCAAATTTAGAAAGCGCTTTCCGAACAAAGCAACAATAATCCAATGCCATTCTATCTTCCCCTCTTACCAAGTCTATAGCACCTGCCACACTTTCTTACCATTGCAACAATTATTAGGCCCCTGTTCGCTGACATGGGGAGGACGTCCAAAGAAGCACATGCGGCAAATGTTGGTAAAGTAGCCCCCATGCTTCTTCAACAGCTCCTCCACGGAGAAGCCACGCGACGACTCCATCTTGCGGCTCTGCAGGATGAAATCGGTGATGGAGAACTTCCCACTCTTTTCCAAGGCCCAGATGCACTGCTCGGCTTGGTTGTGAGCGAAACTGCAATCAAGCTCCCCGAACCGACACTTCTTTGGATTGCCGCTGCTGATGCTTGCACACATGATATACTTCCCGAAGAAATCGCGATGGTTGGTGCGCTCCCGCACACGCATCCAGCCACCAGACTGGGGCGTGTTTTTCAGCCTGACAGCGAGTACATTCTCCTCGCACGTGTGGCTGACGTTTTCATGGTAGGTGTACTTTCCAGGAAAGTTTTCGAAGCGGAAGCAATCTGGGCAGACAATTTTATAGTGGTAATCTTTGAGGGAGTTGTGAAGGCTGGCAAGGGAAGGAAGGTTGGAGGGGGTCTGGTTATGGGAAGCAGTGGTGGTGGTGGTGGCAAATGGTCTGGGTTGTTGTGCCTGGGGTGGCGGGGGCATGCGAGGAAAATTGGCCTGCAATATTAACAGTGGCTGTTAAAGTCTTAAAAACAGTAAAACTGTGATAATGGAAAGGCTAAGCATGTTTTCAGATAGAGAGAGAGAGTATGTGTGTGACTGTGAGGGTGTGTGTGTGTGTGTGTGTGTGTGTGTGTGTCAAAGTCAATTTTTTTATTTCAGATGGAACATTGAATAAGCAATAATGGTTTGCGCTCTCTCTCTCTCTCTCTCTCTCTCTCTCTCTGTGTGTGTGTGTGTGTGTGTGTGTGTGTGGTGTGGTGTGGTGTGGTGTGGTGTGGTGTGGTGTGGTGTGGTGTGGTGTGGTGTGGTGTGGTGTGGTGTGGTGTGGTGTGGTGTGTGTGGTGTGGTGTGGTGTGGTGTGGTGTGGTGTTGTGTTGTGTTGTGTTGTGTTGTGTGTGTGTGTGTGTGTGTGTGTGTGTGTGTGTGTGTGTGTGTGTAAGTTTGTGAATGTGTGTGTGTGTGTAAGTTTGTGAATGTGCTTACAAACTGGCAAGCACATTCACAGGATTAAGCAACAGGGTTAAGTGTGGAATAAATGAAAGAGAGAGAGATGGAAGATTGTTTTTATTTCTGTACATAGAGTGAAGAATGTTATGGAAAGAGGGATAGACTTGTAGTTTCAATTTCACAACAAATTATACACATGAAGATCGTAAGTTCCAAACTTCACTGGGATTATTTTTCTTGTGACATTTACCATAATCTACCATGGGAAGTATTTGTGGGGGGAGGACCTCATTCACGATGACTCCATTAGTAAACAATAACCACTCTCACTTAAATGAATAATGCCTCAAGTAATCTAAACAGGCCTCACTAATCCATTAAAGTGACCCAAAAGCAGTGCAGCGCTTCCTCTCGTATGCATGTTGCCTCGATTGTCAATTTAATATGGATACTTTACAACACACAGTTGGCACTGTGGCAGTGAGCAGATAAATCACAATGTGTTAGGAGTGATGGAACTAACAATGAGGTTTGTAGGTCCAAAAGATTAATTAAACATTTCCCAAACTCACCCCAAAATTATAATAAAAAACAATGAAAATTAATATGAAAAATACTAAACTCGTGACTCAACAATTCAGTGTCTCCTCCGGTGGTTGCCTCCTGACAACCTGACAAAGATTTGCTCCACTTGGACTGCTGGTTTCAGATATTGTGACCAGACAAACCAGGGTGTGGCTGCGAGTTAGGGACTCGCATGAGCAGTATGAGAGCAACGCCACTGAACTGCTCAAAAGATGGGATAGGAAAGAAGACAAGAACTATACTTTTCAATATTCTGTAGATACACTTACAGCAACATTGGGTCTTGAAGCAGGGTATGCAGAAGAAGCAGCAGCAAACGATGCAGGAGCTTTGAACAGTACATACGGAGATGCTGCCGGAGTGACAAGAGGCTGGCGTAGCAAAGGCATCCTTGGGTAGGTACTGTTCTGAGGAGGGGGATATGCAGCTGAGGGTGCTGGTGGTGGTGGTGGCATGAAGATTCCTTGGGGCGGGGTGGATTGCCGTGGAGGGGGTCCTGCTGCTGGGCTAGTGCCTCTCCGTTTTGAGGGTGCAGGGGAGGACCGACGCTGCTGCCGGGATCCTGTCTTAAAATTCAGGCCGGGGATCGTCCTGGGGCCTTCTTTCTGCACTAATCTGTGTGCCGCCAGTTGGTCTGAATTGTCTGTGAAAAACACAACTTTCATGAGTACTGATGAGCAGGCATCAGAATAGTCTGAAGTCCAATCCTCTGAAAGCCATGGTATCAGGGCCACCAAGGCCCCAGACTGTAGAGGGATAACATTGAAATCAGTTCCCAACATTACCAAAGAAAGCTTAATGACAGTGATAAATCACTTTATAATGCTTTTAAGCAGAAAAGGTAACACCCAATTAAAAGGCAAAACCTCTGACAGTAGAAACTAATCCTCTGTCAGAAATTCTTAATCCTCTGAAATTTGCAAATCCTCTGACAATTCTGATGCCTGATGAGTGAAGATAGCAATAGACAATCTACAGCTTAAAATGTACCTACCATTCATTGTGATAAAGCAAGTGTGCAATTATCATGGACAAAAATATGCATTCCCTATATCCAGGTCTGACGCATGTGTGCCTGTCTGTCATTTCCGACAATGACTGCCAGACAGCAGGGGGGGCAGCTGCTATTCTGGCAGACTGGGCTAAAATTTGTTTATAGAGGAGATGCCTTGCCCAGGATGAATCCCCTCTCTCGGCCAAAGGGATTTGAGGACAGCTGGTGTTGGGGAAGGTCCCCAAAGGCCAACAATCCCTTTGGCTGCAGCACTAGAGCCAGTGCAAACGTGCCCCCAAGTTTCAGAGTCACAGTCTTCCATCAAAGACAAAGTTGTACTATGATTTTACAAACCTGCTTGAAAATCATTTATTATACAACATATTATCATTACAATATACAAGTATCACTGACATAGCTAGGATAAGGTGATTACATTTTAAAAAAAGAAGAAAAAAAAAAGTGAATATTTTACTTACCATTTCGTCGACATAAAACACTGTAATGGGAGGCAGTTTCTAGTCACACTGAACAGTTTTGAATAATTATTAACTCCTTCACTGCTGAGCCCATTTCCGGTTCCAGCGCAACTATTTGCCAAGCCGTTTTAGGTTTTTAAGTCTATCGCAAAAATCTCTGAATAAAAGTGCATATAGTGATATACCCTATACTTTTCTGAATGGGAATTGAATATACTATCCTTTGAGAACACTCTCACATGCATTCGAACATACTGTGAAAAGCATATGGATAGAAAAAAGGAAACTCTTAGAATAACCCTATGATGGATATTTCCGTGACCGGGCAGTTTAGGTTACCGGAAGTTGACAGAAATATCCGTGACGGGGCAGTGAAGAGGTTAACATTGTTATTAACTTTTATCAATGTATGCAATTTGCAATGCTAATCAGTATTCATGCATGGCAGCACATTTCTGCTGATTGATAACCCAGACCTGTTTACCCCCTACACAAGTCTTGAGTAGTCTGGATAGCTGAAATGAGTAGATTTGGTGTGAAATGAGTAGTCCTCTTCATTAAACCATCAAATCATGTTCACTGAAAATTAGTAATTAGAGCATTATTTTCAATTTTGAAGAGTAGTAGAGGTCCAAATTGAGTAGAATACTACTCAAAAAGAGTAGAGTAAACAGGTCTGATAACCCCCCCCCCCCCACCACCACCACTACCCTACACACACATTATAATATTTCTGAGAATATCCTCACATTTGAAGCCAAGATAAACTTACCAATGCCATTGGTACGAAGTTCATTCAAGAATTTGGTGTGCGAAAACGTCCCATCTCGTTCCATGCTCCAAAGGTTCAGTTCAATGCTGTTGTGAGGAAAGGTGCACCGAGTCTCTCCTAACTGGCAGGGCTGGGAAGCGACAAACTGATGACACATCTGCACGCATCATGGTACATCCACGCTATTATCCACGCTTCTCTCCCACTAACAGATGATGCGTATGCTATAAATATGGACATGCTTTGAGTTATTAGCCCTTTCACCGCCAGCCATTTTTCAGCCTCCCCCCCCCCCCCCCCCCCCACCCCCCCCCCCCCCCCCCCCCCCCCCCCCCCCCCCCCCCCCCCCCCCCCCCCCCCCCCCCCCCCCCCCCCCCAAATACCATTAAACTTAGCTAGGTAGAGACATTTTTTTATCTTCAATATTGGGAATTCCTGTGACAAGTATAACATTAGGCCTATCGTTACCTCCCAAAATTAAGAAAATAGGGTATTTGAATAACAGGCCCTGATTTAATGACTTTTAGTGACATAGGTGTTAAACCATTGTGGTGCATACATGCGACATTGGCGGCGAAAGGGTTTAACTGCATTTGAAAACTAAATATCATTTTTATTTTCTTACTTTCAGATTTGCCTACTTTTTTACTTTCAGATTTGTATAAAACCATTAATTTTCTTTCCTTCCTGCTACCTTTTTCTTTGCTTACGTACTGTGGTTACTGTGGTCCAAGGCCAATGCACATTTAGAGCATTCAGGATTCTTAGGACTCATATCGACTGTCTAGCACAAAATCTAAGAGTGAGGATGTACTTTGGTTAAGAGCATTCTCCAATCCGATCCACTATAAAAACATTTCTGGAAAATCATTCGCCTTCTCTGCTATCTACGTGGTCAGACAGCAGAAAATATGTAACACAAATTAATGTTATAAAAACATACATAAAAATTTCCATACACCTTCAAATATGCTACTTACCTTAAATTCAGTAAACCTATTGTTGATACGAGCTGGCAAAGGCCGCACTTTGATCCAGTTCAGAGACTGGTTGTCTTTGCGCTGAATGATCAACACATCTTTAGTACAATTGTGTGCCAGGCTGCGGCTGTAGACGAAGCCCTTGTAGCCATCGCCTATCTTGATAAAACACCTGAAACATGCAATGTAATCGACAGACATCACCTAAAGAAAGAGCAATTTGTCAACAATTCTTTTTTCTCCAGTAAGAGATAACCTCTTTATTCTTTCTCACGAAGCAAAGTGCCCCTGTCTCTATGTGTCCCTGTTCTATCTATCAACAATTTTGTGTCAATTTATCTCCATCTCTATGTGTCCCTGTTCTATCTATCAACAATTTTGTGTCAATTTATCTCCGTCTCTATGTGTCCCTGTTCTATCTATCAACAGTTTTGTGTCAATTTATCTCCGTCTCTATGTATCCCTGTTCTATCTATCAACAATTTTGTGTCAATTTATCTCCGTCTCTATGTATCCCTGTTCTATCTATCAACAATTTTGTGTCAATTTATCTCCGTCTCTATGTGTCCCTGTTCTATCTATCAACAGTTTTGTGTCAATTTATCTCCGTCTCTATGTATCCCTGTTCTATCTATCAACAGTTTTGTGTCAATTTATCTCCGTCTGTATGTATCCCTGTTCTATCTATCAACAATTTTGTGTCAATTTATCTCCGTCTCTATGTGTCCCTGTTCTATCTATCAACAATTTTGTGTCAATTTTTATCTCCGTCTCTATGTATCCCTGTTCTATCTATCAACAGTTTTGTGTCAATTTATCTCCGTCTCTATGTGTCCCTGTTCTATCTATCAACAATTTTGTGTCAATTTATCTCCGTCTCTATGTGTCCCTGTTCTATCTAACAACAGTTTTGTGTCAATTTATCTCCGTCTCTATGTGTCCCTGTTCTATCTATCAACAATTTTGTGTCAATTTATCTCCGTCTCTATGTAACCCTGTTCTATCTAACAACAGTTTTGTGTCAATTTATCTCCGTCTCTATGTGTCCCTGTTCTATCTAACAACAGTTTTGTGTCAATTTATCTCCGTCTCTATGTTCCCTGTTCTATCTATCAACAGTTTTGTGTCAATTTATCTCCGTCTCTATGTATCCCTGTTCTATCTATCAACAATTTTGTGTCAATTTATCTCCGTCTCTCTATGTGTCCCTGTTCTATCGTCTCCGTCTCTATGTGTCCCTGTTCTATCTATCAACAGTTTTGTGTCAATTTATCTCCGTCTCTATGTGTCCCTGTTCTATCTAACAACAGTTTTGTGTCAATTTATCTCCGTCTCTATGTGTCCCTGTTCTATCTATATTTTGTGTCAATTTATCTCAGTCTCTATGTGTCCCCTATCTAACAACAGTTTTGTGTCAATATCTCCGTCTCTATGTATCCCTAACTATGAGTTTTGTGGACATTTATAGAGATCCCTGTTCTATGTAGAGAGGGGCATTTAATGAAAGTAACTGTTCTATCTATTATTTTGTGTCAATTTGTCACATAGAGACAGGGACACATCAAAACTACCCTGATTTCAACTTGGGATTTGTGAGGATCTCGTTTTCGATCTTCACTCCATGTCTGGCAAATGGGTAGGGTTTGGATTAAAGCCAAATTTTATGGGCAAATTCTAAGACATTTTTACACCAATAAAAGGGAGAACTCAAATGGGATTTGCCACAAAGCAAACGTGCACAGCTTAGTGGGGAAGTCATTGACACTTGAAACCTTTATTACGCAAGGATTGAGATTTCCCAGTCTCTATGGCCAGGCCTATTCTTACAATCTGTAACTTGAGGGGACACATAGAGAAGAGGACATGTAGAGAGGGGCACAATAAGTCAAACAGATAGAGACAGGGACACATGAACTACCCATCAACTTGGGATTTGTGAGGATCTCGTTTTCGATCTTCACTCCATGTCTGGCAAATGGGTAGGGTTTGGATTAAAGCCAAATTTTATGGGCAAATTCTAAGACATTTTTACACCAATAAAAGGGAGAACTCAAATGGGATTTGCCACAAAGCAAACGTGCACAGCTTAGTGGGGAAGTCATTGACACTTGAAACCTTTATTACGCAAGGATTGAGATTTTAGAGCCAGGCCTATTCTTACAATCTGTCCTTGAGAGAGAGAAACAAGAGATAAGTCAAACAGAGAATTAGGAGAGAGAGTGATGAGATACAGAGAGAGAGAGAGTAAAGAAAGAGAGAGAGAGAGAGAGAGAGAGAGAGAGAGGAGAGAGAGGGAGAGAAGAGAGAGAGAGAGAGAGAGAGAGAGAGAGAGAGAGAGAGAGAGAGAGAGAGAGAGAGAGAGAGAGAGAGAGAGAGAGAGAGAGAGAGAGAGAGAGAGAGAGAGAGAGAGAGAGAGAGAGAGAGAGAGAGAGAGAGAGAGAGAGAGAGAGAGAGAGAGAGAGAGAGAGAGCACACATTAGAGTAAAACAAAAAGGCAAACAAATATTGGCATACATAATGATGAAGGCACTAATAAAAGTAAATCAGGCTCCAGTGAATGACTGAAATCACTCAGAAGCAGTATTGTTTCTAACCAGTGGACCGCTGCAATTAAACTAAAATAACAAGGCTCGCAGTCTGTGAAGAGAGATGAAAAGTATATATTGCATTTGAACAGTTCACAGAAAGAAAAGAGAAACGTATCAGGGCTCCCAGGGACCCCATTTGGGGGTCTATGAAGCACTAACATTCTCAAGGACCCTCTAAAGGAATGTGCAGGGGGTCCCAGGGATGCACTAGAAAAATTCTTTTTAGCATTCACAATGCCACTGGGACCCTCTATCCTGCCTCTAGGACCCAGTAAAGGAAGGAATCCCTGGGACCCCCTGTTTTGCGGGACGATTGGGAGCCCTGCGTATTATCACTCACATAGGGCAAGCCAGCCTGAAGTGGTAGCTCTCCTGGTAAGGCCAGGAGGTGTTCACAGGAGGCAGGTGAGGGTCCACTCTAGCACCGGCAAACTGGGTTGCAGAGGCCTTGGGTCTGGCACCTCCATGGGCGTGCCCTGAAAGAACACATGATTAGGTATTAGGTATTAGGTATTAGGTACTTTATAGTCACAGAAGCGTCTCTGTGAAATTCGGGTTGCTCCCACCTGGAGAGCGCGTCGCAGCCAGAGGCGCGCCACCCAATTTTTTTTTTGCATGCGATTTATGTGTGACTGATGAGGAAGGAAAGGGGGGTGGGTGGGTAAATTTTGACCAAATGACAACTTTTTCGTTGCCACTGGGTTTAGCGTATGCTAAGTGCATGGGCACACGGGACCTCGGTTTATCGTCTCATCCGAAAGACTCCACGTTCAGACCGTAAGGCCTAGTGCAAAGTGAGAGGAAAAAATCCCCTGTACCCAGGTTCGAACTCGGGTTTACTTGACACGAAGCGAACGCGCTACCACTGTGCCACTCTACACCACCATTGTATGATGATGCATACAATGCACATGCATGCACACACACATGGGATACACACACATGCACACACACACACACATACACATGAACACACACATAGATGCATTCATGTACCCCCCCCCCCCCCCCCCCACACACACACACGCAAACATGCGTGCACACACACACACACACACACACACACACACACAAGCATACACACACACACTTTTAACCCTTTCACCGCCAGCCATTTTTCAGCCAAAAAATACCATTTAACTGAACCAGGTACAGAATTTGTTTTATCTGTAATATTGGGAATTCCTCTGTGACATATATAACCAGGCATGAGATTGAGAAATCATTATTTAGGCTGAGAAGCATCCGAAAAAGGCTGACAAAAAACCTGAAGCCCCTTGAAACTGAAGCTTTACAGTAATCTAAGCCTTAAAAGCAGCATTAGAAGTAGGATTCATAAATTTACTTAATTTTTATTCACTCATAAAAAGTATTTCTACACTCAGTTTGTCTCTTCTTGATCTCAAAAATTACCTCTGGGGCCATCAAAAGCCTGAAATCAGCCTAAAGGCTGAACAATCTCATGCCCGATAACATTAGGCCTATCCTTACCTCCCTAAATTAAGTAAATAGGGTCTTTGGATAACAGGCCGATTTGATGCCTTTTAGTGTGTAAAACCATTGTGGTGCTAAAACGCGACATTGGCGGTGAAAGGGTTAAGGGATATAATTCTAGCACAATTGTGATTATGCCAGCAAATATTCTGCACCAGAGCATTACTGAATGAAAAGTTTGTGCATGCATGTTAACGTCATACTAAAGTTATGGGTGAGAGCACCACAAAATTATCTCTTCCAATATTATTTACATTTTTTGTTTGTTTCTGACAACCACAGAGAAACTATTTCGCCATAACCCTTTTGTTTGGCTAACAACATGTCTAACTCTGAGAGAGAGAGAATGGGCAATTTCGTTTACCATATTTTTCAGACTATAAAGCCAGGGCTCCCAGGGACCCCCATTTGGGGGTCTATGAAGTACTATAACCCTAAAGGACCCTCTAAAAGAATGTGCAGGGGGTCCCAGGGATGCAGTATAAAAATGGGCAAAATAACAAACCATATTTTTGTAAGAGAATTCTGATCGCTTCTCGGCCTTTTGGCTAAGACAGTGATTCAGGAACATAAATTTTTGTTTATACCATGGTTGGTTTGTTCAGCCCGTCGTACATGGCGAAAGGCGATGCGCGACGTTAAACTGAACTTCCATCCAAACCATAGTTTTTGCATTCCAAGTTAATGACCTATCGGTATCAAAGAACTTTCAGCATCCATTGTCTTCACTATGTGGATCATTCATTTAACTAATTTTCTTTCTTTTTTTCAGTCTCTTCTCTCTTCCAGATTGTCATATACCTATTTTTTTTCTTACCTGTGTGTGTGTGTATGTACGCGCACACACACACACACACGCGTTCATGCAAGCACACATTGGCATTCTGAAAATTTCTGTCATGCTACTCATCAAGTACACTTCAAATGAATATTCTTTTTAGCATTCGCAGCATTGTCATTGGGACCCTCTAACCTTCCTCTGGGACCCTCTAAACCTGAAGTGATTGAGTCCCTGGGACCCCTTGTTTTACGGGACAATTGGGAGCCCTGAAGGTGCACCTTACTATAAGCTCCCAATTTTACACAAAATTCAGATTTTGTTATTACAGACAAATCCCTATTTTACGACCCTCTGTTAAGCGACCACCTCTCATTTGAGACCGGATTTGTTGGCACGGATGCATTTTACTATGTAAACGACCTCTCTTAAACGACTTCCTCTAAAACGCGACTTACGACCGCCAATTTGTTGGTTTTTACGACCGTTGTTGTCGTCTGCATAGACTTCGAGCAAAGGGAAACAAACACGGTCAAGGGCCTGAAAGCGGAGTCGCTTCCCTTGTTGTAGAAAAGATGGCGGAAAGCGTAGGAAAAGCACGAAAACCACTGACTTTGAAAAAGAAAACTACTGACTTTGGACGAGAGTGGAGGTGATTAACAGAAGTCGGCGAAGTGAAACTGTAATACATCGATTGCACAATCCTATGGAGTTGGAAAGACCCAAATCCAGTTTTAATGTGTCATTGTATGTGTGCATGAAGAAGAGAGTATGAACTGTGCTGAACTTTTTCTTTCTACGGCTGCCAGTGAAAACCTCCATCATACGACCCCTCCAATTTACGACCGATTTTTCCGGACATTTTGGAAGTCTTAAAATAGAGGTTTGTCTGTAGTATAATATAACACTTTCTTACGATTTTGTTCATCATATTATAAAGCGCATGGGTCTCAATCTGGGGAGAAAAAAATATCACCTTATAGTCAACTTATACTAAGTTACAGTCCATAAAATATGGTAGATTCATCCTCATATAATTAACATTTTACAAGAAAATGTTTCTTTCCTGTGACATAAAGTAATAAACACAAAATAAAAACAAAAGGCTTGATCATACCTTGGCTTTATACAATTTACCAGTATATATACTGGGCAAGAAACACTGACAAATTAATACAAAATCTTATTCTATTAATAAGATTCTCTTTATAAACAAAATAAGATTCTCTTTATAAACAAATTGATTACCACAAACACATCCAAAGATTCTGTTTATAAACAAATTGATTATAACAAAAACATCCATAACTTACCCATAGAAAAATCGTCCAGACCCATTGCCCTTGGTTGGGTCTAAAGGGGAAGCACAGAAAATAGCACAAAATATTCAATAGTGTAAAAAAGAACAAAGATGAAAATTAAAATGTTGACAATAGAGAAAGAAAAGGGGGAGATTAAGTGTGCTTCAAAGGTATTATGTTTTCTTTTTTTTAATAGTCATTTATAGTAAGCTAAACTTACATTTCTTTAAATTCTCTTTTTGAGCATTCATACTTGACCACAGGATTTTAGATGATTTCAAAGAATAGGAAAATGGTCGGTCAATGAACATTCCCCTGAAAATGATTCAAACACAAAAGCACACACACACACAAGCACCTATACCCATGCACGCACACACACACCACAAACACACACACTGTAAAGACACATCCATCCAATCTAAATTTACACACACACGTGCATACCCAAACCCTGAACGTACCTTATTAGCAGCATGGCCACCCACTCGTTTAAATCCCATGTTCTGCTGCAGAATATCCATGCTGTCATCTGGTTCTGAAGGCCTAACATGCACCACATTCCCCTTTCTCTGAGGCGTTGACGCTCTGCTACTACATGCACTACCATACTGTGGTCTTTGCCCTTTGCGCTGAAGGTTGGCATAATTGTTTGCAAACTGGCTGTCCTCACTTAAGTTGCTGGAATCAGAGTCCACATCAGAGCCCGAGGAATCATTACCGTGCCTCATCATTGGCATGGGATTTTTCGCTGCAAAAGAAGCAGAAGCATTATCAAGTATTTAAAACAACCATGGTTTTTAAACCACAAAGATTGAGTTTGTTTATAATTTCAATTCAAGTTTAAGCAAGGGCCGAGAGTGACAGTATTTGAAGAAACACAAACATAGTAACAGGAGAAAAAAAAGAAGGCCCATGAAATAGTACATTGTTTCTAATTACCGTATTTTACTGACTATGAGGTGATCATTTTTTTCCCAGATTGAGACCCATGCACTTTATATGACTAATAACATACCGCATTTTTCGGACGATAAGCAGTGTTCCCCATGCTTCCAAATTTTTAAGGGTCATCATGACCCTTTGCCCCAAAATTTTAAGGGTCATTTGAAAATTTTTGAGGGTCAAAATAAAAGCCATAATAAATGGACAATATGCTCTAAAATAAAGACATGAAGCCAGTCAAATTCTTCACACCAACTTGACTTGAATTTGCGAGTTACTTTCTTCTTTTCATCACTACTGACAGTTGAAGCAGAACTTGGAAGGGCCTGGAACTGGTTCGAGGGTTTTTGTCACCTCACTTAAAACTTCAGAGTCTTGGGAAGAACTTCGCGTCGAAGTTTTTGCAATCCAGCGAAGCAGCGCCATTTTTGTCTCTCTCCAAGAAACGCGGCTAGGCTAGGCAGCAGTGCACGTGCGAGCAGCATGGGTGGCGAGAAACAAAGGGAAATTACTCTGTGGTTCATGATAGTTTTTGTCATCTGCATCAAGCATGGCATAGTAGGGCCCAGTGAAAGAATAGGCCCAGTATATTTGGTTGATGGTCTCCCACAAGCCGAAATGGCTTCGACATTCTGATCGCGGTGAACACGTTTGAGGAAGCAAACGGCTGAGAGAAAAACTGTACGTCACAATGACGTATTGACTGAAAAATTTATACGTCAAACTTTGTACGTAATTTACGTACAGATCAGCGTAATCGGGAACACTGATAAGGCATACCTTATTATGCCAGACTGCCAGACTCTGTGGTGACTGCACTCTTTGTCAACACCTTCAAGTCACGCCTAGACGCCTTCTGGTCGAAGATCCTTATGGTCTACGATCCCGAATGCTATCACTGACCACCACGCGCGCATAACGTCTAAGTGTACCACCTTGAATGGTGAACAGGCATCAATTGATGCCTCAATCACATCTAAAGTTCAACTTCAATTTTATTACAAGGCGCACCCCCAACAAAAAATTCAGATTTTGTTACTACATTTCCTTAGTTTAACATTAGTTATATTATAAGGTGCAGGGGTCTCAGTCTAGGAAAAAAAGTATCGCCTTATAGTCCGTAAAATATGGTAGTACGAAACTATAAAAAACAAAGTCTGGATTTTCTGTTAAAGTTGGGAGGTGCGCCTTATAATCAGGTGCACCGGGGCAGTGGATGGATGCCTCGTGCCTCCATACAGGGAGCTGGACGACCCCTCCCCCTCCATGAGTCTCTCCCCGTGAGTATACCGGGGTGTCTTCCGTAAAAGTAGTTCCCCACCTTCTTGAAGTTCTGTGCTTGTAACTTCCTCTAATCTGCCACTCTTTGACTCTGCCTTTTCCTTTAGCTTTTTATCATCGAGTATCTTTCTGACTTATTGGCCCATTCTCCTGCCTTTTTTCTAAAACTAAAATCTTCCCATTCCTTTGAGCTCCTCCGAAACCGGAATGTGTCGGCTGTAAGCAGCAGGGAGACCAGTGAAAACTGAAAACCGGACACATACGTACCTTCCCTATCCATTATGGCCATATGGCCTGGGAACGCAGACGAAGAAGAAGAAGAAGAATCAGGCATGCCTTGTGGTCTGTAAAATACGGTATGTTATTTATGATGTGCAAAAGTTGACATGTTCCCGTAACTCAAATTTCTACTTTAAATAACTTTAAAAAACAAAAACAAAGTGACATAGTACACCAAACGGATATGTGTGATCCCCACACCCACACGCACACATGCATGCATGCACGCACACACACAGATGCAGATAGACAGAGACAGGGAAATTACCTTTCTTTTTGTTTGACATTTTCTTAGAACCTATTTCCTGCAACAACAAACATATAAACATTAGTTGTATATACACTACTCACAAAAAGTTAAGGATCACTATGAGAAAACAGGTGCGCAATAAACTCCGTTCGCTCCTGTTATTTTTTTCTCAGTCAAGCCAAATTGTTATGAATTCTTGTTCAGCTGTAAGTGGGCGATGTTGTGTTAGTGGAAACATTGCACGTGATTCTCTATTACTGAGCTTGGCAGCAAAAGAAAAAGCGGAAACTTGCGAAAAAGGACCTTGTTTTGGATCGTTCTGCATGAACACATTGCACAAGCCAGATGGAAAAACCATTATGCACGTGCAAGCACTGCTGTTTATGTGTGAGATGCTGTCTCTTGCTTGGCTTTATAAGAAGACATACCACCAGTATTAGGCCTGATTTGACAATGCCTCCACGACGAAAATTGAGCGAGTTGGATAGGGGACGAGCTGTTGCATGGTTCCAAGATGGTGTTCCCAAGCGAGAAGTGGCCAGGCGACTTCAGGTGTCCATCTCGGTCATTGTCAGACTGATTCAACGCTTCACAGCCACTGGGAGGGTCCATGAAAGACGCAGATCTGGTCGACCGAAGAAGACAACTCCACGTGAAGATCGTCTCATTGAACGACAAGCCCTGCAGACAAGAACAGCCTCTTCCAGCATCATTCGAAGGCAGCTGAGGGTGGCTACTAACATCAACATCAGCCAGCAGACCATACGGAACCGCCTTCATGGGTTTAACCTCCGTTCTCGTCGCCCAGCTGTACGGCCACGCTTAACTCCAGCCCATAGGGCAGCACGCCGCGCCTTCTGCAGACGTCACGTGAGGTGGACACGTCAGCAATGGTCCCAGGTCCTGTTCAGTGATGAATCACGCTTCACCCTGAACCACAACGACGGCCGACTGAGGGTCTGGAGGCGCCCAGGGGAACGCTTTATTGACGCCACTGTCCAAGAAAAGGTGGCCTTTGGTGGAGGTTCTGTAATGGTCTGGGGGGCCTTCAGCCTTCACCACAGAACACCCTTGTATCATGTACAGGGTAACCTGACTGGCCTCCGATACCGGGATGAGATCCTTCGACCGCTGGCTGTGCCTACACTGCAGCAGATGGGACCGCCGGCTGTCTACCAGGATGACAACGCTCGCCCCCACAGGGCAAGGGTGGTCAACGACTTCCTGCAGCAGTCTGGAGTCAACAGAATGGAGTGGCCAGCATGCAGTCCCGATCTCAACCCGATTGAGAACCTCTGGGATGAGCTGGATCGCAAAGTGAGGAGCAACCACCCCCCTCCCAGGGATGCCCAGCACCTCTACCAGATGCTGCAGGCTGAGTGGCAGGCGCTTCCACAGAGGATCTTCACCACCCTGGTCAACTCCATGAGGACTCGCTGCGTCGAGTGCCAGAACAGCCATGGCGGATACACGCATTACTGAACTTTTGGGAGCATCAGAATGCCCTGTCTTGTGATTTCAATGACTTTGGGAAATCAAATTTCGATACGTACCCACTTTGATCAAATGTACAGACCAAACGATTGCTCGAAATTGAAGGCAATTGTGTATCGTTATCACTAAAGCATTGAATTAAATGTTGGCCAAAATTCAACCCATTGGCTTTCTTATTTGGAAAGTTATGAATTAGTTTGCAAGTGATCCTTAACTTTTTGTGGATAGCTTAGTAAAGATTATGGTCGGTGTACATACTAAAAAAAAACCACAACAACCCAGAAATAGACAGACAGACACACAGACAATTAATTTTAAAAAAAACCCGAGAGATAGATAGATAGAGAGAGAGAGAGAGAGAGAGAGAGAGAGAGAGAGAGAGAGAGAGAGAGATGCCGACATTTTTATTTTTAAAGGCCATAGCCCTAATAGAAGGGGGTACATATATATAACAAACAACATATCCTATTACAAAATTAGGTCAAGTTAAGAGAGAGAGAGAGAGAGAGAGAGAGAGAGAGAGAGAGAGAGAGAGGGAGGGAGGGAGGGAGGGAGGGAGGGAGGGAGGGAGGGAGAGAGAGAGAGAGAGAGAGAGAGAGAGAGAGAGAGACGGCCCTGAAAAGAGAATATTTTTGTTATCATACATTAAAATTCATTTTGAATAAATATCAGTTCCATACATCATACCATTGGATAAACATGATACTCTCTGGTCTCATGGTCTCTTAGAGTTTGTATACAATTCCTGCTCAGTGGAAGGCCTCTACAATATGCCCATCCCCAAAAAACGCAGTCCATCGTGCCTCAATGACTATCGTCCTGTCGCACTCACGTCAATTGTTATGAAAAAATCATCTTACATCTTCTCAAGACCACAACAGAGCATCTTGACCCGTTTCAGTTTGCATACAAGCAGAACAGATCCACAGATGATGCAACACTC
>CM065682.1:38832099-38889047 GCA_017654935.2 Phymorhynchus buccinoides | reverse complement strand
TAAAATTGACGCAAATTGTTGATAGATAGATACAGGGAACATAGAGAAGGAGCTAAATTGATACAAAATTGTTGATAGATAGAACAGGGATACATAGAGACGGAGATAAATTGACACAAAACTGTTGTTAGATAGAACAGGGACACATAGAGACGGAGATAAATTGACACAAAATTGTTGATAGATAGAACAGGGACACATAGAGACAGGGACAAATTGACCACAAAATTGTTGATATATAGATACAGGGACACATAGAGACAGGGGCACTTTGCTTCGTGAGAAAGAATAAAGAGGTTATCTCTTACTGGAGAAAAAAGAATTGTTGACAAATTGCTCTTTCTTTAGGTGATGTCTGTCGATTACATTGCATGTTTCAGGTGTTTTATCAAGATAGGCGATGGCTACAAGGGCTTCGTCTACAGCCGCAGCCTGGCACACAATTGTACTAAAGATGTGTTGATCATTCAGCGCAAAGACAACCAGTCTCTGAACTGGATCAAAGTGCGGCCTTTGCCAGCTCGTATCAACAATAGGTTTACTGAATTTAAGGTAAGTAGCATATTTGAAGGTGTATGGAAATTTTTATGTATGTTTTTATAACATTAATTTGTGTTACATATTTTCTGCTGTCTGACCACGTAGATAGCAGAGAAGGCGAATGATTTTCCAGAAATGTTTTTATAGTGGATCGGATTGGAGAATGCTCTTAACCAAAGTACATCCTCACTCTTAGATTTTGTGCTAGACAGTCGATATGAGTCCTAAGAATCCTGAATGCTCTAAATGTGCATTGGCCTTGGACCACAGTAACCACAGTACGTAAGCAAAGAAAAAGGTAGCAGGAAGGAAAGAAAATTAATGGTTTTATACAAATCTGAAAGTAAAAAAGTAGGCAAATCTGAAAGTAAGAAAATAAAAATGATATTTAGTTTTCAAATGCAGTTAAACCCTTTCGCCGCCAATGTTGCATTAATTCTTTTTGCACCACAATGATTTTTAACACCAAAGTCACTAAAACTCTTCAAATCAGGGTCTGTTATTCAAAGACCCTATTTTCTTAATATTGGGAGGTAAGGATAAGCCTAATGTTATACATGTCACAGAAGAATTCCCAATATTGCAGATAAAACAAAAGTCTCTACCCTAGCTAAGTTTAATGTATTGGGGGGGTGGGGGGGGGGGGGGTGCCTGAAAAAATGGCTAGGCGGTTGTTGGATGTGTTGTGTGGTGAAAGGGCTAAATACTCAAAGCATGTCCATATTTATAGCAATACGCATCATCTGTTAGTGGGAGAGAAGCGTGGATAATAGCGTGGATGTACCATGATGCGTGCAGATGTGTCATCAGTTTGTCGCTTCCCAGCCCTGCCAGTTAGGAGAGACTCGGTGCACCTTTCCTCACAACAGCATTGAACTGAACCTTTGGAGCATGGAACGAGATGGGACGTTTTCGCACACCAAATTCTTGAATGAACTTCGTACCAATGGCATTGGTAAGTTTATCTTGGCTTCAAATGTGAGGAGTCTCAGAAATATTATAAGCTAATTAGAAGACATTGTGAATGTGTGTGTAGGGTAGTGGTGGTGGTGGGGGGGGGGGTTATCAGACCTGTTTACTCTACTCTTTTTTTTTTTTTTTTTTTTTTGAGTAGTATTCTACTCAATTTGGACCTCTACTACTCTTCAAATTGAAAATAATGCTCTAATTACTAATTTTCAGTGAACATGGATTTGATGGTTTTAATGAAGAGGACTACACATTTCACACCAAAACTACTCATTTCAGCTATCCAGACTACTCAAGACTTGTGTAGGGGGTAAACAGGTCTGGGTTATCAATCAGCAGAAATGTGCTGCCATGCATGAATACTGATTAGCATTGCAAATTGCATACATTGATAAAAGTTAATAACAATGTTAACCTCTTCACTGCCCCGTCACGGATATTTCCGTCAACTTCCGGTAACCTATAAACTGCCCCGTCACGGAAATATCCGTCATAGGGTTATTCTAAGAGTTTCCTTTTTTCTATCCATATGCTTTTCACAGTATGTTTGAATGCATGTGAGAGTGTTCTCAAAGGATAGTATATTCAATTTCCCGTTCAGAAAAGCATAGGTTATATGCACTTTTATTCAGAAATTTTTGCGATAGACTTAACAAACCTAAAACGGCTTGGCAAATAGTTGCGCTGGAACCGGAAATGGGCTCAGCAGTGAAGGAGTTAATAATTATTCAAAACTGTTCAGTGTGACTAGAAACTGCCTCCCATTACAGTGTTTTATGTCGACGAAATGGTAAGTAAAATATTCACTTTTTTTTTTCTTCTTTTTTTAAAATGTAATCACCTTATCCTAGCTATGTCAGTGATACTTGTATATTGTAATGATAATATGTTGTATAATAAATGATTTTCAAGCAGGTTTGTAAAATCATAGTACAACTTTGTCTTTTGTGGAAGACTGTGACTCTGAAACTAGGGGGCATTTGCACTGGCTCTAGTGCTGCAGCCAAAGGGATTGGTTGGCCTTTGGGGACCTTCCCCAACGCCATCTAGCTGCCCTCAAATCCCTTTGGCCGAGAGAGTGGGATGTACCCTGGGCAAGACATCTCCACTATAAACAAATTTTAGCCCAGCCTGCCAGAATAGCATCTGCCCCCCCTGCTATCTGGTAGTCATTGTCGGAAATGACAGACAGGCACACATGCGTCAGACCTGGATATAGGGAATGCATATTTTTGTCCATGATAATTGCACACTTGCTTTATCACAATGAATGGTAGGTACATTTTAAGCTGTAGATTGTCTATTGCTATCTTCACTCATCAGGCATCAGAATTGTCAGAGGATTTGCAAATGTCAGAGAATTAAGAATTTCTGACAGATGATTGTTTTCTACTGTCAGAGGTTTTGCCTTTAAATTGAGTGTTACACTTTTCTGCTTAAAAGCATTATAAAGTGATTTATCACTGTCATTAAGCTTTCTTTGGTAATGTTGGGAACTGATTTCAATGTTATCCCTCTACAGTCTGGGGCCTTGGTGGCCCTGATACCATGGCTTTCAGAGGATTGGACTTCAGACTATTCTGATGCCTGCTCATCAGTACTCATGAAAGTTGTGTTTTTCACAGACAATTCAGACCAACTGGCGGCACACAGATTAGTGCAGAAAGAAGGCCCCAGGACGATCCCCGGCCTGAATTTTAAGACAGGATCCCGGCAGCAGCGTCGGTCCTCCCCTGCACCCTCAAAACGGAGAGGCACTAGCCCAGCAGCAGGACCCCCTCCACGGCAATCCACCCCGCCCCAAGGAATCTTCATGCCACCACCACCACCAGCACCCTCAGCTGCATATCCCCCTCCTCAGAACAGTACCTACCCAAGGATGCCTTTGCTACGCCAGCCTCTTGTCACTCCGGCAGCATCTCCGTATGTACTGTTCAAAGCTCCTGCATCGTTTGCTGCTGCTTCTTCTGCATACCCTGCTTCAAGACCCAATGTTGCTGTAAGTGTATCTACAGAATATTGAAAAGTATAGTTCTTGTCTTCTTTCCTATCCCATCTTTTGAGCAGTTCAGTGGCGTTGCTCTCATACTGCTCATGCGAGTCCCTAACTCGCAGCCACACCCTGGTTTGTCTGGTCACAATATCTGAAACCAGCAGTCCAAGTGGAGCAAATCTTTGTCAGGTTGTCAGGAGGCAACCACCGGAGGAGACACTGAATTGTTGAGTCACGAGTTTAGTATTTTTCATATTAATTTTCATTGTTTTTTATTATAATTTTGGGGTGAGTTTGGGAAATGTTTAATTAATCTTTTGGACCTACAAACCTCATTGTTAGTTCCATCACTCCTAACACATTGTGATTTATCTGCTCACTGCCACAGTGCCAACTGTGTGTTGTAAAGTATCCATATTAAATTGACAATCGAGGCAACATGCATACGAGAGGAAGCGCTGCACTGCTTTTGGGTCACTTTAATGGATTAGTGAGGCCTGTTTAGATTACTTGAGGCATTATTCATTTAAGTGAGGGTGGTTATTGTTTACTAATGGAGCCATCGTGAATGAGGTCCTCCCCCCACAAATACTTCCCATGGTAGATTATGGTAAATGTCACAAGAAAAATAATCCCAGTGAAGTTTGGAACTTACGATCTTCATGTGTATAATTTGTTGTGAAATTGAAACTACAAGTCTATCCCTCTTTCCATAACATTCTTCACTCTATGTACAGAAATAAAAACAATCTTCCATCTCTCTCTCTTTCATTTATTCCACACTTAACCCTGTTGCTTAATCCTGTGAATGTGCTTGCCAGTTTGTAAGCACAACCAGTCACAAATACTTTACATACACACACACACACACACACACACACACACACACACACACACAAAGCAAACCATTATTGCTCATTCAATGTTCCATCTGAAAATAAAAACTTTGACACACACACACACACACACACACACACACACACACACACACTCTCTCTCTCTCTCTCTATCTGAAAACATGCTTAGCCCTTCCATTCTCACAGTTTTACTGTTTTTAATACTTTAACAGCCACCGTTAATATTGCAGGCCAATTTTCCTCGCATGCCCCTGCCACCCCAGGCACAACAACCCAGACCATTTGCCACCACCACCACCACCACTGCTTCCCGTAACCAGACCCCCTCCAACCTTCCTTCCCTTGCCAGCCTTCACAACTCCCTCAAAGATTACCACTATAAAATTCTCTGCCCAGATTGCTTCCGCTTCGAAAACTTTCCTGGAAAGTACACCTACCATGAAAACGTCAGCCACACGTGCGAGGAGAATGTACTCGCTGTCAGGCTGAAAAACATGCCCCAGTCTGGTGGCTGGATGCGTGTGCGGGAGCGCACCAACCATCGCGATATCTTCGGGAAGTATATCATGTGTGCAAGCATCAGCAGCGGCAATCCTAAGAAGTGTCGGTATGGGGAGCTTGATTGCAGTTTCGCTCACAACCAAGCCGAGCAGTGCATCTGGGCCTTGGAAAAGAGTGGGAAGTTCTCCATCACCGATTTCATCCTGCAGAGCCGCAAGACGGAGTCGTCGCGTGGCTTCTCCGTGGAGGAGCTGTTGAAGAAGCACGGGGGCTACTTTACCAACATTTGCCGCATGTGCTTCTTTGGACGTCCTCCCCATGTCAGCGAACAGGGGCCTAATAATTGTTGCAATGGTAAGAAAGTGTGGCAGGTGCTATAGACTTGGCAAGAGGGGAAGATAGAACGGCATTGGATTATTGTTGCTTTGTTCGGAAAGCGCTTTCTAAATTTGATTTGCTATTAGAATTTAGAGTGTATATAGTTGGGAGCCATGAATATTAGGAAATTTAAAAAAATCATTATAAGATTTAAATGTTAAAAGGTATTGCTGCTTTTGTGAATATTGTTTGAAAATAGGAAACGTGTATTTTTTATAAGATTTTAACCTTTGACTTTATTTTTCGATGTGTGAAAGCGAGTCATACTTTATCATGAGATTCATCTTTATTTTGACCCAGCATTTGTATATATATATATATATTTTTAATTATTTTGTTGGAATTGAAGACTTTTTCATGGAAATGAAAGAAGATTTTGTGTTTACATTCCCTCGTACAGGCCCCACCAAACATCCTTGGGACAAATCCTTGGTTCTAGCCCATGTTGACACAAGTTCTGGGAAGCCAACAGTGATTGACAGGCGCAAGTTTACGCACAAAGGAGCTTTCTTCCGCATTTGCAGGTTCCTCCACTTGTGCTATGACCAGGTATATTTGTGTACCTTGTTTTGACATGGGTATGCTTGTAACTTGGTCAGAAATTTGTTAATGCAGTGAGCTGATGATTGATAATAATACTCTAAAATGATATGTATTACAACTATCGTACATTATTATTTATACCTATGTGATATCTGAAAATGCAATGATGTAAATCTGTAGCTAATAGAAACCACATAATTCATTCAAGCACAGAGCCTTTGTATAGAATTTAATTAATTGGACTGAGAATGATTGGATTTTGCAGCAGTACTTAACTCCAGCAAGACTTTGATCTGACATAGTGTGACTTGAATCCAAGGTCTCAAAGAGCAATTAACACTTTAGCTCTGCAACAGAAAAAGTTATTTTAATTTTTCATAATAGGGCCATAAATCAAAGTGGGTGTACAAGATGAAGGGTAATAGCTTTGTCTGTCAGTTATCGCCCCTGGGGAGTGTTCCTCACTATCTGGAATTGTCCAGACTGGAATCTTAAAAAACAACATTTGTCTCTGGGTATTCGAATGGGCATGATAAAAACAAATTAAAGATTATTATTATTTTGTGCAGTTTGGTACTTTGGACATGCACCTTTGGGTATTCCAAAGGGTATGACAAAAGGAAATTGAAGATTATTATGATTTGTGCAGTGCTTCAAGAAAAGGCGACTGTTTGTTTGATATTTTTGACGTGCACTAGTGAACTATTATGCACCATTTTTTTTTTTCATTATAAAATGTGAAGATAGGCTGATGATGTCGTTTTCGTTTGTGTATGTTGCCTTTGTAACACAACACGGGCTTCCAGGGTTGGTGTAGGGTTGCTCTTGTGTTGGTAGGGCAGGTGGGGCCAGTGCGTCTCTGGGTCCCATCAGCACCCTGGGGGTGTTTCTTTTTTATTCAGCTGCAAGACAAGTGTTTGTCAGCCCACAGCCATCTGGAGCGTGATGTGTGGATGCTGGAGCGGGACACCAACGTACCCCGGGCAGAGATGATCCGCCTGAGCCAAGAGTGGAGGCAGCACGCCACACCCCAGCAACAACAACCACCACCACAACCTCCCTCTCAGCAGCAGCAGCAGCAGGTAACATACCATAGTTTGTGAACTATAAAGCGCATCTTATTTTTCTCTTTCATGGAAGTTTAAAATTTTGATGAATAAACAAAGCCATTCCTAAAAATGAAAATATAAAATTACTTTTTGATTAGTTTTATTTTAAGGAGATGCAAACCACTTTAATAAAAACAAATACATTTTTTTAAAAGTCAAATTCAAAAAGGGCCGCGAGGCCTATAAATGGCCCTAATCTACCTACCTACCTACCTACCTTCATCTTCATCAATCGCTCAGACAGAGGTCTCCTGTCTTATAAGCACAGGTGCTTCATGCTGCCATTATTGTGCGCCTAACTATATCTAACTAGGCCAGCATGTCTGTCTTTGGCTGGTTTGAATTCAGAGTTTCCCTCTCCTAGGAAGGTTGCCTGCCACAGCTGATGAAACCCTCCTGCCCATCTTGGGTTTGAAATCAGTTTTCCTTCTCCTTGGTGAATTGCCTGTAAAGGTTAACGAGCTCATTTACTCCTGTTTATCATAGGTGCACCCCCCAAGATTTGCACACAATTCTGATTATGTTTTAGCAGCTTTTTACCATATTATTTGTCATGTTATAAGGTGCCCCCCCCCCCCCCCCCCTCAAGATTTGCACACAATTCTGATTATGTTTTAGCAGCTTTTTACCATAATATTTGTCATATTATAAGGTGCACCCCCCAAGATTTGCACACAATTCTGATTATGTTTTAACAGCTTCTTACCATAATATTTGTCATATTATAAGGTGCACCCCCCAAGATTTGCACACAATTCTGATTATGTTTTAACAGCTTCTTACCATAATATTATTTGTCATATTATAAGACGCATGGGTCTTAGTCTGTGGAAAAAAAAGTATCACCTTGTAGTCGGTAATGAGGCTTTATACCGAAAATTGTCTGAGATGCGAACGCCACCTACTTGAGATTATCACCCTTGCCTGTCAGGGACTAGTAGTATATAGCCACAGAAAAGTATCTGCTCCTGACTCGTCACCAGGGGGCATCAGCAGTTCGGGCCTAAAATTATCGCCCTTTCGTGTCAGCAAGGAGTAGTATAAAGCCCCATTATGTTATGGACATCTGTGTATCTGTCATGTTTTGAGGTTGTGCGACATAGTTATATGAACGTTGTTAGGAAACATGGATGTGTGCTTTGTTTTACGCGGTGTGAACTTTACATGGTGACGGTCCTGAGATGGCGACAGCTTGTTGACAGGACTATAAAAGACTTAACTGACCGATATAATAGACATCTCATTTTGCATGGCTTCTTTCTCTGGTCTCAGACAAACCTCAAAGCACTTTACAATTTATTGCATGTGATGCGGCAGAGGGCCAGGGGAGCTTGGGGTGCCCCACCACCGCCCAAACCCACCCCTTCAACAAGCTCGTCAATGCCGAAAACTCCCGCTGGTGGGCATGCAGGGAGTGGGATTTCAGGCAGAGAGAAGGTGCCTCACACCGTGCACGAGTTCTGCGGCCTGTGCTGGGCTACCGGCACCAGGAGTCTGCAGGACGGCACCTCCAACAAGTGTGTCAAGGGACACTCCAACTTTGTCACCAAAAGGGTCAGTCAGCACAAGGGCTTTGGTGTGTGTGTGTGTGTGTGTATGTCAGGGGGGGGGAGTAGTCAAGTGTGTCAAGGGACACTCCAACTTTGTCACCAAAAGGGTCAGTCAGCACAAGGGCTTGGTGTGTGTGTGTGTGTGTATGTCAGGGGAGGGGGGGTGTAATCAAGTGTGTCAAGGGACACTCCAACTTTGTCACCAAAAGGGTCAGTCAGCACAAGGGCTTTGGTGTGTGTGTGTGTGTGTGTATGTCAGGGGGGGGGAGTAATCAAGTGTGTCAAGGGACACTCCAACTTTGTCACCAAAAGGGTCAGTCAGCACAAGGGCTTTGGTGTGTGTGTGTATGTCAGGGGGGGGGGGGGGGTAGTCAAGTGTGTTAAGGGACACTCCAACTTTGTCACCAAAAGGATCAGTCAGCACAAGGACTGTGTGTGTGTGTGTCAGGGGGGGGGGGGGGAGTAGTCAAGTGTGTCAAGGGACACTCCAACTTTGTCACCAAAAGGGTCAGTCAGCACAATGACTTTGGTGTGTGTATGTGCGTCAGGGGGGGGGAGTAGTCAAGTGTGTCAAGGGACACTCCAACTTTGTCACCAAAAGGATCAGTCAGCACAAGGGCTGTGTGTGTATGTCAGGGGGGGGGAGTAGTCAAGTGTGTCAAGGGACACTCCAACTTTGTCACCAAAAGGATCAGTCAGCACAAGGGCTTTGGTGTGTGTGTGTGTATGTATGTCGGGGGGGGGGGGGGGGGGGTAGTCAAGTGTGTCTTAGTGTGTGGAAGAACTGTTGTGATCTGTTTCCTCTATTATTTTGTTAAAGTAAACCTAACAATATGCTATTATTCCAGGTTTAAAAAAATAAAAAAACTATATGAAAGCTGCAAAACACCAGAAGCTGGGGAAGCCCTCCAGCATTCTGTCTGTATTTAAAAGAAGGAAATCTAAGTAAACTGACTTCTGAATTCTTGAACCAGTCTTTGCTCTACTTGTTGATACGCCTACACATTATTTTTTTCTTCTGCCACCACTTATTGTTGTTGTATTCGGTAATTAATCGTTATGCCAGAGTTCTTAATGTTTGAAAAGCCTAGCACTACAAGTCTATGTTTGATAGACTATCTGTTTGTAAAAAATACAGGGTGCGTTTATGAGGTAAACATGTCTGTATAGTGTATAGTTAGGGAATCGTATAAAGTGAAGGGTTTTGGTAGTGAAGGTTAGAGGGGTGGAGATGTATGTCTTTATGATGCATTGTGTGTTTTTAATCATGTTACTGAGACAATTTTTCATAGTTTCAGAGTTAAATTATTGTGTAATTTGTGTATGTGGAGAAAAGATGACTTCTACAATACTGACGATTTCCTTATGATAACATTTAGCTTGACTTGTGGCTTTTTATTTATTTTTTTATTTTACAGTGAACTGTTTTCATAACATTTAACTTGGTTTGTGGCATACACAGCCAATTTTACTTTTAGTCCATGATTGTGGTTGATAAAGGAAAGTTGTAATAGACTCCGAAATAGTTCAGCTACTACTTAGGCATTGGGGATTTTGTTCATCACGATTTCCTTATGATGAAAAGTACAAAATACAGCCTTTCACCACTTCCTAATATGGTTTTGCTTTTATTAAGTCAATGGTGGGGCTCTACCACCACTGAGTGGAAGGTTTTCAAAGCCTGAAAACCAATCATACAAAGTAGAATTTTATGGTTGTCAGGTCTGCGAAAAACGGTTCAAATTCCTATAAATGTCTAAGCACTATCGATACCACTGCACTGATAATAGAAGATCGTTTAATGGCCTTACAGGTGTTTGTCATCACGAGCATCATGAAGGAACTGCGCTCATTGCCCAACATGATTCCACGCAACCTGAACTTTGTGCTGTGCAACTACATCCAGAACAAGAGGAAGTGTCAGTTCACAGGGCCAGGCCCCTGCCAGTTTGCCCACAACAACGAGGAGAGGGTGCTGTGGATATGGATGGCTCGCCACCATGGTCTGTGGTCGTTGGGACTGTCTGGGTGTAGCTGTGTATGCTTGTGTGTGTGGTGCTGTGGATATGGATGGCTCGCCACCGTGGTCTGTGGTCGTTGGGACTGTCTGGGTGTAGCTGTGTATGCTTGTGTGTGTGGTGCTGTGGATATGGATGGCTCACCACCGTGGTCTGTGGTTGTTGGGACTGTGTTTGTAGCTGTGCATGCTTGTGTGTGTGGTGCTGTGGATATGGATGGCTCGCCACCGTGGTCTGTGGTTGTTGGGACTGTCTGGGTGTAGCTGTGTATGCTTGTGTGTGTGGTGCTGTGGATATGGATGGCTCGCCACCATGGTCTGTGGCTGTTGGGACTGTCTGGGTGTAGCTGTGTATGCTTGTGTGTGTGGTGCTGTGGATATGGATGGCTCGCCACCGTGGTCTGTGGTCGTTGGGACTGTCTGGGTGTAGCTGTGTGTGCTTGTGTGTGTGGTGCTGTGGATATGGATGGCTCGCCACCATGGTCTGTGGTCGTTGGGACTGTCTGGGTGTAGCTGTGTGTGCTTGTGTGTGTGTTTCTGTGTGTGGTGCTGTGGATATGGATGGCTCACCACCGTGGTCTGTGGTCGTTGGGTCTGTCTGGGTGTAGCTGTGTGTGCTTGTGTGTGCGTTTCTGTGTGTGGTGCTGTGGATATGGATGGCTCGCCACCGTGGTCTGTGGTTGTTGGGACTGTCTGGGTGTAGCTGTGTGTGGGACTGTCTGGGTGTAGCTGTGTGTGTTTGTGTGGAGAGGCTGCCCTGGATATGGATGGCTCGCAAACTTGGTTTGCGCAGTGTGTGTTTGTTAGTGTGTGTTTGTTAGTGTGTGTTTACATGGGTGCAACTTTTCCTGGTATGCAAGGATTTCCTGTTTTTGAATTTTACCAGAATAGGAAGTTCCTTTTTTTCAGTTTGTCGAACAAGCTCTTTGTGTGTCTACTGTATTTTTCAAACTTTTTAAAATAAGCTCTTTGTATAAATTGTGGAAAAAGCAAACTAAAATATGTTCATAAATCAATTTTTGCTTCAGCTGCAGGGGGACATTACCCATGGACCCCGGCCTTTCAGGGGTTTTTCATTTTGTGTAGTTGCACCCATGTGTGTGCGTGTGTGTGTGTGTGTGCTCTTTTTGTTGTTGAGGCTAATAATTCCTTCACTTTTGGGTCACTGTTTGGCAGAGTTTGACTGTAACTTGGGAACAAAAAATCGATGTAATTCTGTATTGGACAGTGCGCAAATTGGAGGACGTGGTGACAGCGTGCAAAGAGGACGTCAATAAAGCTAAAATCAGCCAAGGGGACTCTGTGGTGATGGCCACAGCGGCACCTACAGCCCGGCGAAACTCTGCTGCTGTACGGCTACCCTTTGGCATGCAAAACAGCTCCCACTACTGCCGCTACTGCTCCATTCAGTGCAACAGTGAGAGGCAGTGGGAGCAGCACTGCGCCTCAGACAAACACACCTTCAACGTCAACTCGGACAAGGACCACCAGTGGAATTTCCGACAGCCTCCCTGGGGGCTTGGCAACAACCTGGCCATTTGTAACAAGTGAGGAGTGCTTGCACCCAGTGGGGAGACCGGGGGATCTTTTGTATAAATAGTTCCCCCCACCTTCTGAAAGTTCTGTATATTACTTGTGGCAGTACCATAGCCGATGAGGTCTAACCGAGGCGTGGTTACTGCTACACATATCTGTATTGTTAAACAATCGGGACTTTACTGGTGTTGCACTGCCTCTGGGCATTGCCTCCAGTATTGTTCCCACCATCTTTGTATTTAAGAATGCCCCACATGGTCGAAAGACCGCAGAGGGCGTAAAATCCTATTTTCACTTCTTCTTTGTTCGCTGAGACAGTTTCCTGTCACATGAGCGTAGTTGCATCATGCTGCCGTTATGCGCCTTACTAAGAAATAGTTAGGCCCAGCATGTCCGACTTTGGCTGAAGAAATCTTGGTAAGAATTTCTAGAAAAAAAGGCAGGAGAATGGACCAGTGAGATAGAAAGATAGTAGATGACAGTAAGCTAAGGGAAAAGGCAGAGTCAAAGAGAGTGACAGATGAGAGGAAGCTACAAGCACAGAACTTCCAGAAGGTGGGGGAACTATTTGTATGAAAGCCCCCCCAGCCCCCCCCCCCCCCCCCCCCCGTTTTTCCCACAGGGGGACCCCACCTTCTGAAAGTTCTGTGCTTGAACAAACTTTCTCTAATCTGTCAATCTAATTTAATCATACTATACCAACACTCAAAACAACTGCATTAGCCTAAAACAACCTGGAACCTTACCCTAGCACATAGCTAAAACGAAAGTGGCCCCAAGGGACTGCACCCATACCGCAGGGAGTAGCGGGAGTGACTCCCCTTACTTCCGGGTATGACGCGCACCCTTGGGGCACCGGATATGTCATTCTTAAATTTTCCAGCCTTTCTACCACACCTGGGCCTACCCTGCTCCGCCTTTTCTGACTCTTGTCTATCTGGTGGGTTCGTTCCGTGCATAGCTTTGTTCTATTCAGTTTCTTGGGAAGGCTGTTAGTCATCCTATCGATATTATTTCATTGTCATTTCTTGGTGTTCGTTTTAGTTGAAAAATTATTTCGTTCACTCTGTTGTTCGTTTTCGGGGTGGCGTCAGCCATTATGGCTTCTTGCACCCCTCGGTTTCAAAACACTCGGGCAAAGCAGTTTCTGCTTCGGTTGTTTTTCTGTTTCCAAGTCAGTTGACTCTTCTTCTCTCACTAGGGACCCTTTGGGCAGGTTCTCTTAATCTTCTACAAGAAGTTTTCGTCTAAATCCTCTCACAAATCCTACGTCTAACGTCCAGTCACAGTCCGTTTCGGTTACACCGGCCTAACCGGTTTCGGAGCCCATTCCAGTTTCTCTCCCTTCGGAGGTTTCTGCTCCTCCTTTTCCGTTGGACTCGCAGGCTTTGTACTACGTCACTTGGACTCTTCGGGTTTCAGGGTTCTCCCTTTCGCATCGACAGAATCTTCCTCCTATTTCGGTTTATGATTAGGCCAGAGAGGGTGCCGCCAGTTGTCTCTTCTAACGTGAGACTGTCACTGGCGCAGCCCTCTCTCCTTCTTCTGTTCACAGGCTTGCCTCCAGGAGGCCCTTGTCCGCTAAGACCAGCGTCGACCTCAACAGGGATAGGCAATCCCTTTCCACCTCTGGTTTCCGTCCTGTGGGCTTGATGTTTACGGAACAGAGAGGCTCCCCTCCGGGGAGCTTGCCTAGTGACAGAGGTGACTCCTCTGTCACCAGACTGGCCAGTCTGTCAGGCAATCATCCGGTGGTACCTGGGAGGTACCTCCAGGATCGGGAACGGCCTGTTCCCTTTCCTGAGTCCGGGCTCAAATCCTCCACTCAGTTCGAGGGAGAGGTTACCAGGACAGTCAAATCGGTCGGTGCGGGGCACCTTCAATACCGATAAGAGTCCATACCCCCCTCCCGGGGGATGGCTCTCCAGTGATCCTGGCACTGGCGCGGTTGGGGCCTCTTGGCAGTCCCACCGCAACCGGAAATTCGCTTCTCACGGTTGTGAGACGGTTTCCTCCGGTTCTCCCGGTGCTTACCCGGTTTCATCCGGTTTCTCCCGGTTGTCTCCCGGTTGCTTGGCCAACGCGGACAAACGGTGGTACCTGGGAGGTACCTCCAGGATCGGGAACGGCCTGTTCCCTTTCCTGAGTCCGGGCTCAAATCCTCCACTCAGTTCGAGGGAGAGGTTACCAGGACAGTCAAATCGGTCGGTGCGGGGCACCTTCAATACCGATAAGAGTCCATACCCCCCTCCCGGGGGATGGCTCTCCAGTGATCCTGGCACTGGCGCGGTTGGGGCCTCTTGGCAGTCCCACCGCAACCGGAAATTCGCTTCTCACGGTTGTGAGACGGTTTCCTCCGGTTCTCCCGGTGCTTACCCGGTTTCACCCGGTATTCATCCGGTTTCTCCCGGTTGTCTCCCGGTTGCTTGGCCAACGCGGACATACCGGGGGATGGCACGGTTGGAGCCTCTTGGCTTTCCCACCGCAACCGGTTATTTGCCTTTCCCGGTTGCGAGACCGTTTCCTCCGGTTCTCCCGGTGTTTACCCGGTAATCATCCGGTTGTCTCCCGGTTGCTTGGCCAACGCGGACATACCGGGAAAGGGTTCGCCTAGAACCGGAAAATTCCGATGATGAATTTCCGGTTCGTTCCTCCGGTTTGGGTCAACCGGGAATGTCCCGCTCGCACGGAGGACGCCACGTTCTCCCGGTTCCGGCCGGTGTTCAGTGATCCTCTCACTCCCTACCGGCAGAGCCCTCTGCCAGGCATGGCCTCCGGTGGTGTTTGACTCTTGGGCCGCCCTTATCAGAAGCTTCAACGGCCAGACCCCTCCAGGGAATTCTCTGAGTTTCAGTCCGACTTTGAGTCAGACATGGAACTGGACCCTCAGTCGGAGGTCCCTCACTCTCTCACTGAGTCCTCGGTTCAGAATCTTCTCAAGATTTTGTCTCGATCGTGCCCTTACGTGGTACCTGTGCGTTCCTCCCATCAGGAGTCCGCCACTGATCACGCGGTTGGCTCTCTTCTGCAGGCCAAGAGCTCCTTGACTCTCCAAGCCCCCTCCTTCCCGGAGGATTTGGTGGTTAAAGCGGAGTTCACGTTGAGGACCGGCAAGGTCCTTTCGTTGAAACAGATTGCTGAGGCTAATCTGGGGCGTTCTCAGCCGGCCTCGTCTCAGTTCGGTTCCTTTTTGGTACCTGGATTCAGACCTTTCGTCCCCCTACCAACGGAATACCTGCCCTTCCCCTCCGTCTCCAAACCTTCTGAGGAGGTGGAGTCCTTGGGGTCCTGCTGCTGTTCCTCCCGTCACGTTCAAGTCTCTCGAGGAATCTCTGTCTGGTTCTCTCAGGGCTTGTGGCATGGCCACCTCTCTCGTGCAAACCTTGGCGGAGTCTCTAGGCAATTCAGCCTCTGATTCACCGGCGGTTTTTCAGTTCTTTGATCAGGTGGATGAAGCTTCCGTTGGAGTCTCTCTAGCCCTTTTGGGCAATGCGCTACAGAGCCTCTCTGATGTCACGGCTGGTTTGAAGGTTCAAACCTGTGCCTTGGCCCGGGATTCTTTCTGGCGCAGAACAGGTCTCTTTCGTCCAGGGAAAAGGAGCGTTTTGCGCTCTCTTCCCCTTCCGGAGTCGGGCTTGTTAGGGGAAGAATCGGTTCCCCCAGTTCTCGAGTCCTCTTCAAAGAGGAAGTCAGCTGATAGCCAGAAGGCTATCTATCGGGCCCTGTTGAACCAGCCCCGTCCCAACCATTTCGTCCGGGGTACTTCGCGTCCCGCTCTAGGAGTGTGGGATACTCCTCTAGGCCTCCTCCCCAGTTCAAGGCCTTGAGGCCCCCCTTCCCAGTCTTCTCGTGGCAACAGGAGGCCGAGCCACAACAAAGACATTCTGACTCTAATTGGCCGGCGATCTCTTAGGCCGTTTAAAGGGTTTTTTGTTCTTCTTCGGAGCTCCTTCCTCTGGCCTGGGTATACATAGGCCCTTGCAGAGAGAAGTCAGAGTGCGCACTCCTTCTTTCACGGTTTCAACCATGAGTTGTTCAACCTGTTGACTCGTTCGGCCGTTCCAGTCATCCTGTTTCGGACTGGTTCCGTCCCGATCTGGCTTTAACTGTCCGGCTAGCATGATCTTCCCTTCTCAGCCGTCAGATCACCGAACGGCACAGCTTTCAACCTAAAGTTGTTCGACGGGGTGATTTTTGCCTTCCTTCAGGCCCCCCCCCCCTTTTTTTGGTCTTCGGCGTCTCGTTCCGACCGTTTTTTATGGTTTAGGTCGAGGTGTGTCATCGTCACGTTTGCACACTGTTTCGCTTTTTGTCTACATGTTTTCCTTTTCGGTGGGGACTTTTCCGCGTCATCTGGTTCGATTTGACGTCATGCGATAGCAACTATGTTGCTGTTGCTGTCTGTTCCTACTTCATAGGCAGTTTTTTATTTTTATTTTACCTCCCTACCGATCGAATTGTCTCCGCTGGTTTTTCACCCAGTCAACGGGGGTCCCTTTCGTCGGTCTTAGCATGTAGAGTTGGTTACGAAGTGCAGTCGCACATTCGTACCGTGGTTTCTCAGTTTGCTAGGTCAGAGGCTGAATCTGCTGCTCTTGCGGATTTTCATCCTAGTACTAGCTGTCTCTATCCCGCCATCGGTCCTTTGCTTGCCCGACATTCTGAACTAGTCTTGTCCAGTTTGTTTTCTGACCCAGACTCGCCCCTTCGATCGATATTTTCCAGTTCGAAAGGGCGTAGCAGTGTGTAGTGGCCCGGTCCGGCCACTCATAGTCCGTAATGTATCAGGCCTTGGCTGCTCTAGGTGACTCGATGCGGAGTTTGTCTTCTTCAGTATGAGTTCCATGGCCTTAGGTGCTACCGTACCGCTAAGCTGTACGCCACCACTTCTCGCACTTCTTCCTGAAGTGCATGCCGTTGTATTCCTCCCCTCTGATGGCACTAATCCCCCGGGTGTTGAAGAAGTCCTTCGGGAGCACCCGGACTTGATTCTCGTCACACCAATGTGGCCCAGGAGCCATTGGTTCCCAGAGCTCCTCGACATGGCGCAAGACGGTCCTCTTCCGCTCAATCTCACTCCCGCCACTCTTCTTCAGTCAAGAAGCGGGGTCGGACACCCTTGCCCTTCAAGGCTAAACCTGGTCGCATTGCGGCTGTCCGACTAGGCCTTCGCTCTCAGGGGTTTTCCACGCGCACCGTGGATCTGTTGGCCGCCTCTCGGCGTAAGTCTACAAACGATCTGTATGATCTTCGCCGGGCCACCTGGTTTGCGTTTTGTCAGGAGAGAAAGTTTGACCCGCTTCGTCCCTCAACGGTTCAGTTCGTGGAGTTCCTCTCTCACTTGCTTAGAACTAGGAACTCTTCCTCTCAAACCTTGTCAGGTTATAGGGCGGTCTTGATTAGCACGATCTCGTTGTCTTTAGGTTCCAAGTTTACGGGGAATCTCTCGGCTTTGCCAGTTTCTCACTTCCTGGACGCTGTGCGCCTCCAAGCCCCGTCCAGAACGGTCCAGTGTCCTCAGTGGGACATCTTTTTGGTTCTGGTTTTTCTCTGGGTCAAATTTGAACCCCTGGAGTCGTTGTCTCTTAAGCTTCTGACTCTCAAGACAGTTTTTTCTCATTTCTTTCGCCACTCCCGTCGCCTCAGTGGTTTGCATGCTCTGAGAGGTCTCACCAAGGATGTCAGTTCGAGGAGGACTTCTCGTCTGTCTCCCTTTCTTTTCTCCCGGAGTTCCGTGCAAGAACCAGTCTGGTTATGTTTCCTCTCCCTTGGCCTCTTTTTCGAGTCTTCGCTCCGTTCTGGGTCCTGATGATCGTGATTTCTTCCTCTGCCCCGTTAGGGCTCTTTGTTCTTCTGGCTCGTACCAAGTCCTTCAGAAGGGCTAAACGTCGCCTGTTCGTCTCCTTTAATCCCAAGTACTGCAGCGATGTGGCTAAGGGTACTGTGTCCCGTTGGTTCCTCGACCTCATTAAGTTGGCCTATGCCCGCTCGCTGGTTAGGTTACCTGATAACCCCATTCGCGCCCACGAGTTGCGGGCCATCAGCTCTTCCCTGGCGGTAGTCAAGGGTGTCCCTCTTGTGAAGGTTATGGCCTCAGCGTTCTGGTAGTCGCAGAACACCTTTCTTCAGTTTTACCTGAGGGATATCTCTGCTCAGGGCGAAGACGACTCCTTTTCCATCTAGAAGGTGGTCGTTTCGCAGGTCCCGGTCTCCTTGTAGTGTGAGTTCCGGTGTTTTTTGTGCCTCTGTTTTTTCTCTGTGTTCTTTGGTATATCATTGACATGACTGTTTGGGGGTATTTATTTGCATATTTTCAGGGATGTTGTACATCTTTCGGGGGATTCTCTTAGGAGTGTTTCCCCTCTTTTACTGGTATGCTTTTGGGGTTGTTGGTGTGTCAGTTGGCACGCATCACCCTCCACCACGGTGGTAATCTGCAGTTGTTTTGAGTGTTGGTATAGTATGATTAAATTAGATTGGTGGATTTTGATTAATCCTACTATCTATTTAATTTAATACTTACCAACACTCAAAACAAAAAATGTTCCCTCCCAGCCTCCCTCCTGATGCGGGGCTGTAAAATTACACGAATGACATATCCGGTGCCCCAAGGGTGCGCGTCATACCCGGAAGTAAGGGGAGTCACTCCCGCTACTCCCTGCGGTATGGGTGCAGTCCCTTGGGGCCACTTTCGTTTTAGCTATGTGCTAGGGTAAGGTTCCAGGTTGTTTTAGGCTAATGCAGTTGTTTTGAGTGTTGGTAAGTATTAAATTAAATAGATAGTAGGATTAATCAAAATCCACCACTCTCTTTGACTCTGCCTTTTCCCTTTGCTTGCTGTCATCTACTATTTTTCTGCCTTTCCGGTCCATTCTCCTGCCTTTTTTTCAAGAAACACTTTCAAAAAGATTTCCTCCAGCCGAAGTCGGACTTGCTGGGCTTAATTATTTCTTACTTAGGCGCATAACGGCAGCATGACGCATCTGCACTCATAATTGACAAGAAACTGTCTGAGCGATCGAAGAAGAAGAAGAAGGAGTGCTTGCTAAATTTGTGGTAATGTTTTCCTGTCAAGTGGGTTTGTTTTTTGCTTGTGAAAAGAAAACAAAGTTTGCTGTTTATTGAGTTTGTTTTATCACTTATGAAAAGAAGACGCGTTAATGGATCAAATATGCTTTAATTTTGGTTGTAATTACACACTTGGTATCTATAAAAACTTGAATTTATAAATTATTGTAGTGCTTTGTTTTTTCTTTCATAAGAAATGTGAGGAAATAGTTGAAAGCTTTGATTGTTTCCTTAAAACTTTACAAATATTCTTGGAAGTTTAGAGTGTTTCTTATTTGAAAGGAAATGTATGTAAACAATAGTTTAAGATGAACAACCAAAACAATAGTTTAAAGCTTAGATTGTTTTCCTTCAGAAATCTAAAAGATAGTTGGAAATTTAGATTGTTTTCCTTCAGAAATCTAAAAGATAGTTGGAAATTTAGATTGTTTTCCCTTCAGAAATCTAAAAGATAGTTGGAAATTTAGATTGTTTTCCTTCAGAAATCTAAAAGATAGTTGGAAATTTAGATTGTTTTCCTTCAGAAATCTAAAAGATAGTTGGAAATTTAGATTGTTTTCCTTCAGAAATCTAAAAGATAGTTGGAAATTTAGATTGTTTTCAAAAAGAAATGTAAGCAATACTTTAAGGCCTGGTTCACATTAGACGCATAAGTTCTGTACGGAAATCACTAAAGAATGATAAAAGTTTACGCATATAGGGGAAATTCGGACACATGCGCAAATCTTTTCCCTTCTTTGTTTCACTTATATTTATGGATTGCGCACGGGTTTCCGCATGGAATATCCGCTTATGTGTGTACACGGCCTTAAGCTTAGACGTTTCCCTAAAGCATTCTGAAGGATACTTTAAACGAGCATGGTAGACCTCCGCGAATCGCGGAAAATCCGCGAAACAGTTTGAAACAAAATTATTAAAAAAGTGCATTGAAATGGCATGAAAATAGTGAACATTTGTCATTTCACTCTCATTTATTGAATTTTATTGAATTTTCTTCGGCCCCCTGGACCCCCGGCCATTTTCCTTGAAAACCACTTTGCCCCCACTACCATGCCTGTTTAAAGCTCACAGTGATTCGTTTCCCTTGAGAAATGGACTTTGCCTTGGGTTGGTTACAGGCACATGAACGATGGTGGCTGTCAGTACTCCCCTGCCCCAGACGATTTCAACTTCTGCCAGTACGCGCACAGTCAGGAGGAGCTGGACGAATGGCGCGAGCGCTTCGAGTGGCGTCAGATGAAGCGCGCCCTGGCCAAAGAGCAGAACATGTTCTCCTACATGGACAACCTGCTGGAGCTCTACGACGCTGCTGATTCGCAGGTCACTGAGGTAAATGCTGACACGTTAAGCATTGGGCGAAGATGTACCATCATTTTCGGACTATAAGGCGATATTTTTTTCTCCAATTTCGACCTATGCGCCTAATAAACGAGGGCGCCCTATTAGTGAACAAAATCGTGAGAAGAGAGGCAACGATTGCCGTACTCAGTACAGTCTACTTTGAGTCACAACATCGAAAGTGGTAACGAGTCGCCGATACGACAAATACTCACATTAAAATGCTTCAAAATCCCTATTATCATCCGAGATACTGTCCAACAGATGCCATAACCCTTCATTGGATGTAAAAAGCATCGTTGTATAGCTTAAATGCCATAATTCTACCAGTTTTCGCGAAGAAAAGTCCAAACACAACAACCGGAAGTCGCAAAAACGAAAGTTCAATTATTTAAGAAGGGAGCCAACTCTTGTTTATGATGGCAGTAATGGCGGTCGGTAAGCGTTTTCAGGACGTGTACGGGCTTCAAACTTTGACTTTCTTTTGTGAGGTGTGTATCACCTTATAAACGAGGGCGCCTTTTACTTTATTTTTTTCAGATTTTTCTTGAACATTGCCCTATTCGCCTTATGATCCCTTATTCGCCTTATTAGGCCAATGCCTAATGATCCGAAAAATACGGTAGCTTAGACAGCCCCCTCGTGTTTATGACCCTCAATCTTAAAGTCTGGTCATTTCAGTTTCATAACAACAACCCTAGGTGATCTGAACCCCTATTTCTTTCCTGAGAACTGCAGAATATGTTGCTTCTGCTGTTGCCAAACATTGATAGTGCCTATATGTCTCTGTCGCTGGCATTTAAGAAATTCAAATGATGGAAAACATGTTTTCTCTGCTTAATTATTTGATTGTAAAGAGCATAAAGATTTCTGTAATTTATGATTTACACATGTATGTCTGTTTCAGATGTCAGAGACGCTGCCAGGTGTAGATGTGAAATGTGATGAACCCATGGAAGAATTCCGCCAGGAGAAAAACGCTGTGATTGTCTGGACTTTCCTGATCAAGACTCAGGTATTTCATTATCTTTTCATTTGCCATTGTGTTTAAATAGATCATACCTGTAAAGAGCATAAAGGCTAAAAAAAAAGCATGGCAAGTTGGGATTTTCTCATGATTTGTTTGCTTTAAAAAAGAAGAAGAAAAATGCACTGTAAATTTAAATAGAAAGTTTGGATTTGAATATGACTTGAATGATTAACTTAATCGCATTACAGCTATGCTGCAAACCTATAAATTGCATGATTTTGGATGGGTTTTTTAAAACATCTCAACAAACCACTCCAACCATGTACAAAATAGGCATAAAGAAAATGAAAAAAAATGAAAGAGAATTACGAGCATTCTCATTGTCTTCACTTCAGGTATAAGGAAATGACAGCTCACTCAAAATGGTATGCAAGCCGGATCTGCTAAAACGTTTTCAGTCCACCATTACTTCCAGAACCAGCAAGTTTCTCCTTCTCACTTCCATTCTTTCAGTATTCTCGATCCTACTAAAAGGCTATTTTTATAAATCAGTGTTTCCCCAACAAACACTACAAATGCAAAGATGTAAAAATGTGGTCTAGTGGAGCGAAGTATGTTTAGAAATGACCAAATTATTGTGTGTGCACAGATTTACTTCCCTTGAAGTGATATTGTCAGGCTAACAGCTTTGTGTTTCCTTTGCATACAATTATGCCATTTGTCCCAACGATGACGTCACATATCACATTATTTATGCGATGCGATTTAGTTCGACAAGAAAGCATTAAAATATGCACTGTAAAAAGATATGGCAAGTTTCAATGTAAGAAAAAGAGGCCGTCCAAGAAACACCTGGCGAAGAAAACTCCAGGCAGACACCAAAAAGATGAGCTTTACCTGGAATCAGCATGGGGCAAAGGCACAGGACAGGGGGCTGTAGAGGTCTCTCATTGACGGCCTATGTTCCGGAGGGAGTGCGAGTCGAAACTAAGTTTGGGTATGAACATACATTTGTGGTTTCGTGTGTTGATTACTGTTCCTTAATCATCTTCCCTGTTAAGGTGGCACACTGCGCAGTTTAGGACATTTGTTGTTCATTTTTGTTTCTCAGGAACTAATTAAGATATCTTAATGAAATGTTGCACACTTATTCAGTACATAGTCCTGCCTATTGCCACTAAATTTGAAGTCTCTATGTGAAGGGGTTATGAAAATATGGTAACCAGCCACAAACATTTCACATGAAATCTTGGCCCCTTACCAGCGCTGGATTGAAGTGCTGCATGGTGATGCTGATCATTTCTCCACTTTGCCAAGACATCAAAGGGTGCAACTAACACAACATTAGGATGCTTGAGTCATTTACTCGTGTTCTTCATCTTGTCAAAACAATGGTGAAAAATTACAGAATCCCATCAGGGTAATAAATATGATGAAGAACACGAGTAAATAGAGACTTCAAATTTGGTGGAAATAGGCAGGACTATGTACTGAATAAGTGTGCAAAATTTCATTAAGATATCTTTATTAGTTCCTGAGAAACAAAAATGAACAACAAATGTCCTAAAACTGCGCAGTGTGCCACCTTAATATTCATATGACGGGTCCAGCGGAACTGTTTTGATTTTCTAAATTCGTTAGAAAACATGGCAAGTTTGGATGTTAACATACATTTGTGAGTTCACATGTTGATTGCAGACGTGGTTACTCTACACTCATTTCGAGTAGCATGCTACACAAATCGGATCTGTGCTACTCTTTCAAAATTGACAGTTATGCTTTTTAATTCTTTACTGCTTCGCAGTTTCAGTGAAGAGTGTTCGATGGTTTTAATGAAGAGGACTACACATTTCACTCTATAACTACCCTTTTAACATTTATGATGATGGGTCACTATTCACACGAAGAATTGATCCAGCGCCAATGTGCTGATTTTCTAAATTCTGTCTTCCACCAGCTGACCTTGCAAAAAGCGGCCCTGCTCCAGCACAGCGCCCGCCTGCACTTCTCCTTGCAGTCCCCCTCAGACGGCACCAGGCACCAGATCGTGCCCGGGGAGCAGCTGGAGGACGTGGACGACCAGGGCGACCCCTGCTACAGGGTCAGCGTGCACTTCACGGGGGGCATGTTCGGCTCCTTCACCCAGTGGCTGGCCTTGGACTTTGGCACCAAGCCTGTGCTGCTGAGGAAACTCAACGTGGAGCTTGGGCACAAGGCAGTGCAAGAACAGGTGGGGTGTGGTGTGTGGTGGGGTGTCGTGTGTGTAACTTAGAATGCTGCTATGACTGTATGTGGTTCTTTTGATGTCCTTTGATGCTGCTGAGGAAACTCAACGTGGAGCTTGGGCACAAGGCAGTGCAGGAACAGGTGGGGTGTCGTGTGTGTGAACTTAGAATGCAGCTATGACAGTATGTGGTTCTTTTGATGCCCTTTGATGCTGCTGAGGAAACTCAACGTGGAGCTTGGGCACAAGGCAGTGCAGGAACAGGTTGGGTGTCGTGTGTGTGAACTTAGAATGCTGCTATGACAGTATGTGGTTCTTTTGATGCCCTTTGATGCTGCTGAGGAAACTTTGATGCTGCTGAGGAAACTCAACGTGGAGCTTGGGCACAAGGCAGTGCAGGAACAGGTTGGGTGTCGTGTGTGTGAACTTAGAATGCTGCTATGACAGTATGTGGTTCTTTTGATGCCCTTTGATCCTCAGCAAACTCAGCGTGGAGCTTGGGCACAAGGCAGTGCAGGAACAGGTGGGGTGTCATGTGTGTGAACTTAGACAGTATGTGGTTCTTTTGATGCTGTTGAGGTAACTCAGCATGGAGTTTGGGCATAAGGTTGTCCAGGAACGGGTGTGTGTGAACTTAGAATGTTGCTATGACAGTATGTGGTTCTTTTGATGCCCTTTGATGCTGTTGCGGTAACTCAGCGTGGAGTTTGGGCATAAGGCTGTCCAGGGACAGGTGCATGTAAACTTAGAATGTTGCTATGACAGTATGTGGTTCTGTTGATGCCCTTTGATGCTGTTGAGGTAACTCAGCATGGAGTTTGGGCATAAGGTTGTCCAGGAACGGGTGCGTGTGTCGGTGTGGGTGTTGTTTATGCCAGGTCTGTTTTACTGATAGAAACTAATGTTCAACATGAGGAAATAGCAGTGTTTGTGGTGTATGCTGTGTATAGGCGTTTGAGCATAGGCGTGTGTGTTAGAGTGTGAACCATGGGATCTCTTGTTTATTTCTTGTCAGGCCTAATCAACAATGGATCATGCACGTAAGACAGTTCAAGAACAGGTGTGTGTGGTGAATGTGTAAGTGGATTTATTGTTGCCTGTGCTGCTAAGGAAACTGAAAATGGAGCTGGAAAATGAGCCTTTGCAAAAACAGATGGGTTGTGATAGATGTGGTAAGTGTATAAGGATGAGCTTGTTGGGTGTTTTCATGTTTTGTCAAGCCTATGATGCTTAGAAAAGACCATGTGAAGCTTGGGTGTAAGGTTGTGCTAATGCTACTACTGCTGCTACTGATACTGCTGCTGTTGTTGCTGCTACTACTACTACTACAACAACTACTACTACTTCTACTGCCCCCCCCCCCCCCCTACTACTCCTGTTTGGTCACTGAAGGTCACAATGTTCTCCACAGGTCAGAGACCTGCGGCAGAAGCTTGCCTTCGATCGGTGGACCAAGGAGAACCGGGAGGTGGTGCCCTACCCGCGGCCCACCAGCACCAGTTACGACGTGACCACCAGTCTGCTGCAGCAGTACAAGGCCCCCGCGTCCGAGGCCGTGATCACCCAGGACAGCGTGAAGCCCCTCAACCGCCACAACTACGTGCACAAGATGCACAAGATGCTGCACCTGGAGGAGATGACGCGGCACAAGCTCATCAGCACGTACGTGCGCATGTCTGTTGCTTCTGTTAAAGGGTTGATAGCAAGAATTGCCTGCCAAAGTGGCATTGTTTGCCACCACTGTCACCAGCCTTCTTTATTCTATTTTTTTTAAGCTGATGGTTTTGACAGGCATCCTATTCTTGGATCTGCTTCATCTTTTCTTATGTTTTGTTTGTCTCTTTTTTTTCCCCCCAGCCATTTTCCCCATATTTAGCCTCACTCATATGCTTAGGCCTAAAAGTCCACTGGACCAGGCATGGTAGACCTCCGCGAATCGCGGAAAACCCGCAAAAGTGAAAATTTGACACACACACAAAAACAAAAAAAAGCCGGGGTAAAAATTTGCTCGGGTGCCTAAAAATTATGTGCGTTAAAACCTATGCAATTGCTTTGCGGAACCGGATGTGAATGAATGAACAAGCAACTTCCCGCCGAAGTTAGCAGTCGTGCGCGGCCTAGCTCATACCACACGTTTCCAGATTTGTGATCCTAGTGCTTCTTTTTCTTCTTCTTCTTCATTTTGATGCCCAACTTCATAATTTTAGTTTGAGTCGACATCTTTCAAATGAAATGCTGAATCGGTTGGATATTCTTCCACGAAACTCACTTTGCCCCCACTACCATGCCTGTTGGACAGAAGTCTAATAAAAATCTTGTGGCTTCACATATGCACCAATTTCAAACTTTGGTAGATGGAAAGACTGATTCTTCAATGTTATAAAAGTATGCACATGTATGTAAGATTCATTCTTTAATATCATAAAAAAAGATCATTGTATTCATGATTATACTGCTATCTCATGTTGTGGAACATTTCACTATCTAATTTAATCATACTATACCAACACTCAAAACAACTGCATTAGCCTAAAACAACCTGGAACCTTACCCTAGCACATAGCTAAAACGAAAGTGGCCCCAAGGGACTGCACCCATACCGCAGGGAGTAGCGGGAGTGACTCCCCTTACTTCCGGGTATGACGCGCACCCTTGGGGCACCGGATATGTCATTCTTAAATTTTCCAGCCTTTCTACCACACCTGGGCCTACCCTGCTCCGCCTTTTCTGACTCTTGTCTATCTGGTGGGTTCGTTCCGTGCATAGCTTTGTTCTATTCAGTTTCTTGGGAAGGCTGTTAGTCATCCTATCGATATTATTTCATTGTCATTTCTTGGTGTTCGTTTTAGTTGAAAAATTATTTCGTTCACTCTGTTGTTCGTTTTCGGGGTGGCGTCAGCCATTATGGCTTCTTGCACCCCTCGGTTTCAAAACACTCGGGCAAAGCAGTTTCTGCTTCGGTTGTTTTTCTGTTTCCAAGTCAGTTGACTCTTCTTCTCTCACTAGGGACCCTTTGGGCAGGTTCTCTTAATCTTCTACAAGAAGTTTTCGTCTAAATCCTCTCACAAATCCTACGTCTAACGTCCAGTCACAGTCCGTTTCGGTTACACCGGCCTAACCGGTTTCGGAGCCCATTCCAGTTTCTCTCCCTTCGGAGGTTTCTGCTCCTCCTTTTCCGTTGGACTCGCAGGCTTTGTACTACGTCACTTGGACTCTTCGGGTTTCAGGGTTCTCCCTTTCGCATCGACAGAATCTTCCTCCTATTTCGGTTCTATGATTAGGCCAGAGAGGGTGCCGCCAGTTGTCTCTTCTAACGTGAGACTGTCACTGGCGCAGCCCTCTCTCCTTCTTCTGTTCACAGGCTTGCCTCCAGGAGGCCCTTGTCCGCTAAGACCAGCGTCGACCTCAACAGGGATAGGCAATCCCTTTCCACCTCTGGTTTCCGTCCTGTGGGCTTGATGTTTACGGAACAGAGAGGCTCCCCTCCGGGGAGCTTGCCTAGTGACAGAGGTGACTCCTCTGTCACCAGACTGGCCAGTCTGTCAGGCAATCATCCGGTGGTACCTGGGAGGTACCTCCAGGATCGGGAACGGCCTGTTCCCTTTCCTGAGTCCGGGCTCAAATCCTCCACTCAGTTCGAGGGAGAGGTTACCAGGACAGTCAAATCGGTCGGTGCGGGGCACCTTCAATACCGATAAGAGTCCATACCCCCCTCCCGGGGGATGGCTCTCCAGTGATCCTGGCACTGGCGCGGTTGGGGCCTCTTGGCAGTCCCACCGCAACCGGAAATTCGCTTCTCACGGTTGTGAGACGGTTTCCTCCGGTTCTCCCGGTGCTTACCCGGTTTCATCCGGTTGTCTCCCGGTTGCTTGGCCAACGCGGACAAACGGTGGTACCTGGGAGGTACCTCCAGGATCGGGAACGGCCTGTTCCCTTTCCTGAGTCCGGGCTCAAATCCTCCACTCAGTTCGAGGGAGAGGTTACCAGGACAGTCAAATCGGTCGGTGCGGGGCACCTTCAATACCGATAAGAGTCCATACCCCCCTCCCGGGGGATGGCTCTCCAGTGATCCTGGCACTGGCGCGGTTGGGGCCTCTTGGCAGTCCCACCGCAACCGGAAATTCGCTTCTCACGGTTGTGAGACGGTTTCCTCCGGTTCTCCCGGTGCTTACCCGGTTTCACCCGGTATTCATCCGGTTTCTCCCGGTTGTCTCCCGGTTGCTTGGCCAACGCGGACATACCGGGGGATGGCACGGTTGGAGCCTCTTGGCTTTCCCACCGCAACCGGTTATTTGCCTTTCCCGGTTGCGAGACCGTTTCCTCCGGTTCTCCCGGTGTTTACCCGGTAATCATCCGGTTGTCTCCCGGTTGCTTGGCCAACGCGGACATACCGGGAAAGGGTTCGCCTAGAACCGGAAAATTCCGATGATGAATTTCCGGTTCGTTCCTCCGGTTTGGGTCAACCGGGAATGTCCCGCTCGCACGGAGGACGCCACGTTCTCCCGGTTCCGGCCGGTGTTCAGTGATCCTCTCACTCCCTACCGGCAGAGCCCTCTGCCAGGCATGGCCTCCGGTGGTGTTTGACTCTTGGGCCGCCCTTATCAGAAGCTTCAACGGCCAGACCCCTCCAGGGAATTCTCTGAGTTTCAGTCCGACTTTGAGTCAGACATGGAACTGGACCCTCAGTCGGAGGTCCCTCACTCTCTCACTGAGTCCTCGGTTCAGAATCTTCTCAAGATTTTGTCTCGATCGTGCCCTTACGTGGTACCTGTGCGTTCCTCCCATCAGGAGTCCGCCACTGATCACGCGGTTGGCTCTCTTCTGCAGGCCAAGAGCTCCTTGACTCTCCAAGCCCCCTCCTTCCCGGAGGATTTGGTGGTTAAAGCGGAGTTCACGTTGAGGACCGGCAAGGTCCTTTCGTTGAAACAGATTGCTGAGGCTAATCTGGGGCGTTCTCAGCCGGCCTCGTCTCAGTTCGGTTCCTTTTTGGTACCTGGATTCAGACCTTTCGTCCCCCTACCGACGGAATACCTGCCCTTCCCCTCCGTCTCCAAACCTTCTGAGGAGGTGGAGTCCTTGGGGTCCTGCTGCTGTTCCTCCCGTCACGTTCAAGTCTCTCGAGGAATCTCTGTCTGGTTCTCTCAGGGCTTGTGGCATGGCCACCTCTCTCGTGCAAACCTTGGCGGAGTCTCTAGGCAATTCAGCCTCTGATTCACCGGCGGTTTTTCAGTTCTTTGATCAGGTGGATGAAGCTTCCGTTGGAGTCTCTCTAGCCCTTTTGGGCAATGTGCTACAGAGCCTCTCTGATGTCACGGCTGGTTTGAAGGTTCAAACCTGTGCCTTGGCCCGGGATTCTTTCTGGCGCAGAACAGGTCTCTTTCGTCCAGGGAAAAGGAGCGTTTTGCGCTCTCTTCCCCTTCCGGAGTCGGGCTTGTTAGGGGAAGAATCGGTTCCCCCAGTTCTCGAGTCCTCTTCAAAGAGGAAGTCAGCTGATAGCCAGAAGGCTATCTATCGGGCCCTGTTGAACCAGCCCCGTCCCAACCATTTCGTCCGGGGTACTTCGCGTCCCGCTCTAGGAGTGTGGGATACTCCTCTAGGCCTCCTCCCCAGTTCAAGGCCTTGAGGCCCCCCTTCCCAGTCTTCTCGTGGCAACAGGAGGCCGAGCCTTCCAAGAAACGGCGATCCTGTCCGTTGGAGATCCTCCAGAGGAAGTGGAGGACCTTCTCTTGAAGGGCGCGGGCGCGAGTGAACGATCCCAGTCCGGGTTTCTATTCCCGACTTTTTCAACCGGTCCTGTCAACCGGTTTTATCAAAATTCCCGACCGTTTTCGGCCCATTCTGACTCTAATTGGCCGGCGATCTCTTAGGCCGTTTAAAGGGTTTTTTGTTCTTCTTCGGAGCTCCTTCCTCTGGCCTGGGTATACATAGGCCCTTGCAGAGAGAAGTCAGAGTGCGCACTCCTTCTTTCACGGTTTCAACCATGAGTTGTTCAACCTGTTGACTCGTTCGGCCGTTCCAGTCATCCTGTTTCGGACTGGTTCCGTCCCGATCTGGCTTTAACTGTCCGGCTAGCATGATCTTCCCTTCTCAGCCGTCAGATCACCGAACGGCACAGCTTTCAACCTAAAGTTGTTCGACGGGGTGATTTTTGCCTTCCTTCAGGCCCCCCCCCTTTTTGGTCTTCGGCGTCTCGTTCCGACCGTTTTTTATGGTTTAGGTCGAGGTGTGTCATCGTCACGTTTGCACACTGTTTCGCTTTTTGTCTACATGTTTTCCTTTTCGGTGGGGACTTTTCCGCGTCATCTGGTTCGATTTGACGTCATGCGATAGCAACTATGTTGCTGTTGCTGTCTGTTCCTACTTCATAGGCAGTTTTTTATTTTTATTTTACCTCCCTACCGATCGAATTGTCTCCGCTGGTTTTTCACCCAGTCAACGGGGGTCCCTTTCGTCGGTCTTAGCATGTAGAGTTGGTTACGAAGTGCAGTCGCACATTCGTACCGTGGTTTCTCAGTTTGCTAGGTCAGAGGCTGAATCTGCTGCTCTTGCGGATTTTCATCCTAGTACTAGCTGTCTCTATCCCGCCATCGGTCCTTTGCTTGCCCGACATTCTGAACTAGTCTTGTCCAGTTTGTTTTCTGACCCAGACTCGCCCCTTCGATCGATATTTTCCAGTTCGAAAGGGCGTAGCAGTGTGTAGTGGCCCGGTCCGGCCACTCATAGTCCGTAATGTATCAGGCCTTGGCTGCTCTAGGTGACTCGATGCGGAGTTTGTCTTCTTCAGTATGAGTTCCATGGCCTTAGGTGCTACCGTACCGCTAAGCTGTACGCCACCACTTCTCGCACTTCTTCCTGAAGTGCATGCCGTTGTATTCCTCCCCTCTGATGGCACTAATCCCCCGGGTGTTGAAGAAGTCCTTCGGGAGCACCCGGACTTGATTCTCGTCACACCAATGTGGCCCAGGAGCCATTGGTTCCCAGAGCTCCTCGACATGGCGCAAGACGGTCCTCTTCCGCTCAATCTCACTCCCGCCACTCTTCTTCAGTCAAGAAGCGGGGTCGGACACCCTTGCCCTTCAAGGCTAAACCTGGTCGCATTGCGGCTGTCCGACTAGGCCTTCGCTCTCAGGGGTTTTCCACGCGCACCGTGGATCTGTTGGCCGCCTCTCGGCGTAAGTCTACAAACGATCTGTATGATCTTCGCCGGGCCACCTGGTTTGCGTTTTGTCAGGAGAGAAAGTTTGACCCGCTTCGTCCCTCAACGGTTCAGTTCGTGGAGTTCCTCTCTCACTTGCTTAGAACTAGGAACTCTTCCTCTCAAACCTTGTCAGGTTATAGGGCGGTCTTGATTAGCACGATCTCGTTGTCTTTAGGTTCCAAGTTTACGGGGAATCTCTCGGCTTTGCCAGTTTCTCACTTCCTGGACGCTGTGCGCCTCCAAGCCCCGTCCAGAACGGTCCAGTGTCCTCAGTGGGACATCTTTTTGGTTCTGGTTTTTCTCTGGGTCAAATTTGAACCCCTGGAGTCGTTGTCTCTTAAGCTTCTGACTCTCAAGACAGTTTTTTCTCATTTCTTTCGCCACTCCCGTCGCCTCAGTGGTTTGCATGCTCTGAGAGGTCTCACCAAGGATGTCAGTTCGAGGAGGACTTCTCGTCTGTCTCCCTTTCTTTTCTCCCGGAGTTCCGTGCAAGAACCAGTCTGGTTATGTTTCCTCTCCCTTGGCCTCTTTTTCGAGTCTTCGCTCCGTTCTGGGTCCTGATGATCGTGATTTCTTCCTCTGCCCCGTTAGGGCTCTTCGTTCTTATCTGGCTCGTACCAAGTCCTTCAGAAGGGCTAAACGTCGCCTGTTCGTCTCCTTTAATCCCAAGTACTGCAGCGATGTGGCTAAGGGTACTGTGTCCCGTTGGTTCCTCGACCTCATTAAGTTGGCCTATGCCCGCTCGCTGGTTAGGTTACCTGATAACCCCATTCGCGCCCACGAGTTGCGGGCCATCAGCTCTTCCCTGGCGGTAGTCAAGGGTGTCCCTCTTGTGAAGGTTATGGCCTCAGCGTTCTGGTAGTCGCAGAACACCTTTCTTCAGTTTTTACCTGAGGGATATCTCTGCTCAGGGCGAAGACGACTCCTTTTCCATCTAGAAGGTGGTCGTTTCGCAGGTCCCGGTCTCCTTGTAGTGTGAGTTCCGGTGTTTTTTGTGCCTCTGTTTTTTCTCTGTGTTCTTTGGTATATCATTGACATGACTGTTTGGGGGTATTTATTTGCATATTTTCAGGGATGTTGTACATCTTTCGGGGGATTCTCTTAGGAGTGTTTCCCTCTTTTACTGGTATGCTTTTGGGGTTGTTGGTGTGTCAGTTGGCACGCATCACCCTCCACCACGGTGGTAATCTGCAGTTGTTTTGAGTGTTGGTATAGTATGATTAAATTAGATTGGTGGATTTTGATTAATCCTACTATCTATTTAATTTAATACTTACCAACACTCAAAACAAAAAATGTTCCCTCCCAGCCTCCCTCCTGATGCGGGGCTGTAAAATTACACGAATGACATATCCGGTGCCCCAAGGGTGCGCGTCATACCCGGAAGTAAGGGGAGTCACTCCCGCTACTCCCTGCGGTATGGGTGCAGTCCCTTGGGGCCACTTTCGTTTTAGCTATGTGCTAGGGTAAGGTTCCAGGTTGTTTTAGGCTAATGCAGTTGTTTTGAGTGTTGGTAAGTATTAAATTAAATAGATAGTAGGATTAATCAAAATCCACCATTTTTTGGTATTGCAGGTATAATTTGATCAACACAGCGGAGGTGACCAACCAAGTTTCCACAGACCATCATGGCACCAGCTTCCCGAGCAGCAGTGGAGAGCTGTTCCTGAGGCTGCCTCTGACAGAGAACCTGACCGAGGACACAGGGGCTGGCAAACTGATAGTGACCAGTGTGGTCACTGTTCTCCTGATCCGTGCTGACATGGCCGACAAGCGCCGCGTGTACGAGGCTGATGTGCTCACTGAGTGTCGGGGGAAAGATACCATCATCCTTTGCCTGTCCCAAGTTTGCGTGCAAGAACTGAACCTGCAAGCTGGAATGAAAGTTGACGTAAGTCTTGCGTAGCTGTGCAGTTTTCATGTTCAGCTTTTGCCATTTTCCTGAACCATGTGCAACTTGGCCTTGCATCCATTTATTTGGTGTCAGAACAATTGACCTTTCATTTGTTATTCAGTGAAACAAAAATTGACTACTTCATTTTTCGGACTGTAAGGCGATCCTTTTTTCCCAAACTCGAACCCCTGTGCCTTATAATATGATGAATATTCCGAAAAATACGATAATAGAACATAATTGGTTCTTTTAAGTTAAGTTTAGATACACAGTTTCCTTGACATATGTTTTAATGTTATTTCTTGTGTTTGTATTTGTTAGGCTTTTTAAAGCTGTACAGAGATGATTATACAGAAGTGAATCTTGTTGACACACTTGCATGTGCTCTCACTCACACATCGTCATTGCTGTGTGCAGGTGGAGGTGCAGTTTCAGTTGAACCGCATGCATTTCATGAAGATGCACTATGCCCTGGATTGTCTGAGCAGCACAGACCTCGTGTTTCCCGACATCACAAAAATCAACCCTCTGTTAAACGAGCAGCACACGCTCAAAGTTTCGTGAGTATCGCTTCGAAGATTCTTCTTTGTAGGAAACAGGTGTACAGCTTACTGCTCTGTTAAATAGTCGTTCATACTTTCCCACCCTTCCCTTGCATTAGCTGTCACAGTAAGGAAGATTGATATGGTTTTGCTAAATGAATATTACTAGCGCAACACCGAGTACCGGTAACGCCTAGTACCTGCAACGCCTAGTACCGGTACCGGTAATGCTGAGTACCGATTTTGCCGGGTCCATGAAATATTATATCATTAGTTTTGTCTGTGTCCCTCCTTCCATCTTCTTCTCTCATTCAGTTACCTCCCCCCCCCCCCCCCCCCCCTGGTAACGCCTAGTACCGTTCACACCTAGTACCGGTACCGCCAAGAACCGGTAATGCTGAGTACCGGTTTGGCCGGGTCCACAAAATATTAAATTAGTACTTTTGTCTGTGTCCCTCCTTCCATCTTCTTTTCTTTTCTCATCCCATTAAGCCCCCCCACCCGAACCCCCCACCAACCCCAACCATCCCCCCCCCCCCCCCCCCCCCCCACCCATCCCCACCCCCGCTCCTGCTCCCCACCCCCACCCTATACACACAATAATAATAGGGTTTTACGCCCTCTTCGGCCTTTCGGCCTTGTGGGGCATTTGTAAATACAAAGATGGTGGGAACAATACTGGAGGCAGTGCCCGGAGGCAGTGCTTAACCAGTAAAGTCCCGATTTTTTAATAATACAGATACAGATACGTGTAGCAGTAACCACGCTTCTTTTCTTACCCAGTTGTACTCCCCACTGCCCCCCACCCCACCCCAACCATCCCCCACCCCTCTGTTTTTGGTCCCCGCAAAATGTAAATTGGGTCATAGCGCGCGCATTTATGAACAAATGCTGTTGACATTTTGCACCAAGATAGTCCCTATGTCGGGTCTGGTTGCGCTGCGGTGTGTGAAGAGGTGAAGCGGCGCATTACGCGCACGTTTATTCACCCATTAATAGCCATGCACGCTCCACGCGTGCACTCCCAAAGCTACAGAAGCAGAGGAAGGGAAACAATAAATTATATTGGTCTGAATCTCTTAAAAAATGAGTTTTCTACCTTATCCATCATGATTTTTACATCCGGTGTTTGATTCGAGCGCATGCTAACAAGTTTTGTTGTGTGAAGTGAAAAAAAATGGCTTCAGGAACCGCTCCCAGATCAAGGTGAGTGCAATATTTTCTCTAACGCATTTATCAGAAAACAAACTGCACAGAGTTTACAATTATACGTGTTTCACCGTTTTTGCGAATTCTAAAAATCCTAGGTAACTTTTCTTTGCGAAACTGCGCGCTGTCAGCGTGCATGGCTATGAATGGCCCCAGTGATTTTACTGTATGACTGTTGCGGTGGGGAAGGAAAACATGCGAGAAGTAAAGAAAAATACCAGCTGCTATGGGTTATACACATACTGGCTGGTTTGGGTTGCCTGTTAACTCAAACAATCATGTGTCACCAGCAATTCACAGCATGTTTTACTTCATCATTTAGCGACCCATATCTCTCTCTCTCTCTCTCTCTCTCTCTCTCTCTCTCTCTGATTTTATTGCATCACTATGAGAAAAACCCGTCCCCTCTCGTAGCCATGCACGCTTCAAGCGCGCGCATAAAAAAACACAGAACAAAATTGAATTTGTCTATTTCTCTAGAATATTAGTTTGTTAGGATGCTTTGGCAACATAAATTCACAAAAAGTTTGTAGGATTTAACACAAACAAATTCTTGGCTATTAATGGGTTAATCGATTCGCTTCCGGTTTGGCACACGGATAGTCACCGTCCCCGGTCATCTACCTTCCAAATTCGAAGGCAATCCGTCCAGAAATACCGGAGATATGGGCGCCGAGAGGCCGGTGGATTTCGCGCATTTGCTGAACCGCGCAAATGACACGGCCGCCTCGGTTGCCGTTGCCATCGCCCCGTTAGGGCTCATAGCAAATTTGAAGCGATTCGATCGAAAAACGGCGGAGTTATAAGGCCCGTTTTGTGTTTCAGACAGACAGACACTTGCCTTTTTATTATATGATGATTTGGAGTGTCTGCATTGGTTGCAAAATACTTATTGTGTGTAGACTTTTTTTTCGAAATAACATTATTTTTTTGATGCAAGTAACGTTTTCGGCTTTTGTGTTGATTTTCTTTCAAATATAAATGGCCAGGTTTAGCTTTGGTGTAGAAGAAAGTAGGCAGGAATTTGTAGATTTTTAACTTAACAGGAGAGAGGACGAATATTGTCATGTAGAAATTCACTTTAAAATTGTGATGCTAGATGAAGCGAAGTTCATTTTGATCAGCACTGTCCTCCTGCTGCACATGACAAACAATGGTTCACATACATGAGCAAAGCATTCTACATGGTCAGCAGTATATTTCAGTTGTACTGACTAAAACTGAAACAGTTCTGTTTGTTAACCACAGGTCACGAAACCTGAACGTTGACCAGATGGCGGCAGTGCGCTACATTGTCACTGACAGGACGGGCTACACTCCGCCCTTCATCATGTTTGGTCCTTTCGGCACGGGGAAAACAGAGACCCTGGCTCAGGCCACCATGGTGCTGCTCAGGGAGAAACCGGCTTCCAAAATCCTCATCTGTGCTCAGTACAACAGGTATAAAAAAGAATGAATGCTTTCGAGAATTTGAATGATATTGTGTTCAACTGCTTTTGCATCTCCCAATGAGGCTTTATACCGAAAATTATTTGCCCCTGTCTCGTGACCTGAAATGCGAACGCCACCTACTTAAGATTATCGCCCTTGCCTGTCGGGAACTAGTGGTATGTAGCCACAGAAGATGATCTGCTCCTGACTTGTCACCAGGGGGCATCGGCAGTTCGGCCCTAAAATTATCGCCCTTTCGTCTCGGCAAGGAGTAGTAAAACGCCTCATTGGGGTCATGGTAGGCTATGTTAGTGTCAACTTGATTTATCTTCATTTATTTACATGTAGACTTTAGTTTCTAAATGTGATGCTCGTTCTGTATGGTTGCACCTTGAGGAGACCCCCCCCCCCCCCTATGTGGTTGACTGAGCAATACACAAATTAGAATTTTAAAATGTTTATTTTAAATTCAATCATCTTTGATTTTGTTTTTATAAGAAATTACTGGTTCTGGTTACGTCGAAGGAGCCTAAAAAGGCTTACTCTTTACAAACTTTATGTTTCTTTCCTTTTTTTTCTTCTAGTGCTGCCAACTTGTACGTGGTAAAGTACCTGGACCCTTTCCTGACCAAGTCTGGCAGTAATCGATTGCTTCTGCGCTTGGTTGCTGAGGAGAAGAATGTCAGGAGCATCCCTGATGCTGCCCACAAATACTGCTGCTTGTCTGAAGACGGGAGATCCTTTCGAATACCCAGCACGGAAACTGTTCGCCAGCACAGGGTGGTGGTGATCACCATGGAGATGGCCCTGATCCTGACCGTGATGGACCTGTTGGGGTTCTTCACCCACATCTTTGTGGACGAGGCCGCCCAGGCTCTGGAGTGCGAGACCCTCATGCCCCTGACGCTGGCCACGGACAAGACCTGCGTGGTGCTGACTGGAGATCACCTGCAGATCAGCCCCAAGGTGGGTCCGCTGAGCTCACCTTTTTTTTTTTTGGTTTTTTTTTTTTGTTGCTGTCCCATCTTCATTGCTCCCACGCCACTCGTTCCGAATCCCAATTCGCAGCTACACTCTGGTTTGCTGAGCTCAAGTCTTTGTAGAGCTATCTCGTCTCTATACTTACACATCTTTATGTGCCTGTTGTAGGTTGGAGGATGATAAATAAACATTAGCTTGCTTTGTAGAGCTGTGCTGGACCCCGTTTTTTGTCTGATCTTAGCCGTTTCACTGCCATAGAAAAACTGAGCGATTATTTTTTTCCAATTATAAAATGTAAAAGAGAGTTGTTAGACTCGATTTGATAAGTTTGTTTGGAGATATGTCCCTCCTGGCTGTTCTAGAACAACCAATAGCATTCCAGAGCTGTGACTTCAAAAGTTATGACATCATCAATAGTAGAAATGGGGCTAGCAGGGAAGAGGTTAATCCGCTCCCTTATTTGTGTGTGTGTTGTTGTTGCTGCTGTTGTTTTTGTGTGTGTGTTTGGGGTTTTTGGGGGGAGGGGAGGGGAGGTTGTGTTTTCCTGTTCAAAGACAGGCAGGAGAGAATTCACAGTAAAAATTACATATACATTGTTGACAGCTAGAAAAATGCTAACTGTAATCATTTTTAAGACCTGATCTGCCTAGAGTCAGAGTATTTTGTGGTTGTTGCAATTTTGTGGTTAAAATAATTCAGGGATCTTTTCCAGCTCGGTGTAATCTGCACATAAAATGTCAGCATTTGCATGTACTGGTAATGAATCTGTAGAAACCCAGGCAAGGAAGGGTAAATGTGGAATGAAAATGAACAAGAAATGCTTGTGAGTCATTGTTTGCTACTGGTGACAGAAAGGGGCACTGGCACCCAAAAAATGAAAAACAAAGTTAAAAGTGTGTGTGTGTGTGTTTCATTTAAATGGGGCACCCTGACGGATTAGTTTTTGCAAGAAACACGTCGAGATCACCAGGAAAACACCCTTTACAGAGATCGGAACACTCACTTTGCTCTGGTTTCCCAGAAATCAAACCGTCAAAAAGGCGATTCCTCCTTGGCGGAGGTGCTGGAAGTCAAATTATTTCACCCAAAGAGAAGGCGTTTGCCGTCTCTTTTTGAATGGCCGCCTGTGTTTAGACCAAATCGTTTGCACAAACTTTTCGCAATACAAGCCTTTTTTTTTTCTTTTTTTAAAATTTTATATAGTTTATCTAAAGGAGTTTAGCTCACAACAAAGGAAATAGCTCCTTTTTTTTTTTACTGCACTACAAAAAAAAAACACGCTTCAACCACAATGAGTGACCTCCACCCACCCCATCCAAAATGGCTACTCTCTCCGGCATCTCCGCCAAGGAAAAATCGCCGTTTTGACGGTTTAATTTCTAAGAAACCAGAGCAAAGTGAGTGTTCCGATCCTTGAAAAGGCTGTCTTTCTGGTGATCTCAACGTGTTTCTTGCAAAAAAAAACCTCATCCGTCCGAGTCCACCTTTAACGTCTATCCACTGCTTGTGATATTAGACAGTGTGTGTGTGTGTGCGTGTGTGCGTGTGCGTGTGTGTACCTTTCTGAACATGATTTTGATACTTGCAAAGCAAGAGATATTCTTTTTTTTTAAATGTATGGCTTTAGCACTGCATTAGAGCTTGGTCACTCAAGTTACATGCCTGTATTACGCATGGTACGTCGTCTTCTTTCATATAGTATCCTCCTTCAACTTTGTGAAGATTCTAATCATTATGTCATAATTTTCCTTTGTTTTCATGCTTCTGAATAATATCATGTCATAAAACAGATCATGAACAGATTCTAAATGCCCCAAACTTAAAGTTCAGAGTATCATTGATTTACAGTTTGCAATACTTTTTTTTCAAGAAAAAAAATATACCATATCTCAAGTTACAATGCGAACAAAATTGAACAGCAGAAATTTAACAGTACAGTCGACCCCCTCTTTTAAGACTTTCAAAAAATCGCGAAAAATCGGTCGTAAAAGAGGGGGGTCTTAAATCGGGGGTGACCAAAACAATGCACTCAGTGACTCACTACACCGTATATGACGCACAGCACATGCATACACTAAAACAAAAACATGCTTTCTCCATCATTCTTGAATGAAACATCCGCGGTCTAGCTAATATACGAAAACGAGCGAAAACAGAAAGTGTGCTCGACGGCCCGTGTTGCACTCACACACAAACTACACATAACAGCAGTGCAGACCTAATTTTCGCCATTTTAGGCTCTGGCAGTTCATTTTCAGTCACAGTTCGCACACACGGAACTTTTACCGCGCATACAACTCGGCTGACAAAATGGCGCCGCACACACCGCAAATACGAAATCACGGCAAACGCTAATGCGCCAGCTGCTTTCAATTATCGGATTTTGTGAGTTGTTTGCATTCAGTGAGTGTTTCAGTGCACGCACTAACGCCGATTTATCAATTTGATAACGGAAAGGAGCTGCTTTTCAACTTATTTTTTACAAAGTGAGACCATTCACTGAGTTCCAACTTATGGAGTGTGACCGATCACCTAGTTTCAACTTGGGAGTTGACTTCGCATTTAGGCCTACGTGTGCACAGAGTTCGTAAAGATCGACACGATCGCGACGGTTTCAGTTCAAACTTTGATCATAAACTGCTCAGTGATGACACATGTGCATAAAAGTGGTGACATTTAGTGGTCAGATCGTGATATCGCTGATTAAATTCTTCAATTTCGGCATGAGAACGGTTCGTTTTTACCGAGATTGACCTAACAACAGTAGTACCCCAGCTGTGCGTCGGCTCGAATTGAGTGCGAGAAGGTCAGAATGTGTTGCATCGGTCGTAAAATCAACAAGATTTACGGTCGTAGAACGCGTTAGAGGGGGAGTCGTAAATGAGGAGGCAAGTTTAGAAGAAAAACGATCCGTCATTCATATTTCGGTCTTAAAAGAGGGGAGGTCGTAAATCAGAGGGCCGTTCGTGAGGGGGTCGACTGTACTTGGAATGTAATCATCAAAAAATGTTTTCAACATCTCCATTACAGAAATAATTCACCTGGATTTTTTCTTTGGATTTTTTTTTTTTTCTAGATTTAAATATTTAGGTAAAGGTAGCCCTAAACCTAACCCTACCCACCACTATGTACTGCAGTACACCGCGATTTGTCACAGTTGTGGTTCGTTGCGTTTTTCCGTCTTATAGGGTGGGGGGTAGGGTTAGGGTTAGGGCTAGGGTTAGGGATAGGGTTAGTATTCCAAAAAGGTTATTAGCTAAAAATGTTCCTAAAATACAGTTTTATGTATGGTAAGAAAGGCAATAACGGAAAAATACAATTAACCGAGATATGTAGGGGGGGTGGCACATCTTGACCTTTACCAATATTTATTTACTTTGGAAACTGTCATCAAGGTGTTACACCGCATACAGTGCAGGTAACATTTTTGGCAGTTGATAGCTGAAACGTTTGACAACTCAAACTTACTTTCTTTATTGCATTTATTTTCAGAAGTATTTGTTATCTCATTTAGAAATAATAAAACAAACATTACCGGTACTTCAAATTTAGAAACACCGGCTTTTGAATTAATAAATATCAAAGCCAATCCTCTTTTATTGACGTCATTTTATAGCTATTTTTAGCAGTTTTCTGGATTTTTCAGCATGCTAATCTGTTATCATACTAGTCATAATTGTCTTACTTCCATGTTCATTTATCTTTCACTTCAGAAATGGTTGTTTATCTTCCATTTTCAGAAATGTACACTTCTGTTTTCAGTCCAGTTATTAATTATAAGTGTTTGAAGATGGTCACCTTCAATTGTCATCAACATTGTAGAATGAATCATTGAGTGTATTGCTTTGTTACGGTTATTGTTCTTTGTTGTTGTTGAGCATTTTTCAAAGAATATTGGTTGCTTTGAAGCGCAGTGAGATACTCTGTGTGTTTCACAGGTATATTCTGCGGAGGCGCGGCGTCAGGACTTTGGCATGTCGATGTTGGAGCGTTTGCACCATCACTACTTCCAGTTCTACCACCGGCTGCAGAGAGTGCCCCAATCCACTGCACTCACCATCTTCCTCAGCATCAACTACCGCACCAAGGTCACTACACATATGTCTGTATAATAACAATGGTTAGAACTAGAGGGCTTATGTTTGCTTTTCGGAGCAAACGTGGGAGGATTCACCCCTCCATCCTCCCTCACCCTACATTCCTGTGTTGTGGCACTTATGGATGGTAGGTAAAATAAATAAGGGGTAGGAACTTCTCGTAAATTAACTCCCTTGTTTTACCAAAGTTATTTATGGCACCGATTCGCCTAACATGGGTCTGTATTGTTGTGGCAACTACTTTCGCTTTGCAGGCGAATCGGTGCCATAAATAACTTTGGTAAAACAAGGGAGTTAATTTACGAGAAGTTCCTACCCCTTGTTTATTTCATTATATCATCTCTCTTAGCCTCACTATTTCATATTTGGATGGTAGGTAGATAGGGACCAAACAAGCAGTGAAGCTTTTTAAAACAGTCCCATCTTTTATGTATTTTCTGGTAATTTTTTCCTTTCGGTCAAGGTTGATGCGGCATATTTTTTCCTAATAAAGCATTATTAGTCATAGCGTCTAAAAAATGTGGTAATGCATCCAGACGATTTTTAAACATGTTAGTATAAGGCCACAGAAACTTGTGGCGGTGCCATAGCCGATGAGGTTTAACCGAGGCATGGTTACCGCTACACCTATCTATATTATTACAAACTCGGGACTTTATTGGTGTTGCACTACCTCCGGGCATTGCAGCCAGTATTGTTCCCACCATCTTTGTATTTACAAATGTCCCATATGTGTCTATGACCGGGAGGACCTAAAACACCACTTTCATCACCATGTTAGTATAAGGTGTACATTTTACCATTCTCATCGCAAATTACACGTAATGTGGCGGTACCATAGCCGATGAGGTTTAACCGAGGCGTGGTTACCACTACACCTATCTATATTGTTAAAAACTCGGGACTTTACTGGTGTTGCACTGCCTCCGGGCATTGCATCCAGTATTGTTCCCACCATCTTTGTATTTACAAATGTCCCATGTGTGTCTATGACCGAGAGGACGTAAAACATTTTTACACACTCACACGTGTACATTTTATGTCAGCAGGCAATTCTTTCCACATGTTAGTAATTCTGTTACCAAAACAATTTGTTCTTATGTTAGTATTATATCTTTTAACATAAACTTTACCATAGGCGTTTCTCGTCGTATTGTTTTGAGAGAAAGAAGGCATGGAGAGTTAGGGAGGCAAATTATGTTCTGTTATTAAATGTGATTTTGTTGTTTTACAGGGTTTGTACAGGGTCCTTGAAACCTTGAAAAGTCCTGGAAAATTAACACAGCCTTTTCCAGGGCTTGAAAAACAGCAAAGGCCCCAAAACTCCTGGAAAAGTGCTGGAATTTTCAAAATCGTCTGTTCACGTCCTTAATCTCAATACATCAAATTCAAAATCTCTCCTCCACAAAAAGTAATTGAAGGTTAAAACTAAATTCAAATTTTTAAAAAACTAAAAAAACTGTTAAGGTCATACCGATATCGCGATCATAGCATGACGACATTTGCGCGAGTTGTCTGCCGCTGAAGTTACTTCCCTTTATTGTACTTGCATTTTTCAACAAAATGGAGACTGCATTTTCAACGATGTTTGTCTGCAAAAAAAAAGAATATCAGAGCTGGTTAGCTCCGTCAACAGATAGTTCAAAACTGAAAGCTAGCTGCACAGTGTGCAAACAGAACTTTGACATCACCAGCATGGACTAGAGTGCTGTAAAAAGCCATTGTCAAGGCCAGAAGCACAAGCAACTCAGGCGGGAACGAAACCGACATTGACCGGTATGCCAGATTGAGTCCTTGAAATTTAGTGAATTGGTCCTGGAAAAGTCCTGGAATTTTTGGGACACAGATTTGTACAAACCCTGGTTTTCGTTGTCTTGTTCTTACGCAGATGGAGATCCTGCGTTTCATATCCGCCGTGTTCTATGGAGGCCCAAAAAAACTGACAGCTTGCAGCAACATGCCGTCTGTGGTGGAGCTGACCGCCCTGCAGTTCTACGCCGTTCAAGGGAAAGAGGTGCAGGAGCACGACAGCACCTCTCTCTACAACATGTCCGAGAGCAGCGAAGTGGTGGAGAGGGTCATCGAGCTGCTGGACAACTGGCCTCAGGAGTGGGGGGACATAGCTCCCAATGAGATCAGCGTGGTCACTCCCTATTTTGACCAGGTCGGTCATTTTGAGAAAATTCTAACTGGTCCAGGGAAGTTCCTGGGTCTGCTCCTGAGTATCTTTCTCTTGCACTTAGCTAGGTGAGCAGCATACTGATGTAGTAGTTGTGTGTCATTTAGGGATGGAGCGTTCTCTGTCTCTATATGGAGCGTTCTTTTATCAGTCTACAAGCCAGAGTTTGAAGACGTTTTTAACATTGTTTTCTTAAAAAGAAAAGTTGTTCAGGATGGTTTAAGAGTTGTTAAAGCTTTTTTTTTTATAGTTTTGACAACTTGCTTTGATTTGTCGTCAGGGCCCTAAGCAACATGATTTAATTTGATAAACAGCCAAAAAAGAGAAAAGAACATGATAAAAGCTAACATGAGTGGCATGTTATGTGAAGCTCGTATCAGGTGGTATTTTGTGGTGCGACAGGTGAAGCAGATCCGTTTCCTACTGAGACAGAAACGGCGTCCTGACTTACGCAGGGTTAATGTGGAGACGGTGCAGGCCATGCAAGGTAATAATGTTTAATGTGTTGTTTAATATCATCCTTTTTTTAATTTTTGTCTACATGTCTGTAATATGTAAACATACTGTAGTTAACAAATTCACTTCAAAGTATAGTTGCACCATAAACTATAGTTACTCCATCTCAAATAAGCCTGCCCCCTTCCCTCCCCTCCAAAGTTATTATGTTCTATATTTTTTTAATGTTGCATAGCACTTGTTAGGTCTTTCCCTTTATCCCTTTCAACGCTAGCCATTCCTCAGCCAAAATTTACCATTAAACTTACCCGGGTAGAGAAAAGATTTTGTCTGCAATATTGGGGATTCCTCTATGACATGCATAAAAATAGGGCCTGTCCTTACCTCCCAAAATTAAGAACATAAGGTAATCGGTCAGCAGACCCTCATTTGATGCCTTTTAGTGAGATGGGTGTTAAATCATTGTGGTGCCAAGAGCCGACAGTGGCGATGAAAGGGTTAACCGCAACCAATGGGAAAAGAACTTGCCAGTGTTACAGGAAAGAACTTTGGACAACAGCTTGGTCCTATCTATAAACAGTTCTCTGGGCAAAACCAAGCAGCCAGAATGTTGAAAATTCCTGTGCTGTTTTCGTTGTCCCAGGCAAGGAGTACCGCGCCCTGTTCATCTCCACGGTGCGAACCAGGAACCTGCTGAACAGTGACCAGGTGGCCCGGGCTCTCCATGAGGCCGACGCGGCCGGAGGAGTGGCGGACTTTGCCTTCCTGTCGGACAGCAAGCTGCTGAACACGGCCATGACGCGCACCAAGTGCCTGGTGGCGGTGGTGGGGGACCCTGTGGCCCTGTGCGCCATCGGGGAGTGCACCAAGATCTGGCAGACCTACATCAAGCACTGCCACAACATGCGCAGCATCCACCCGCCCACCATCACTTACGACAGCGTCAGGGACCAGGTCAGTGCCTCCTTCCGCGGGGTTCACACAAAGCCTGGAAATCTTTTGGTGTTTTTTTAAAAGGTTACAGAAAACTGGAAAGATGTTTTACTTTTGCTTAGAAAATGCTGGAAAACTGCTAACAAAGTGCTAGATTTTTCTCTTTAATGCCACACCAGGCATACATGTTACGCCCAATCCGTGAAATAGCCCATTTAATAAAATAGGCAAAATGAGTTGCCCAGTTCGTGATATAGCCAATTTAAAATTGGTATTTAGAAAAGCAATATGAATTGAAAACAAATAGCTTTTGTTTATTAACACGCAAAGAATTGGTTCAAATGTATGAGAAATGACACCTGTAGATAATTTTAACATTCTTTTATTCAGATTTAATTTGATACAACGTGCTCAGGCATGCCCCAAGGTATCATTGGCTAGAGTCGTGGGGTAACATGGGGGTGCAAATACAATGTAGAAAAATATGCCATTGTTGAATCATCCCTAATTAATACCTGTGTGAATGGGAATTGACAAATTTGACATACATTGTCCATTTCATGATTTGGGCAAAGTATTTTGCCCATTTCATGAAATAGGCAATTTCACGAATTGGGCGTAACATATATAAACAAAACGATTGCAGTTTTAGGCCACTTGTCGGCACACCGCGAGTGCTGCTTTTTCCCTTTTAGGCGAGAGCAGTCACTCGACTGATCCTAAGGAGCAGTTGTGTGACTTGTGACTTGTTTTTAAGCCTTTAACTTCTTTTTTTTGTTAAGAAATGTGTGGAAGCCAGCTTTGGTATGATTTTGTGATTGATCACTTTGATTTTGTGTTTGGCCAGTTTAGTGTAGTGTTAGGTCATTTTCATGTGCCCTAGAGAGGGAAGAGGATCGTGTTTTTATTTGCATCTATTCTTGTTTTTGTTTTTTTGTCTGTCCACACAATGTTTCATAACCACTGCACAGAATCACTTCAAATTGTGTACAGTGGTATATTATTGAAGCTGATCCTGTGGTCTAACTATGATCAATGGGTTTGACTGAGTATAGCAACAAGTCCTCATCCACTTTCTTTTTCTGGATATGCAAGTTCCTGGAACCTTTTTGTCAAAAATTAGTTAATATTGTTAAGATCAATGAATTGTTACATCTCCCATTCTTACCACCATTTTATTGTAAATTGTGTTTGCAGGTGATACAGCTTCAGCTGTCCATGAACATTAGGCTGAAGGAGGTGGCTGAGCTCTGCAATCCCACCGAGCAAACTTCCAGTGCATCCCTAGACCCAGGTCCTTCAAGAGACCACAACGCTGTGAAGAAAAAAAGCCAGAATGAGGGAACTGTGAAGCCAGAACATCCTGTAGGCGATGCCTCTGAAGCTGTGAATCTTCCTGAGAGCACGAAGCCAAGCCCACCTTCTCCTGTCAAATTGGTGAAACCTGTCAAGTTCACCAAGGCCGTTGTAAACAAAGACAGGGCCACAGAGCTCTCCTTGACAGCCGATGAGATCCTGCTGCAGCTGGCTGCTGATGATGGAGGGGAGAGCGCGGGAGCTTCAAGGATAGAGTGCGTGAAGGTGGAGGAGCACCAAGGCCTGGCTGTGGTGTCCTACGACGCAGGCTTGGAGGACGAGGAGAGGCGAAGGAAGATGATGCAGGTCTCAGCGTCTGGCAAGGAGTTTGTGGAGGATGAACTCATCTATGAGGATGTTGACAGAGACAAAGGGGATGTGATCCAGTTCTTCCACTTCACCGAAGGCACCCAGCGGGACGCAGTGCTCAGCTGTCCAGAACGATACAAGGTGTGCACCATCCATGTTGAGGAGGACCGCTGCCTGGCTCGTGTCCTCGACCCCCTGGACCCTGTTCAGGAGGTGGTGGTGGAGGGGGCACTGCACAGGGGCAGAGCCTTTAATAGGGACACAGTTCTGGTGGAGATCTTGAAGGAGCCGGAAGAGGTGGAGAACGTCACAGTGCGTGGTAGAGTGGTAGGAATCTGGCAGAGGGCCATCGATGTTGGCCGTCGCTCCTTCGTGTGTTCTGCCAGTGAGGTAAACAAGGGCCTGATGAAGCCCGTCAGTGTGGGCATTCCAGCCGTGTACAATGTACTGCTGCAGAAGCATGCTCAGCGGGTCAGGAAGGGTTTTGTGTGTGTGTACCAGCTGACGGACAACAGCACCGTCACTTTCAGCCACTATGAGAAGGTGGAGGCCAACGCCACACAGGGGAAGCTGTTTGTGGTCAGGTATCTCAAGTGGCTGCCAGGGTTTTTCAACCCCATCGGTGTTGTGGTGGCAGTGATACCTGCCGGTTATGACCTGACCTCGGCTTTGAACATCCTGGACCTCGAGCACCACCTGCCCTCTGCCCAGTTCAGCCACAGTGTGATGGAACAGATGCAGTCTGAGTACCAGGGGAACTACAGCCTGCCTCCCGAGGTGTACACCTCGCGCACAAACATCGTTGAATCCTCTTGGTGCTTCACGATCGACTCTCCCCACACCGCAGACATTCAGGTTGCCTTCAGCATCGATCAGCTGTCAGACATATCCTACAGGGTGTCTGTTCATGTCACCGACGTGGCGTGCTTTGTCAGCATGGACTCGGCCCTGGACAGAGAAGCCCTACATCGGGGCACTGCTATCTCTCCAATGGGAAGAGAGCCTGTTTCGCTGGTGCCTGAAGAGCTGAGTTCCCAGCTATGCTGCCTGACACCTGGGCGCGACTGCTGCACACTCTCCGTGTTCATGACAGTGACGGGCAGCGGGGAGGAGTGGCACGTGGTGGAGACCTCCATGGACCGCACCGTTATCCACCCCATGCAGCAGTTCTCCTACCAGGAGGTGGAGGCCATCCTGGACAACATGCAGGATGCCGAGAATGAATACTTCAAGAGCTGCATCCTGGTGCTCCACCAGATCGCCCTCATGCAGCGCAAGCAGCGCAAGGGTAACGCTCGCCTGGACCCCGAGCTGGGTCCTCTGGAGATGGTGTCTCCCCAGGCCCACCTCCTGGTGCAGGAGCTGGTGCTGATGGCCAACTGCCAGGTGGCGGACCTGCTGGTCAGGGTGCTGCCCCAGTGCACCCCCCTCCTGCAGGAGCCGGCCCCCAACAGGTCCAGGCTGGAGCAGTGGAGGGCCAGGCACGCGGCCCATGCCATCAACTCTGTGGCTCTGACCAAGCCCTTCTTGGAAGGCAACAAGGTACATGGATTGAGGAGTCTTTTGTTTTGTGCAGTTTGTTTTTTATTATTACAATGGAACCTCCCTTATACGACCTTCAAAAATAATCCAAAATGAGGTCTTATAAGGGAGATAATTTGAATACTTACAAAGAAGGGCAATATCTCAGAGAAGTAGGTCTTATGTGGGAGGGAGTCTTATAATGGGAGGTCTTATAAGGAGGTTCCACTGTATAACTAAGGTACTTAACACAAAATATGTTTGTACATTAATGCGTTTTGCTCATGTTTTGTCATCATGTACCCTTGCACTACGTAGCACAGCGCACAAATTTATCTCATGTTCTGTCATCCATTTATTACCCTTGTACTTAGCACAAAACACAAATGTATAATCATTTATCATGTTCTGTCATCCATTACCCTTGTTCTCTGCACAAACATATAATAATTTATGATTTATCTCATGTTCTGAATCTTCAGTCATACAATGATACATAATCCTATTAAAATAAAAATGTACATTTACAACCCCAAAGTCACTATGCAGCATTATACCACTGTCCAAACTTTTTCAACACACTTCAGTTTAACCCTATGCCTCCCAATCAATCGAACCGAGAATCAATCCTATTGCATAAGAGAAGAGGATTAACTCCGAACCTCACACCAAATCTTTTATTTAAACAAAATCACCCAGAATAAAGTCTAACTCACATTTCATTTCTGAAAGATGCATATTGAATAGCAATGATGATATTTTCATTCGAAAGCTAACACAATGTCACACAATAAACCATGAATTAGAAGAAAAAATCCGTAATGGCACTCCAAACATCCCACCGGGTCATTACTGCCCGCGTCACGTGAAAAAAATTAAAAAAATTGGCGTCACTTTGAAAAATCCATTCAAAAAGACTATTGGGTGCTTTCCCTTGCTGTAATGACCAAAAACTGACCCGGGAGTGTCAGAAACAGGAAGAACTAACTTAGTATATTGCATTGTGGGTAGGGAGAAAGTGAAAGTGAACGTACTAGACCTGGCGTTCAGCGGGCGCAATCGGCGTCATCGGCCACCAGGGAAGGAAAAAAAAATCGGGCGGATTTCGGTTCTGCAGCCTTGACAGAGTTAAAAGCATGTTCAAAATTTCATAGTTTGAACATATTTCCAGGTGCATGCTCACAAACAACAAAACTTCTTCATTTTGTAGGTGTGTACAACATACACCATGGAGACTGGTGTGCATGAGTGTTCAACTACGCGTGAGGTTGACAGAAAAAAAACACCTTTTTTTTTAAAGGTGTGCACATGCCGCATGGTGTGCATGAGTGTGTTCAACTACATGTGAGGTTCACAGAATAAGAAGCCAACCCCCCCCCCCCTTCTTTTTGCAGGTGTTGCATTCAGCTTGGTGTGCATGTGCTTGTTCAACTACATACAAGGTTCACAGAAGATTAACCCTTTCACCGCCAATGTCGCATTTAAGCACCACAATGGTTTAACACCCATGTCATTAAAAGGCATCAAATCAGGGACTGTTGTCCAATAGACCCTATTTTCTTAATTTTGAAAGGTAAGAATACGCCTAATGTTATATATGTCACAGAGGAATTCGCAATATTGCAGATATTTTATTTTCTCTACCCAGTTAAGTTTAATGGTATTTTTGGGCTGAAAAATGGGTGGCGGCGAAAGGGTTAAACAAAAGAATCTTCTTTTAGCAGGTGTGCTGCATGGTGTCATTGTGCATATTCGGCTACATGTGAGGTTCACAGAAAAAACGAGAAAAAACAACATTCTTTTTCCAGGTGTGTACCTGCAGCGTGGTGTGCATAAACATACTATGCTATCACCTCAACATTTCAGAACGCCTTGTCGTATGCAAAAAAGTAGCAACGTGTAAATACTTCGCTCGCTACTATGAGACTTAGCATTTTCGACATTGAGCGAATTTTTTTAAATTTCATTTTTTTCCGTAATGTCATGAAATATTAACGATTTGAGTACGGAAAAGTGTTTCAAATACAGAAAAAGTGAAATTGCGTTCATCCTTAATGTCACAAATGCTAACTCATAGTAGCGAGCGAAGTATTTACACAATGCTACTTTTTTGCATCACAGTTTGAAAACGTGTTCAAAATGTAAAAGTTTAAAAATCTGTCCTGGTTCACAGAAAAGCAACCACAAAACCCACCTTCTTTTTGCAGGTGTGCACGTGCCGCATGATGTGCATGTGCGTGTTCAGCTACATGCGTGATCAGAAGGTGAAGGCCCTGGATCACTTTGACGTGGTCACGGAGCTGTGGAACCAGGCGCTGGCGGCGGCCCCCTTCGGCTACAGCGGCACCATTCAGCAGGTGGTGGCCGCCCCCAACAACCACCCGCAGACCTGCGTGGCTCTGAAGGAGCTGCAGGACGTCATTCCCCAGCAGTGCTTCGTGTGCTCCGGTGATGTGGACCCTTTGCACCAAGGTCAGTGAAGAGTCAAAGTTCAGAATGCTTCTGTTAATCTTGTCCAGGGCTCCCAGGGACCCCCATTTGGGGGTCTATGAAGCACTAAAATTCTAAAGGACCCTCTAAAAGAATGTGCAGAGGGTCCCAGGGATGCACTAGAAAAGTTCTTTTTAGCATAATTGCAATGCCACTGGGACCCTCTATCCCGCCTCTAGGACCCTCTATGCTGTAAGTGAAGGAGTCCCTGGGACCCCTTGTTATGCTGGACGATTGGAAGCCCTGCTTGTCATTAACCCTTTTGCCGCCAGCCATTTTATAACCAAAATTTCCCATTAAACTTACATGGATAAAGAAAAAAAAAGTTTCTCCAACATTGGGGATTCTTCTCTGACATGTTTCAAATAGGGCCTATCCTTTCCTCACAAAATTAAGAAAAGTAGATAATTGGATAACAAACCCTGATTTCAAGGCATTTAATGACATGGGTGTTAAATTATTATGGTGCAAAAATGCGACATCGGCGGTGAAAGGGTTAATTCAGGGATAATGGTATCCAGCGGCCAGGGATTTTTATTTATTTTTATTTTGCTGTCCCATCTTCTGGGCGGTGCAGTGGCATTGCTCCCACGCCGCTTACTCCGAGTCCCAACTCGCAGCTTCACCTTGGCTTGTTAGGTCGCAGAACCCAAGATTATTAGTTGAAGTGGAGCGAATCTATGTTAGGCTGTTATGAGGCAACCACCAGAGGAGACACTGCACCAGCAGCCAGTTTTTTTTATGTGGGGGCTGTGAATTAATTAGGCTAACTTGTGGTTTAGACTCCAAACACACACACACAATAAAATTTTCACATTAAAAATGTTCACTGAGAAGTAACACTGTTGTGCTTGGGAAAGAAATAGTGTTAGGATCAGCCTAGGGTTATTGTCGTGAAACTGAAAGAGCTAATCTTTGAGATTGAGAGTCATAAACATGAGGGGGTGTTTGGGGGTGCCAGACTTTGGATTGAGAGTCATAAACATGAGCCATCCCAAATACTTTATTTTACAGACTATACGGCCATCCGTTTTTTCCTAGACTGAGATCCCTGTGCCTTATGATGTGACTGATGCTATAGTAAAGAAATAGAGAAAATCTGAATTTTGAATCCAATTTGGGGGGTGCGCCTTATAATCAGGTGCACTTTATAGTCCGTAAAATACGGTAGTCTTAAGTTGCCTGGATTTTTTAAACTGGATCCGACAAGTAAAGGTTGTTCTGTATTTTGTGCCATGTTTTCAGGTTGTTGAACATTGGTAAGATACATTGATGTGTGTTTTGTAATATGTGGTTGAACTTTACATGGTCACAGTCCTGAAATGACCATAACTGTCCAGGACTGTAAATGCCTAACTAACTACCTGTACCTTTTTTTTTTACTGTATAGTACTGCTAAGGCAATGTGGTGCAGCATCTGATTATACATTTTTATAGCTACAGTAAAAATCGCATAAGTCAAAATTGAAGAGTCTGAAATTTTTGTTTGAGATAGCCAATATTTTGAGTTATAAAGACTTTTCAACATAGAGATTATTATACTGGGACCCAAAAATTATTGTGAGTTATCCAGTGTTTTTGAGTTATCCCATTTTGAGGTATTAGTTCTTCACTGTATCTCACACCGTGTTTCATTACAATTTCAATCTCCTGATTGATTAACTTCTCTATTGGTGTCCTTATGGATTTTTCTGTGACCCAGGCCACTACAGGTTGAATGTGCCCCGCTTCATCGACGCGACCAGCCCCCTGCGCAGCTACATGAGCATCGTAGTGCAGCGCTTGATGACGTCCGTCATCACCGACCAGCCCCACCCTCCCTACACCCACGCCGACATCGCTCGACTGGCCGCCCTCTGCAGCCGCAGCCAGCAGCGGGCGGACAACTACGGCGCGGCCAACGTCTCTGTGCATGTGGCGGCCTGTCTGCAGTACAGGCCCCTGACCCTGTTTCCCGTGGTGGAGAAACTGGACGGCAGGAAGGTGCAGCTGCATGTTGCCAGTTTCCCCAGCATTCCTGAAGAGGAGCGCGGCGTCAGCGTGGTCGCCCTGCAGCCTTCAATGCTGCCGCAGGTTTTGTCGGATGGGGATCAGGTAAGGGGATGGTTGTGGGGAGGTGGGGGGAAAGCTTGGGATGTTGCAGTTTACCATGTTCCACAGACTATAAGCGCTCATGCACATATACATGGAAGTTCCGCGCAGAAACCCTGTAAATAAGTGTGTGTGTGTGTGTGTGTGCCTCTGTGCATGCAGCTGTTTGTTCTTATTCCTTTCGGACAGAAAGATTTTCCTTTTAAGGAGCTTCATTGTCAAAACTATTTTCTCAGGAAAAGTTCTTTGGCTCCAGGTGTTTGTGGGTAAATGTGTTGGAAAATGTGTGTGTGTCTGTCTGTCTGTGTATGTGTGTATACATTGTTTAATGTTAATTAAAGCATTAACATAGTTGATAATACATGGTAAGATTTAACGTGGTGACAGCCCTGACATGGCCTTAGTTGTCGATGGGGCTATAATTTTAATCAATCTTAAACATAGTTAATGATATACTTACCTTTTGTATATCGCATGCTTCGCAGGTGAAGCTGATCTGGCAGGAGAGGATCTATGACGCATCCCCTACAGTCAGCGACACTTCAGCCGTGAGCCGACAAGGGCCAGTGGAGCTGTGTGCCGACGCCTTTGTCAGCCGCGTTCCCCCTTTCCACTGGCAGAAACTGCTGGCTGCCGTCAGGGAGGAGGATGAAGGGAAACTACAGCAGGCCGTGCCCAGCACCCAGGTCAGTCTGCGTGTAGTCTGTGTGAGAAACAAACTGTTAATAAAGAGTGTATGACCAAGAGCACATGTACAATCATGTTTACTGTACTTTACCATCATCACAAATGCAAATAATATAAGTCAGATTCCAACTTGTTTGGGAATGTTCAACTTGATAAGCTTTTTTTTTTAAGTTCCTTTGATAGAGTAAAATTTTTCATAGTTTATTTTATAGGTAAAGGATTCAAGTCATAGTTGTTACAGTATGTTTATGTGGGTTTTTTGTTTTGTTTTTTAAATTATTAAGTTTTATCTACATGGTCTGACTTGGTCACTGCATTGCTATGGCATTTATAAGCAATATCATTTGGTACAATAACCACTAAATGTCTAATGAATAAGGGGAAGGAACTTCTCATAATTAACTCCCTTTTTTCTTTTTCTTTTTTTGTTACCAAAGTTATTTATGGCACCGATTCGCCATAATATCTAATTCTAGTTTTTTGCAAGAGTGCATCACAGTAAGCCTTTAAGCACTATGATTTGGCATAACACCTATTAACCGTCTGTACTTTTACAGGAGTACATCACAGAAAGCCTTTAAATAATATGACATAATACTTATTAACCTTCTCTTTCTGTGTTTCACAGGAGCACATCACTCATTCCGCATCAGAAGAGCAGTACGCCGCAGACGTCAGCTCCGAAGTGCAGCGTCGACAGGGCGGCGCCATCCAGCATTTCTGCGAGTTCTCCCTGTCCCTGCACACGTGCATGGTGCTGCAGGTGCAGGTCACCGCAGAGCTCCTCCGAGGCCTGCTATGTCCCCGCCTCCAGCTGGTCAGCCTGACCCCCACACTGGATGTGTGTCTGGAGCACTTCCACAGCCCTGCCCGCTGCTTCGCCGCCCTGACCTCTCCGCCTGCCTCCCCCGCCAGCCACGTGGACGAGGCCGGCTACCAGCAGTCCTGGATGCCCATCCTGGCCCTGGAGGCTGCTGACCGGGCCGTCCACAGCCACACCTCAGCCGTCATCCACACAGTCTTCGTCGACTGGAAGCAGCAGCAGCAGCAGACACCGGCAGGAGACCAAGAGGTCAGCGTAGTCGGGGAGTTCTCTCTGAGCCAGTCGTTCTGCGAGGAGCGTCAGATCTTCTTTTCCGGAGACCGTCAGTCCCCTGATGATCTGGGAGTGTTTGGTGTGGACGAGAAGGGCTCGTTCCCGGTGTCTCATGACCTGCTGTGCCTTCGATACAAAGGTAGGCTATGGTACTTTTCTTGTTAAAGAGACTCGTCTCTGTGAAATTTGGGCTGCTCCCTCCTGGAGAGCGCATCGATGTTAGTGCAGCACCTCCCCCTTTTTATTTTTTAAATAATGTTTTTGTGTGTTTATGGTGTGTGCTAGTGACAAGGGGTAGGAGGGGTGTAGATTTTGACCAAATCAGCAAATGATAGCTCCTTTGTTGCCATGGGATTCTTTAACTTGCGCTAAGTGTGTGAGCACACATGACCTCGTTTTTGTGGTCTCATCTGAAAGACAAGCGCTCAGACTATAAGGCCTAGTGGAGAGTGAGCAGAAAAACTGTCAAATGGGCCAGGAATGAATCTGGGTTTCTTGTTTCACAAGGTGAATACGTTGCTCTAACCACGCTACTGGATTAGTGCGATATGCTCTTGTCTCTGTGTGTCTCCATCATTGTGTCCCCATCTCTATGTGTACCTGTCCCTGTGTGACCCTGTCTCTGTATGTCTTCGTCTCTATGTGTCCCCTCTGGTTAAGGATAGGGATAGGTTCAAGGTTTACGGTGTTTGGGTTAGGGATAGGGTTAGGATAAACAAAGAGACAGGACACATCGATACGGGGACACATAGAGACAGGAACACATAGAGAAAGGGACACATAAATTGGGGACACATAGAGACGGGGGCACAATGCAATGTATCCCTCTGCCGCAGGTTTGGAGATGCCAGAGCCGCAGGGGCTGGACGATCGCCTGACAGCGCTGTTGAGGATGGGGTCGCCGGTGGTGACCTGGGTGGGGCACTGCACCGTGCAGGGGGTGCAGCGGGACAAGGGCATGGTGGGGGTGTCAGTGCGCCTGCAGTCTTCCACTGTGGAGATGCCCACCGTGCTGCTGGACTCAACTGTTGCCTCCCAGGTGCCTTGCACGCTGCAGTGGATTCCCAAGACCATGCTCTGTCGGTTAGTGTTGGCTTTTGTTCTGAGACTTCAGATTGGATGTGAAGAGGGGAAGTACTGTTTTGTTCTTTTGGGGTGTTTGGATGTGAGGAGAGTGGATGGGGTGTTTGGATGTGAGGAGAGTGGATGGGGTGTTTGGATGTGAGGAGGGTGGATGTGGTGTTTGGATATGAGGAGGGTAGATGTGAAGAGGGGAAGTACTGTTTTGTTGTTTTGGGGTGTTTGGATGTGAGTAGGGGAAGTACCGTTTTGGGGTGTTTGGATATGAGGAGGGTGGATGTGAAGAGGGGAAGTATTTTGTTGTTGCTTTTGTATGTTGTATGGTTGATAAAGGCAAATTTGCTGAAAATTTCAGTTTTGTTGTGTCCTGTGTGAATAGAATAACATCACTTTACACTTGTGTACTTGTTTGTGTGATATCTGCATCTGCTTTGATATAATGGCCGTTTTCCACCATGCTTTATGTTCATTTCTGTTGGTTCAGTCGTGTTCCTTAGAGGATGAAAAAGAATGGCTGACTGTACTAGGGAAGTCACAGTATGAAATAACTGATCATTAATCCCTTTAGATAATTTGTTCTTGCTCATTTTTTTTACAATGAATCAAAAAGATTGCAAATGAACATTGTGCACTTAATTGTTGTAAATTTGTTTTAAAGAAAAGAATGAATTTGGTGAGAAAGTTTATAATGAAAAGATTTTGCTTATACCGTTGTCAAAACATGAGTGAAAATATGTTGTGTCTATCCGATGTGGTGATTGACAAAATATAGATGTCTGTCAGGCAAACCAAAAAGCTCAACAACGATTTTGCTCCCACGCCGCTCATTCCGAGTCCCAACTCACAGCCACATCCTGGTTTGTCAGGTCACAGAATCTGAAATCAGCAGTATCCAAGGGGAGTGAATCTATGTTAGGCCACATGTGAAAATATTGAAGAAAATGAGCCTAAACATTTAGTCTAACCTTAAGAAATGAAGGCATACCCACAAAGGAACACAAGAAAGAAAAATGAGAAGTTTTACAAAATGCAGTAGGCACAAAGCCCAAATCTATTGTGATTCACATTTATTTGTGGTCATCGTTTTATTTTGCACTGAAGCCACTGAAAGCTTTGCTTTTATGCCTGAATTGATCAACATCAGCACAACTTCATCTGTCATGTTTACATTTTCTTAACCTTTTCACTACCCCGTCATGGATATTTCCGTCAGGTTCCGGTGACCTATAAACTGCCCTGTCACGAAAAAATCCTTCATAGGGTTATTCTAAGAGTTTCCCTTTTTCTATTCATATGCTTTTTGCAGTATGTTCGAATGCATGTGGAAGTGTTCTCAAAAGTTAGTATATTCAATTCCCGGTAAGGTCAAGATGTGCCAACCCTCCCTACATTTCTCGGTTTGTAATTGTATTTTTCCGTTTTTGCCTTTCTTATCATACATAAAGCTGTATTTTAGGAACCTTTTTACCTAATAACCTTTTTGGAATACTAACCCTATCCCTAACCCTAACCCTACCCCCCACCCTATAAGACGAAAAAACGCAATGAACCACAACTGTGACAAATCGCGGTGTACTGCAGTACATAGTGGGGGGTAGGGTTAGGTTTAGGGCTAGGGTAGGGGTAGGGTTAGTATTCCAAAAAGAGAATTAGCTGAAAATGTTCCTAAAATACAGCTTTATGTATGGTAAGAAAAGGCAAAACGGAAAAATAATACAATTAACCGAGAAATGCAGGGGTGGTGGCACCTCAGTACCTTTACCCAATTCCCTTTCAGAAAAGTATAGGTTATATGCACTTATTCA
>CM065682.1:38818659-38831599 GCA_017654935.2 Phymorhynchus buccinoides | reverse complement strand
AATTAAGGTTATTGTCATGAAATTGAAAGTACACGACTTTGATATCGAGGAATGTCCATGTGGTTCAGGATCCCAGACCCCTGAACACATACTACAACACTGCCCAACACATGATGCTCTACGACGCCAAACCTGGCCAGGGGGGTGGGGGGTGGGGGGGGAGCTGGAGCTGCAGGTGCAGCTTTGGGGCAGCCGCACCGACCTGGAGAAGACAGTGGACTTCGTCATGGTGACCAATTTGAAAGTCTGACGCTGCCAGCTACATCGACCGCTGAAGAAGAAGAAGATATCGAGGGTCGTAAACATGAGGGAGGGGGTAACTAAGGAACACACTTCGCAACAAAAACAATGTGCAAAAGTTAGTCTATTATAGTCCCGTCAGCAGCTATGGTTTATCTGAGGACTGTCACCGCATAACATTCGACCACGTATAGCAAAACAAACATCAATGATTCTTAACGTCCCAAAACCTCATAACAAAAAATACAGAATTCACAACATATCTTCATCATTGTACCCTATAGCTCATAATTTCACACAGTGCTGGAAACGTTGAGCCACTCTACTCTACTTATTGGATCCCGGTTTTTAAAAAAATACAATAAAAAAGAGGAAGGATAAACACATCCTAGTAACAAAAATAAGCTATCCACAAAAAGTTAAGGATCACTTGCAAACTAATTCATAACTTTCCAAATAAGAAAGCCAATGCGTTGAATTTTGGCCAACATTTAATTCAATGCTTTAGTGATAACGATACACAATTGCCTTCAATTTCGAGCAATCGTTTGGTCTGTACATTTGATCAAAGTGGGTACGTATCGAAATTTGATTTCCCAAAGTCATTGAAATCACAAGACAGGGCATTCTGATGCTCCCAAAAGTTCAGTAATGCGTGTATCCGCCATGGCTGTTCTGGCACTCGACGCAGCGAGTCCTCATGGAGTTGACCAGGGTGGTGAAGATCCTCTGTGGAAGCGCCTGCCACTCAGCCTGCAGCATCTGGTAGAGGTGCTGGGCATCCCTGGGAGGGGGGTGGTTGCTCCTCACTTTGCGATCCAGCTCATCCCAGAGGTTCTCAATCGGGTTGAGATCGGGACTGCATGCTGGCCACTCCATTCTGTTGACTCCAGACTGCTGCAGGAAGTCGTTGATCACCCTTGCCCTGTGGGGGCGAGCGTTGTCATCCTGGTAGACAGCCGGCGGTCCCATCTGCTGCAGTGTAGGCACAGCCAGCGGTCGAAGGATCTCATCCCGGTATCGGAGGCCAGTCAGGTTACCCTGTACATGATACAAGGGTGTTCTGTGGTGAAGGCTGAAGGCCCCCCAGACCATTACAGAACCTCCACCAAAGGCCACCTTTTCTTGGACAGTGGCGTCAATAAAGCGTTCCCCTGGGCGCCTCCAGACCCTCAGTCGGCCGTCGTTGTGGTTCAGGGTGAAGCGTGATTCATCACTGAACAGGACCTGGGACCATTGCTGACGTGTCCACCTCACGTGACGTCTGCAGAAGGCGCGGCGTGCTGCCCTATGGGCTGGAGTTAAGCGTGGCCGTACAGCTGGGCGACGAGAACGGAGGTTAAACCCATGAAGGCGGTTCCGTATGGTCTGCTGGCTGATGTTGATGTTAGTAGCCACCCTCAGCTGCCTTCGAATGATGCTGGAAGAGGCTGTTCTTGTCTGCAGGGCTTGTCGTTCAATGAGACGATCTTCACGTGGAGTTGTCTTCTTCGGTCGACCAGATCTGCGTCTTTCATGGACCCTCCCAGTGGCTGTGAAGCGTTGAATCAGTCTGACAATGACCGAGATGGACACCTGAAGTCGCCTGGCCACTTCTCGCTTGGGAACACCATCTTGGAACCATGCAACAGCTCGTCCCCTATCCAACTCGCTCAATTTTCGTCGTGGAGGCATTGTCAAATCAGGCCTAATACTGGTGGTATGTCTTCTTATAAAGCCAAGCAAGAGACAGCATCTCACACATAAACAGCAGTGCTTGCACGTGCATAATGGTTTTTCCATCTGGCTTGTGCAATGTGTTCATGCAGAACGATCCAAAACAAGGTCCTTTTTCGCAAGTTTCCGCTTTTTCTTTTGCTGCCAAGCTCAGTAATAGAGAATCACGTGCAATGTTTCCACTAACACAACATCGCCCACTTACAGCTGAACAAGAATTCATAACAATTTGGCTTGACTGAGAAAAAAATAACAGGAGCGAACGGAGTTTATTGCGCACCTGTTTTCTCATAGTGATCCTTAACTTTTTGTGAGTAGTGTATATAAAAAGGCCATATTGGCAAATATGCACTGCAGAATGGGCAACATGTGCCCACTCAAGTGCGTAAGGTCTCACGCGTGAAAGCCAGTGAACAATAAAAAAAAAAAAACACCTAGCATGTCATAAATTGTAAAAGAGGATGGTGAAAATGAAAAATGGGGATGAGGGGCTACTCTTAGTTTAAAGCTCCCCCACCACGACAAGGTGGAAACCCGCGGGGGAGAAGTGTGCAAAAACATTCCTTAAAGAAAATATTTACATATCGTGCGTAAAGTTAAAGGCCGTGCAGGACTGTTCGACTTTGGCGAAAGAAAGTGGTTGCTAATTTCGTTCGACCGAGTTTTCACTGAACGTTAATTTTGTTAGGGAAACTTAGAATGAAACCCACAACCACCGTCTGTGAACCACGCTGAATGGTCCGATACAGCCTAAACCAGCACACCATTGTTTCCAAGTATTTTTGACACATTTCACAAGACAAACAGCTTTTAAAACACTGCAAAATGTTACATTTCTATATGGCACAGAACTGCTATATCCGTATACTTTGACATTATTCAACAATTTTGAATATCAACTGAACATTAAAATAAGCAGGAGGCAATAGAAAGGGTTCTCCGGCATCCCCTTTTAATGACCAATCTGGAAACATAATATGCTTTACGCGCTTTACAATGACAAGATAGGAAGACGACATAAAGTCGGTATTGAAATAAAAAACGAATAATCAATTTTACGACACGTATCAAAGGCACAAAAAGAACATCAGTAAAAGAAAAGCACTCTGTGGTTACCCATATTTACATGCTACATGGCTTCAAGAGCAAATACACACACACACAAAAAGTATCGATATAAAAACGAATTATCTAGGTTAGCAACAAAATCATACACAAAAATGAATGAAAACATTTGTACTAAATGAACCCCACACTGCGGTTTCCCACATTAGTCAAGCTTAGTCACGATGAATAGTGTCACTTCGTTGATGCAGAATGATGATTTCCATGATGATGAAGACGATGACGGCGGCGAAGAGACGATGATGATTATTGTCACTTCGTTGATTTCCATGATGATGATGACGACGACGACGGCGGCGAAGAGACGATGAATATTGTCACTTCGTTGAGAATGATGATTTCCATGATGATGATGACGACGACGATGACGAAGAGACGGTGATGAATATTGTCACTTCGTTGATGAGAATGATGATTCCCATGATGACGACGATGACGGCGGCGAAGATGCGATGATGAATATTGTCACTTCGTTGATTTCCATGAAGATAACTACGATGACAACGACATTGTTGATTTCATTGTAGTTGACCTAGACGATGACGACGACGACGTCGACCGTAAAGACAAAGACAAAACGAAGACGTCGACGATGAAGATGATGCTGACGATGACACAAAGACGAGATGTATGATGTGGAGGAAGAAATAACGTTGACGGTGACAAGATGAAGTTGATTGTAAAGACGATGACGCCCGACTTCTGGTTTTTGTTTTTGATGCTATGATGACAAATCTGCGGCTTCGATTCACACCCATGAAGGCGACATGCCTGGAGCAATGTGTCGGGGGGTAGGAGGGGGTAGACGATACGTTAAGGAGATGAACACCCTCTTCAATTTTGGAAAGGCCATGCGTAAACACCAAAAAGCCCATTGTCTGCAAAACAAACAAAAAAAGCATTATGAGAAATCTGGATACACATTAAATATGACAAAGTACACATTTTCGTCTGCTAGAGAATATAATGTATACGATGGAAAGGCAACTTGTCTTGCTTTTAAATGTCTTTAAATTATCTGCCTTACCGTCTTAAAGACCCACCACGTCACGTATCCAAATCATGGTTTTCACGTGTTTTCCCTCTTATATCTGGTAAGAAATCTTAAGAAATTTTCCATGCATAAGAGGGAATATGACACGTGACGTGGGGGGTCTTTGAAAGAATTAACAGTAAGAATCAGACATTTTTTATAACTGAACTCCAAATAAGCAAAATAAAGATTAATGCAGGAAGGAAAACATTGGCTTGATTTTATTTAACAGAAGATCAAGTGATCGTTTTGACAAAATGTATCATAATCGTTCTATATCAACTGTATAAAACATGCATACCTATGAAGGTGAATCAGCCCATATCTGCAACATCGGTGAGCAGATGACTATCCGCCAGTACCGATGAGTATCGATATGTATCGAGTAGAGATGAAACACCGTTGACTAGATGAGCAGACGTCAATGTTTGGCAGGTCAGCGACCTGTGGACAGTGGTCATCATGGCGGAATGCCTCGTTCCCCGATACCTGCAAACTAAAGGGAAACATCACACATGAATAAATAGGAATGGTAGGCAAACATGTATACATCGAAATGAAACCACAGCTGTTTCGGGAGGAACATTTAGTTCATCTATATTTTCAGAAGTTTTTTCAAGCCCAATTAGTTTACCATAAGTAACTTTTCATAAATAAAAGTCACGAATATGTTGTATGTGCGTAAATTAGTTGTATTCATTTCAAACTGGTACATTTTCACTCATGGGCAATTTTATTTGTTTGCAATACTAAGTGAATTATATTATAAGAACATTGTTTTACTAAATAGGTTTCATGATACTGCTCAACAAAAAGTTTTTACAATGAATCTGATGAAAAATATAATTGAAATACTATGTAGAACATACAGCCAAAATACTTAAAGGACGTGCTGGGTGCTTTGTTTCTTCTTTTGTTCCCGTCCGTAAGGGTCTGACCGATTGGACGCTAATCTAACTTTCTCCTGCTTTTTTTTAATATAAGATTTATAGATTGTCTTAAATAAATAGCTTGACTGTGTGCGACGGAACAGCTCTGACGCCTTTGTATTGGTTTTGCTTGAATAGTAGCCTAGTGAATTAGACTTGCAGACTACTCCAGACGCTATCCTTGAGGATTTAAGTGGGTATGGAATGCTTTAGTGCATACATACATCACCGAAAGAGCTTTGGGTGATAACACTGCATAAATCAACTCCATCGCTTCTTGCCAAGGCTTATTGCTAGCATACTCCATCTTATGAAGTCGATGCTGCATTAATGCATAAAGCAGTTTCATTACATTGTATAGACAGTAATATGCTTGCTACTGTTAACTGAAAACATATCTACAAAACGCTTAAACTAGTTAAAGGCATGGCGTGTTCAGCCCATTAAAAATATTTTCAACCTCAATTCTATACCACCACTCATTGTCGCATCACATTACACTGCACCACCAAACTTTACAAAAGAGGGAATTAATAATAATTTACTATTAAAACCTAAGTGATAGCAACACCGGCAATCACAAAGGTAAGTATTATTCTATTCGTTTTAGCTGATAAGAGACAAAGGCCTACCGATGAAGGCGGGACAGGCAGGACCTGCAACACCAAAGCCTGGAGATGAGCTGGCGCCGATAGTTGGTGTGCCCATGACTGTGGATGATGGTCTTCAGGAGGGATGGTCCTCTTCTCATGCCTCTGTGGGGGATGGTCGTCGGGAAGGATGGTCTTCTCATGACTGTGGGTGATGGTCTTCAGGAGGGGTGGTCCTCTTCCCATGACACTGGATGGTGGTCATCAGGAAGGATGGACTTCCCATGACTGTGGGTGATGGTCATCAGGATGGATGGTCCTCTTCCCATGACACTGGATGATGGTCATCAGGAAGGATGGTCTTCCCATGACTGTGGGTGATGGTCATCAGGATGGATGGTCCTCTTCCCGTGACACTGGATGATGGTCATCAGGGAGAATGGACTTCCCATGACTGTGGGTGATGGTAATCACGATGGATGATCCTCTTCTACCCCTGGAATCTGCACAATACCAGGGAGCAACAAATGAGTTAGCTACAGAGGTCAATAAGTTGTCATTGACTCGATTGAGTCTGTCTATTAGATTTCAGTTCGCTACAGGTAACTAACTACTGAATCGCTTTTTAATGGAATAAGTGCACACCCACATATCCGTGCAAAGTTCGGCGTGGCAATCCATGCGCAATCTGCAAAACAAATCTGGAAGTAAGAAATATGAAAGAGTGTGCACATTACACGCGGAAGCCCATGCACAATCATATCCGCTTATTTCTTACGTAAGTGTATGAGGTTTCCGCACGGAACTTACCGATTGCATTGATATGTGTGTGTGCGTGTCCTAAGTCGGCTACTTCAACCGAAGAGGAATCTACACTGATTGTATTCAATCGATCCAAATGAAGCATCACTGAAAATAAAAACAGAATTTTGACATTGGCCACACAACGATTGACATTGGCAGGTTAAGATCGTCAAGTAGTCTTTAAATAGTCTATTCATACGTTTCTCTACAACATGAAACTATCACTTTTGACAAATTAACTATATTTTTCATCTTATACAAGAAATGCATCTTAGGTTTTACAATTATATGCCCTGTTGATTACAAGTCTATTACAATTCCAAGTTTCTATTTCCTGCTGCCAAGAGTCATCACGTCGCTACAAGTTGTGCCCATTATTACCCAACGCCACACAAAATGCATGTTAACCTAAACATTCAGCCAGTGTATATCATTGCCAAGCATGCAGATCATTTGTAAACTATTATATCTGATGAGCGAGTTAATAGAAAATAAAACACCAACCTAGTCGTGTGGACAGCTTTTGCAGCAGGCGTCCAACCTGTGTTGTCAGATGGAAGCCCGGAATGACTGTGGCAGGGTAACAGCTTTTGCAGCAGACGTCCACCCTATATTGTCAGATGGAAGCCCGGAATGACTGTGGCAGGGGAACATCTTTTGCAGCAGACGTCCACCCTATGTTGCCAGATGGAAGCCCAGAATGACTGTGGCAGGGGAACATCTTTTGCAGCAGACGTCCACCCTATGTTGTCAGATGGAAGCCCATAATGACTGTGGCAGGGGAACAGCTTTTGCAGCAGGCGTCCACCCTATGTTGTCAGATGGAAGCCCATAATGACTGTGGCAGGGGAACAGCTTTTGCAGCAGACGTCCACCCTATGTTGTCAGATGGAAGCCCATAATGACTGTGGCAGGGTAACAGCTTTTGCAGCAGACGTCCACCCTATGTTGTCAGATGGAAGCCCAGAATGACTGTGGCAGGGGAACAGCTTTTGCAGCAGGCGTCCACCCTATGTTGTCAGATGGAAGCCCGGAATGACTGTGGCAGGGGAACAGCTTTTGCAGCAGACGTCCACCCTATGTTGTCAGATGGAAGCCCATAATGACTGTGGCAGGGGAACAGCTTTTGCAGCAGGCGTCCACCCTATGTTGTCAGATGGAAGCCCAGAATGACTGTGGCAGGGGAACAGCTTTTGCAGCAGACGTCCACCCTATGTTGTCAGATGGAAGCCCATAATGACTGTGGCAGGGGAACATCTTTTGCAGCAGACGTCCACCCTATGTTGTCAGATGGAAGCCCATAATGACTGTGGCAGGGGAACAGCTTTTGCAGCAGGCGTCCACCCTATGTTGTCAGATGGAAGCCCAGAATGACTGTGGCAGGGGAACAGCTTTTGCAGCAGACGTCCACCCTATGTTGTCAGATGGAAGCCCGGAATGACTGTGGCAGGGGAACATCTTTTGCAGCAGACGTCCACCCTATGTTGTCAGATGGAAGCCCAGAATGACTGTGGCAGGGGAACAGCTTTTGTAGCAGACGTCCACCCTATGTTGTCAGATGGAAGCCCGGAATGACTGTGGCAGGGAACACGGCTGAGGTAGTGTTGAGGACCACGACTCCGCGACAGCTGGACATCTGCAAAATACTATTAGAAGTTAAAATGTACATCGAGCTCATATTGGGAGAGTCCAAAAAAATAAAATAATAAACGGCCGAAGGTGCTGATGGGACAAAACAAGAGCAGCCCTGCTCCAGCCCTGTAAGTCCGTGTTGTATTACTGGGGGGCAGGCACACACTGTAAGTATACAGAGGCACATAGCTCGAACTCCCGGCTTGGTGACCATCAGATACAATGCAGAGGAGTCCCTGGGAAATGTCCCCATCGGCGTACCAACCCGTTTTTCACAACGTGAAAGCTAAGACTGGATCTGGATCAATAAGCCTTAAATACAAAAAGTGTATACGTCACAGTAGAAACTGGAATCCAGGAGGATTCAGAATCCTAGTACAAATTAGAATTCCGATTTTGTACAATTTGTACTGACAACCAGTAGAAAATGGAATCTAGTACAAATTAGAATCAACGTTTATTTCAGTTTAAAGATAAAAACGACAAACGATGAACTTGATATTTTGATAACTGATGATTTGATTATATGAAAAAAAGTTGCTAAAGTGGGGGAATTTCCTGCTGAGAAAGTCAGGGTATGCTTCGTTAGTTTGAGCGGATTTTTGTCAACAAACGTCAATGCAATTTCATCTTCATGTACCGAACTGTCAGAAGGTGTGTATGATGTAAGGAACTGTTAGAATGTGGTGTGTGTGTGTGTGTGTGTGCGTGCGTGTGCGTGTGCGTGTGCGCGTGTGTGCGCGCGCACGCATGCGTGTATGTGCGTGCGTGCATGCATGAGTGCGTGCGTGGGTGCGTGAAGGTGATTCAAGTTTGTCCAAGTGGATTTTCTTGGACCCGTTTGTGGGATGCTACATAGATATTGCCCATTTACACAGACAAGCAATCCTTTTCAAAAATAGCTCTTTCAACCCAAAATGCGTTTTCCCGTTTCCCTGATTAAAATTAACCAAACATTTAAAGGCATGCAATGCACACAGACAACGAATTCTTCTTCTGCGTTCCCGGGTCAAGAGGCCACAATGGATACGTATGTGTCCGTTTTCCAGTTTTCACTGGTGTCCTCACTGCATTCAGCCGACACATTCCGATTTCGGAGGAGCTCAAAGGAGAAAACTAATGGTAGGTTGTTTTTTTAAAGGCAGGAGAATGGGCAAACAAAACTCAGAAAGATAGATGACACAAAAGCAAGGAAAAAGGCAGTCAAAGACGGATTAGAGGAAGTTACAAGCATAGAACTTCCAGAAGGTGGGGGGACTATTTGTACGGAAGACCCCCCGGTATCCCCACGGGGGAAATTAATGAATTGAAAAATATTTTGGGCGAAAACACAAAATTAAAAACAAAATGTAAACGTTTTGATGAATAAACGAAGCCATTCCAAAACAAAGAACCTTTTGGATACAAGTCCAAGATTCAAAGATCGTTTCTGTGGTTTTGATTAATGGATGGCATTGAACATTATTATTTATAGGCGTGCAACCAGACCAACAAACAAACAAATAATTAATAACAAAAATACTCATTCAAAGAGGGGATGTGGCAGCGCAAAATGTTAAAACGTGTCAAAATGCTACAATTGTAACAAATTGCGCGAGGTGCCCCGGGCTCCTCGCGCAAAATGTTAGAATTGTAACATTTTGACGCGTTGTAACATTTTGCACGGGAAGCCTGCGGCAAAATAGTTACAATTTTGTTAGAATTGTAGCATTTTGCATGAGGCGCCCCGGGCGCCTCGCGCAATTTGTTTAAATTGTAATATTTTCAACAACGTTGAACACTTTCAATCAAAGGTGGGCGCCTCACGCAAAACTGTTGCAATTGCAACAAACCGCTCCCGCAAAATGTTACATTTGTAACAGCCGCAGGACTTCCCGCGCAAATTGTTACAAGACGTCAAATTGTTACAAATGTAACATTTTGCCGCGTTGTAGCATTTTGCGCTGCCACAGGGGACGTTATATAGGCCGCGAGGCCTACGGCTATCAAAGCCTGTCCCTATATACCTACCTACCTACCTAAAAAAACCACCACTTTTTGATTAGTTTTAGTTTAAGGAGACGCAAACCACTTAAAAATATGTCAAAAGTCAAATTCACAGAGAAGGGGCGACATTCTGTTAACATTATTCAAAGTTATCCTCTTCACCTAATAGTAATCAAACCATCCTGTTTAGAATGCGACTCATAAGGAGGTAAACGTGGAGGAATTTCCTGCTGAGAAAAAGTCAGGGTATGCTTCGTTAGACATTCGAAGACATTTCGCGCCAAAACTGATTTCAAATAAAAGTTCGAAAAGTCTTACATGCTAGGGAGAAACAGTATTTTTTAACGGGAACGAATATGAGAAAGAGAATATCACCAGTTTCGTCTTTAATTCCCATTAAACAATGCATTTTAATCAAGAGGCCAAAATGCTAAAAGGGACGAATTCAGTGGAAAGAGATGAATCGCTCACCTTCGTAAAAGACAAAGAATGGCGGAGGCCCCCCCAGTCTGCCAACCTTCGCTCGCCAGGGACCATCGGGAAAGTGAAGTCGTTCTCTTTGCGGAGCTATCAGAACTCAACTCACTAGTTAGTATCACATGGGGCTAATTTTGCGCACGCACGATTTAGGTGACCGGCGATTTTTTTTTTATTTTTTTTTAGCTCACAGCGGTTTTTACGTGCTAGTGAGTTCAATATCTGTTACACTGGTTTTCGTTTGCTTTGCACTGTCATTTTACTACACACGCGCGCGCTCGCGGGCACGCAGGCATGTAGTACGCATATACACACACACGCGCACGCGCGCGCAGCACGCGCGCACAAACAGCACAAAACGTCATGCACATACACACACTCGCACTGGGACATGCACAAACACAGACACATACACACGCACAGGCGCACGCACGCAGACACACGCACGCTTGCACAAACAGACACAAAACGTCATGCACATACACACACTCACACTGTGAATCACTTCTAGGACGTAAACCCAAAGAACACACTCACACTATCTCCGTATGTTTATGTCTCCCCGTCTTTATGTGTTTCCATATCTATTTTAGCCTGTGTGTCCCCCCTATTATGTCCCTGTCTCTGTGTGTCCCCACTCTACATGTCCCCGTGTCTGTGTCCCCGTCTTCTTCCTCTTCTTCCAGAACTGGGATGTTTATCCTGCCCCGCGCTCACCGGTCTTCATTCAGACCATTAATAGCGCACAGGATGCGTGCTGTGTGAATTCGTGTCAACCACCCCACGGCCTACTCGTACCGAATAGTGGTTTGGGCTTAAACGTGTGCGCAAGATCTTGTGCATGCGTTCGCGCACAGGACCTCGGTTTTTGAAGTCTCATCCGAAGGACTTTTTCCTCAAGTGACCTCAGGTACCCATTGAGGTCTACTCTTCTGAATATTTAAAATTTAAGGCTGCATTTAAAATGTGTCTAACCAAATTGCTTTAAAATAGGTGCCATAAATTCTGACAAATCTGATAATAATTAAATAATCCATTTTGATTTTTAAATATGTTTATCATCTTTAAATACTGAATGAGCGTTTCTGGTCGCCCCACTGGTGATCACTCTACTGGCTTACAGGCTTACTTTATCAATAGAAGGCAATAATCTTTGTTTGCTGTGCAAAAGAGAGTGAGTTTGACGTTGCTTAGAAACAGCCTTCAAATTAAGTACCACTGGTGTAAGCGCTAAGGACAATAACTCCACCTAAAAAGCCCATTAACCGAATCATTGGAAGAGCGTAGATGTGAAATAATATTATATTCGACTTCAATACGTCGGCATGAAGACTGCATAAAAAAGTCATGTAATTTACTAGATTTGAATGAAAGAGATTTCAATGAGATATGAGTGAAGGAGATCTATTGACCGTTTTTGACCGTTATTTAACTTTCACTTTTAACTGAAATTGCCATCTCCTTCAAATAAATAAGGAGGATCAGATCTGAACAAAAATATAAAACTGAACTACTGTGAAATAGTAGGCCTACTTGAAATATTCAGAATATGGAAAATTCGTTTGTGGCCGTTAAAACCGTTAATTTTGTACATGACAGATTTTTAATGGAAGAATGTGTAAAAGAATGATCATAATTATTGGTAAAATCAATTTAATAAATGTCTTTGTAATTATCAAAGCCTGCATTGCAAATGTCCTTACGTCGGAAATTGATAAACACACCATAAGAAACTATCGTACCAAATTTCATGCTTATTACATGAAAATACCCAACCGCACTAGAATTTTTTATAATTATAACTGCCCGCGATCAAAAGGTCCTTGGCACTGAAGGGGTTAAAGGCTGAATTAAAAATGTCCCTCCGTCAGAAATCAATAAACATGCCATAAGAACCTATCATGCCAAATTTCATGCTTGTTTCATGAAAATGCATACCACTAGAATGTTTTTAAAATGTATGTTTGTCCCCCCAAAAAATACACTTGGTACTGAAAGGGTTAAAGGCTGAATTCCAAATGTCCCTACGTCAGGAATTGATAAACACACCATCAGATACCATCATACCAAATTTCATGCTTGTTGCTTAAAATGAACAATTCTGCCATTCTGTCTTCCACTAGCAATTAGCCGTCAAGACGTCAACCACCACTCTCTAACACAAGAGAAAAGGGGTTTGTTCATCCGATAATAAACAAACAGCCTTGACTGTCGATAATGCCAACACACTGATGTAGCACAACTCTAGAATTAGGTGACTCAGCGGTATTCCCATACGGAACCAATGTTTGGTGCGATACTTTGAGATAAGTGGCAGTCTTTTATGCCACTCCATGATTGCCCATGTTTTGTTGGGGAAAAAAGAAAAGAAAAAGAATAAATCAATAGGGGAAGACGGGGTAAAAAGC